>CM076971.1:16910059-17297051 GCA_039105355.1 Benthosema pterotum | reverse complement strand
TTTTTTCGAAATTTCGACATTTTCGAAAATCCTCAAATCCTCAAAAATCCTCAAACGATGAAAAAAAGCATGCTGTGCAAGTCCGTAGGCTATAGCCTTACGGTTTTGCCAGTTTTCGTCATTTTTTGAAAATCGTCAAAATCATGAAAAACCGTAAGGCTATAGCCTTTGCCGTTTTTTTCGAAATTTCGACATTTTTCGAAAATTCCTCAAATCCTCAAAAATCCTCAAAACGATGAAAAAAGCATGCTGTGCAAGACCGTAGGCTATAGCCTTGCGTTTTTTGCCAGGTTTCATCAATTTTTTGAAAATCGTCAAATCATGAAAAAACCGTAAGGCTATAGCCTTGCAGCGTTTTTTCGAAATTTCGACATTTTTCGAAAATTCCTCAAAATCCTCAAAAATCCTCAAAACGATGAAAAAAAGCATGCTGTGCAAGACCGTAAGGCTATAGCCTTGCGTTCTTGCAGGTTTCGTCATTTTTTGAAAATCGTCAAAATCATGAAAAACCGTAAGGCTATAGCCTTGCCGTTTTTTAGAAATTTCGACATTTTTCGAAAATCCTCAAAATCCTCAAAAATCCTCAAAACGATGAAAAAAGCATGCTGTGCAAGACCGTAGGCTATAGCCTTGCGTTTTTGCCAGGTTTCATCATTTTTTGAAAATCGTCAAAATCATGAAAAACCGTAAGGCTATAGCCTTGCCGTTTTTTCGAAATTTCGACATTTTTCGAAAATCCTCAAAATCCTCAAAAATCCTCAATACGATGAAAAAAAGCATGCTGTGCAAGACCGTAGGCTATAGCCTTGCGTTTTTGCCAGGTTTCGTCATTTTTTGAAAATCGTCAAAATCATGAAAAACCGTAAGGCTATAGCCTTGCCGTTTTTCGAAATTTCAACATTTTTTCGAAAATCCTCAAAATCCTCAAAAATCCTCAAGACGAAAAAAAAAAAAGCATGCTGTGCAAGACCGTAGGCTATAGCCTTGCGTTTTTGCCAGGTTTCGTCATTTTTTGAAAATCGTCAAAATCATGAAAAAACGTAAGGCTATAGCCTTGCTTTTTTTTTTTTTGTTTTTTTTTTCGAAATTTCGACATTTTTCGAAAATCCTCAAAATCCTCAAAAATCCTCAAAACGATGAAAAAAAGCATGCTGTGCAAGACCGTAGCCTATAGCCTTGCGTTTTTGCCAGGTTTCGTCATTTTTTGAAAATCGTCAAAATCATGAAAAAACGTAAGGCTATAGCCTTGCGTTTTTTTTTCAAAATTTCGACATTTTTCGAAAATCCTCAAAATCCTCAAAAATCCTCAAAACGATGAAAAAAAGCATGCTGTGCAAGACCGTAGACTATAGCCTTGCGTTTTTGCCAGGTTTCGTCATTTTTTGAAAATCGTCAAAATCATGAAAAAACGTAATATCGTCATATTATATATAATTGGGAAGAAGTAGAAAACGGCATGATACAAGACTTTTTGTTTTGTTCTTCATCTTAGAAATTATTTATTGTCCCAAAAGTTTTGTGTGTGTCATCATGATCGTACGACTCGAGTTGGCTTTGTCCGCGGCATAATTTTCTTGAATATTAAATTATTTTTGAAAAGTCTATGAGAAAAATGAATTGGGAAAAGACTTCCGGAACAGGCCGGCAGGGTGACGTCACTGCGCAGCTCTATACCCTTGCGCTTTTGCCCGATTTTTCGAAAATTTTCAAAACATGAAAATTATGTGAAAATCGAAAATTCAATAATGCTTGTTTATCGAATTTAAATTGTAAGGCTATAGCCTGCGAATTTTTTTTTTCCTCAAATTTCGTTACAAATTTTATCCTGGAAAGATGTGTAAATTCTCAAATGAAAGCTCAAGGAAATGCGTTTTTTTTAATTTCACATTTTTGTGAAAAACGAAAAAAGCTTGAAATAAAAAAGCATGCTGAGCAAGACTGTAATGCTATACCCTTGCGCTTTTACCAGATTTCGTCATTATTCGAAAATCTTCAAAATGATGAAAAAACGTAAGGCTATAGCCTTGCAGTGTTTTTCTTGAAATTTCGACATTTTTTCGAAAATGCTCAAAAATGCTCAAAACGGTGAAAAATGACATGCTGAGCAAGACTGTAATGCTATACCCTTGCGCTTTTGCCAGATTTCGTCATTTTTCGAAAATCTTCAAAGTGATGAAAAACCGTAAGGCTATAGCCTTGCGTTTTTTTTTCTCGAAATTTCGACATTTTTCGAAAATCCTCAAAATCCTCAAAAATCCTCAAAACGATGAAAAAAAGCATGCTGTGCAAGACCGTAGGCTATAGCCTTACGTTTTTGCCAGGTTTCGTCATTTTTTGAAAATCGTCAAAATCATGAAAAACCGTAAGGCTATAGCCTTGCCGTTTTTTTCGAAATTTCGACATTTTTCGAAAATCCTCAAAATCCTCAAAAATCCTCAAAACGATGAAAAAAAGCATGCTGTGCAAGACCGTAGGCTATAGCCTTGCGTTTTTGCCAGGTTTCATCATTTTTTGAAAATCGTCAAAATCATGAAAAACCGTAAGGCTATAGCCTTGCCGTTTTTTCGAAATTTCGACATTTTTCGAAAATCCTCAAAATCCTAAAAAAATCCTCAAAACGATGAAAAAAAGCATGCTGTGCAAGACCGTAGGCTATAGCCTTACGTTTTTGCCAGGTTTCGTCATTTTTTGAAAATCGTCAAAATCATGAAAAACCGTAAGGCTATAGCCTTGCCGTTTTTTCGAAATTTCGACATTTTTCGAAAATCCTCAAAATCCTCAAAAATCCTCAAAACGATGAAAAAAGCATGCTGTGCAAGACCGTAGGCTATAGCCTTGCGTTTTTGCCAGGTTTCATCATTTTTTGAAAATCGTCAAAATCATGAAAAACCGTAAGGCTATAGCCTTGCCGTTTTTTTCGAAATTTCGACATTTTTCGAAAATCCTCAAAATCCTCAAAAATCCTCAATACGATGAAAAAAAAGCATGCTGTGCAAGACCGTAGGCTATAGCCTTGCGTTTTTGCCAGGTTTCGTCATTTTTGAAATCGTCAAAATCATGAAAAACCGTAAGGCTATAGCCTTGCCGTTTTTTCGAAATTTCGACATTTTTCGAAAATCCTCAAATCCTCAAAAATCCTCAAAACGATGAAAAAAAGCATGCTGTGCAAGACCGTAGGCTATAGCCTTGCGTTTTTGCCAGGTTTCGTCATTTTTTGAAAATCGTCAAAATCATGAAAAAACGTAAGGCTATAGCCTTGCGTTTTTTTTTTTTTTTTTTTTTTTTTTGAAATTTCGACATTTTTCGAAAATCCTCAAAATCCTCAAAAATCCTCAAAACGATGAAAAAAAAGCATGCTGTGCAAGACCGTAGCCTATAGCCTTGCGTTTTTGCCAGGTTTCGTCATTTTTTGAAAATCGTCAAAATCATGAAAAAACGTAAGGCTATAGCCTTGCGTTTTTTTTTTTTTCAAAATTTCGACATTTTTCGAAAATCCTCAAAATCCTCAAAACGATGAAAAAAAGCATGCTGTGCAAGACCGTAGACTATAGCCTTGCGTTTTTGCCAGGTTTCGTCATTTTTTGAAAATCGTCAAAATCATGAAAAAACGTAATATCGTCATATAATATATAATTGGGAAGAAGTAGAAAACGGCATGATACAAGACTTTTTGTTTTGTTCTTCATCTTAGAAATTATTTTATTGTCCCAAAAGTTTGTGTGTGTCATCATGATTCGTCACGACTCGAGTTGGCTTTGTCCGCGGCATAATTGTCTTGATATAAATTATTTTTGAAAAGTCTATGAGAAAAATGAATTGGGAAAAGACTTCCGGAACAGGGGCGGTGACGTCACTGCGCAGCTCTATACCCTTGCGCTTTTGCCAGATTTCGTCATTTTTCGAAAATCTTCAAAATGATGAATAAACGTAAGGCTATAGCCTTGCGTTTTTTTTCCTCAAAATTTCGACATTTTTCCGAAAATGCTCAAAAATGCTCAAAATGGTGAAAAACGGCATGCTGAGCAAGACTGTAATGCTATACCCTTGCGCTTTTACCAGATTTCGTCATTATTCGAAAATCTTCAAAATGATGAAAAAACGTAAGGCTATAGCCTTGCAGTGTTTTTCTTGAAATTTCGACATTTTTTCGAAAATGCTCAAAAATGCTCAAAACGGTGAAAAATGACATGCTGAGCAAGACTGTAATGCTATCCCTTGCGCTTTTGCCAGATTTCATCATTTTTCGAAAATCTTCAAAGTGATGAAAAACCGTAAGGCTATAGCCTTGCGTTTTTTTTCTCGAAATTTCGACATTTTTTCGAAAATGCTCAAAACGGTGAAAAACGGCATGCTGAGCAAGACTGTAATGCTATACCCTTGCGCTTTTGCCAGATTTCGTCATTTTTTGAAAATCTTCAAAGTGATGAAAAAACGTAAGGCTATAGCCTTGCGTTTTTTTTCTCGAAATTTCAACATTTTTTCGAAAATGCTCAAAAATGCTCAAAATGGTGAAAAACGGCATGCTGAGCAAGACTGTAATGCTAAACCCTTGCGCTTTTACCAGATTTCGTCATTTATCGAAAATCTTCAAAATGATGAAAAACGTAAGGCTATAGCCATGCGCTTTTTTTATCGAAATTTCGACACTTTTTCGAAAATGTTCAAAAATGCTCAAAACGGTGAAAAAACGGCATGCTGAGCAAGACTGTGATGCTATACCCTTGCGCTTTTGCCAGATTTCGTCATTTTTTCGAAAATCTTTCAAAATGATAAAAAAACGTAAGGCTATAGCCTTGCGTTTTTTTTTTCTCGAAATTTCGACATTTTTTCGAAAATGCTTAAAAATGCTCAAAACGGTGAAAAAACGGCATGCTGAGCAAGACTGTAATGCTATACCCTTGCGCTTTTGCCAGATTTCGTCATTTTTTCGAAAATCTTCAAAATGATGAAAAAACGTAAGGCTATAGCCTTGCGTTTTTTTTCTTGAAATTTCGACATTTTTTCCAAAAATGCTCAAAAATGCTCAAAACGGTGAAAAATGGCATGCTGAGCAAGACTGTAATGCTATACCCTTGCGCTTTTACCAGATTTCGTCATTTATCGAAAATCTTCAAAATGATGAAAAACGTAAGGCTATAGCCTTGCGTTTTTTTTCTCGAAATTTCGACATTTTTTCGAAAATGCTCAAAAATGCTCAAAATGGTGAAAAACGGCATGCTGAGCAAGACTGTAGGCTAATGCTATACCCTTGCGCTTTTACCAGATTTCGTCATTTATCGAAAATCTTCAAAATGATGAAAAACGTAAGGCTATAGCCATGCGCTTTTTTTATCGAAATTTCGACATTTTTTCGAAAATGTTCAAAAATGCTCAAAACGGTGAAAAACGGCATGCTGAGCAAGACTGTAATGCTATACCCTTGCGCTTTTGCCAGATTTCGTCATTTTTCGAAAATCTTCAAAATGATGAAAAAACGTAAGGCTATAGCCTTGCGTTTTTTTTTCTCGAAATTTCGACATTTTTTCGAAAATGCTCAAAAATGCTCAAAACGGTGAAAAACGGAATGCTGAGCAAGACTGTAGGCTATACCCTTGCGTTTTTGCCAGGTTTTGTCATTTTTCGAAAATCTTCAAAATGATGAAAAAACGTAAGGCTATAGCCTTGCGTTTTTTTTTCCTCGAAATTTCGACATTTTTTCGAAAATGCTTAAAAATGCTCAAAACGGTGAAAAATGGCCGTGGACTATAGCCTTTCGTTTTTTGCCAGTTTTTGTCATTTTTTGAAAATCGTCGAAAATCCTCAAAATGATGAAAAATCCACAAAAAGCCTTAAAACAATGAGAAAAGGCATGCTGTGCAAGACCGTGGACTATAGCCTTTCGTTTTTTTCCAGTTTTCGTCATTTTTTGAAAATCGTCAAAAATCCTCAAAATGATGAAAAACGGTAAGGCTATAGCTTTGCGTTTTTTTCAAAATTTTGACATTTTTCAAAAATCCTCAAAAAGCCTCAAAACGATGAAAAATGGCATGCTGTGCAAGACCCTAGAGCAGGGGAGCCCAACCAGTAGATCGGAATCTACCGGTAGATCTCGGCCTGATCACAAGTAGATCTCGGGAGATGTGAGGGGAAAGAAGAAAAATGGGGTGGAAAAGAAAAAAGAGCGATTTCCGTGTGTGTGTGTGTGTGTGTGTGTGTGTGTGTGTGTGTGTGTGTGTGTGTGTGTGTGTGTGTGTGTGTGTGTGTGTGTGTGTGTGTGTGTGTGTGTGTGTGTGTGTGGGTGGGTGGGGTGTGTGTGTGGGTTTGTCTGTCTGTCTGTCTGTCTGTCTACGAAGCGGCTCATTTGGAGGATTGTTGTCTGCTGTCTGTGAATTATGCCAACAGTATATTGTTCTGCAACGTGTAATGGACTGTTCTGCAACTTATAATGGACTATTCTGGACTGTTCTTATTATAATTGCATTTGCAATGGCAGGGTTTGACCAAGTCTGTTGTACTTATGTTGTACTGTTGTAGGCCTATGACAAGTCTGTTGTACTTTATGCTTATATGGACATAAAGTAAAGTGGTAAAACAAAGTAGTGTTGTGTTGTTGTGAAGTTACTGTAGGCTGGCAACGATGCGTGTGGTTTGAAATGTTGATATTGGACTGGTAGATCCTGCAGGGGTTGGCTGCTGAAAAGTAGATCTTGGGTCAAAAAAGGTTGGGCACCCCTGCCCTAGAGTCTAGGGTCTTGACTATAGCCTTTCGTTTTTGCCAGTTTTGTTCATTTTTTTTTTAAATCGTCGAAAATCCTCAAAATGATGAAAAATGTTAAGGCTATAGCCTTGCGTTTTTTCAAAATTTCAACATTTTTCAAAAATCCTCAAAAAGCCTTAAAACAATGAAAAAGGGCATGCTGTGCAAGACCGTGGACTATAGCCTTTCGTTTATTCCAGTTTTCGTCATTTTTTGAAAATCGTCGATAATCCTCAAAATGATGAAAAACGGTAAGGCTATTGCCTTGTGTTTTTTCAAAATTTCGACATTTTTTCGAAAATCCTCAAAAAGCCTCAAAATGATGGAAATTTGCGTTTTTTCAAAATTTCGATATTTTTCGAAAATCCTCAAAAAGCCTCAAAATGATGGAAAACGGCATGCTGTGCAAGACCGTGGACTATAGCCTTTCATTTTTTCCAGTTTTCGTCATTTTTTGAAAATCGTCGAAAATCCTCAAAATGATGAAAAATGTTAAGGCTATAGCCTTGCGTTTTTTCAAAATTTCAACATTTTTCAAAAATCCTCAAAAAGCCTTAAAACAATGAAAAAGGGCATGCTGTGCAAGACCGTGGACTATAGCCTTTCGTTTATTCCAGTTTTCGTCATTTTTTAAAAATCGTCGATAATCCTCAAAATGATGAAAAACGGTAAGGCTATTGCCTTGTGTTTTTTCAAAATTTCGACATTTTTCGAAAATCCTCAAAAAGCCTCAAAATGATGGAAATTTGCGTTTTTTCAAAATTTCGATATTTTTCGAAAATCCTCAAAAAGCCTCAAAATGATGGAAAACGGCATGCTGTGCAAGACCGTGGACTATAGCCTTTCATTTTTTCCAGTTTTCGTCATTTTTTGAAAATCATCGAAAATCCTCAAAATGATGAAAAATGTTAAGGCTATAGCCTTGCGTTTTTTCAAAATTTCAACATTTTTCAAAAATCCTCAAAAAGCCTTAAAACAATGAAAAAGGGCATGCTGTGCAAGACCGTGGACTATAGCCTTTCGTTTATTCCAGTTTTCGTCATTTTTTGAAAATCGTCGATAATCCTCAAAATGATGAAAAACGGTAAGGCTATTGCCTTGTGTTTTTTCAAAATTTCGACATTTTTCGAAAATCCTCAAAAAGCCTCAAAATGATGGAAAACGGCATGCTGTGCAAGACCGTGGACTATAGCCTTTCATTTTTTCCAGTTTTCGTCATTTTTTGAAAATCATCGAAAATCCTCAAAATGATGAAAAACGGTAAGGCTATAGCCTTGCGTTTTTTCAAAATTTCGACATTTTTCGAAAATCCTCAAAAAGCCTCAAAACGATGAAAAACGGCATGCTGTGCAAGACCGTGGACTATAGCCTTTCGTTTATTCCAGTTTTCGTCATTTTTCGAAAATCCTCAAAAAGCCTCAAAATGATGGAAATTTGCGTTTTTTCAAAATTTCGATATTTTTCGAAAATCCTCAAAAAGCCTCAAAATGATGGAAAACAGCACGCATGCTGGACGATAGGACGGCTTTTTGACGGTTCGTGACTTTAGCCTATCGCAATTATGTTTAAATGCAGTTTTACGTCATTTATTTGAAATTTTTCAAAAATCCTCTCAAAAGCCTTTAAACAATGAAAAGGGCATGTTAGCAGGACCAGACACTATGCCTTTCGTTTTTTCCAATCTTTCAAACATTTTCGAGAATCCAATCAAAAAGCCTCAATAAAACGCATGAAAAATGGCAAATTGTTAAAAACCTATGCACATGCCTCTGCAAGATCATGACTGTTATCGCTTCCGTAATCTTGATTAGTTCATTTTTTCCAGTTTTCCTCAAGTCATTTTTTTGAAAAATCGTCTGACAAAATCTCGTCAATGCAAAATAAAAAAAATGACCTGATAAAGGACTGAGTTAATATAGGCTATTGGCTATAGCTTTCGCTTTTTTTCAAATTTTTGACCATTTTTTTCAAAATAATTCCTCTTTCAAAAAGCCTCAAAACTGATGAAAAATGAAAATGGCATGCTGTGCGCAAGACCGTGAGACTATAGCCTTTCATTTTTTGCCAGTTTTTGGTCATTTTTTTGAAACCAATCGGCTGCAATCCTCAAAATTGATGAAAAACGGTAAGGCTATAGCCTTGTGAAAATTTTCAAAACTTCGACATTTTTCGAAAATCCTCTGAAGCCTCAAATATGCTCATGCGGTAAAACACAATCCTGGATTCCACATCATGAACTGCGCAAAAGACGTGGACTCTACGCGCCATTCACGCTTTTTGCCAGTTTTTGTCATTTTTCGAAAATCGTCAAATAATCCTCAAAATGATGAAAAAACGGTATGCCTATAGCCTTGCGTTTTTTAAATTTTTGTTCATTTTTCAAAAATCCTCAAAATGCCTCAAAATGATGGAAAACGGCATGCTGTGCAAGACCATGGACTATAGCCTTTCATTTTTCCAGTTTCGTGTCATTTTTCATGAAAAATCGTCGTCGAAAATCCTCAAAATGATGGCAAAACGGTAGGCTATAGCCTTGCGTTTTTTAAAAATTTTGACATTTTTCAAAAATTCCTCAAAAGCCTCCCAAAAATAGATGAAAAATGGCATGCTGTGCAAGACCGTGGACTATAGCCTTTCATTTTTGAGTTTTGGTATCATTTTTTTGAAAACCGTCGATAATCCTCAAAATGATGAAAAATGGTAAGGCTATAGCCTTGCGTTTTTTCAAAAATTTGACTTTTTTCAAAAAGCCTTAAAACAATGAAAAAAGGCATGCTGTGCAAGACCGTGGACTATAGCCTTTCGTTTTTTCCAGTTTTCGTCATTTTTTGAAAATCGTCGAAAATCCTCAAAATGATGAAAAGCGGTAAGGCTATAGCCTTGCGTTTTTTCGAAATTTTGACATTTTTCAAAAATCCTCAAAAATTCCTCAAAACGATGAAAAACGACATGCTGTGCAAGACCGTGGACTATAGCCTTTCGTTTTTGCCAATTTTCGCCATTTTTTGAAAATCATCGAAAATCCGCAAAATGATGAAAACGGTAAGGCTATAGCCTTGCGTTTTTTCCAAATTTTGACATTTTTCGAAAATCCTCAAAAATCCCTCAAAACGATGAAAAACGACATGCTGTGCAAGACCGTGGACTATAGCCTTTCATTTTTGCCAATTTTGGTCATTTTTTGAAAACCGTCGAAAATCCTCAAAATGATGAAAAACCATATGATGAAAAACGGCATGCTGTGCAAGACCATAAGGCTATAGACTTCCGTTTTTTTTGTGTGTTTTTTTTTCCAAAATGTTGACATTCTTCAAAAATTCTTAAAAATCCTCAAAATGATGAAAAGAAGGCATGCTGTGCAAGATTGTAAGGCTATAGCCTTATAGGTTTTTGCCAGGTTTTGTTATTTTTCGAAAATCCTCAAAAGGATGAAAAACCGGAAGGCTATGGCCTTGCATTTTTTTTTAAATGTTGACATTTTTCGAAAATCCTCAAAAATCCTCAAAATGCTGAAAATGCTGAACGTAAAACGTAAGGCTATAGCCTTGCATTTTTTCCTCAAAACGATGAAAAAAGGCATGCTGTGCAGATTGTAAGGCTATAGCCTTGCGTTTTTGCCAGGTTTCGCGATTTTTCGAAAATCCTCAAAACGATGAATAACGGCATGCTGTGCAAGACCGTAAGGCTATAGCCTTGCGTTTTTTGGAAATTTTGACATTTTTCGAAAATCCTCAAAACGATGAAAAACGGCATGCTGTGCAAGACTGCAAGGCTATAGCCTTTCGTTCTTGCCCGGTTTCATCATTTTTGAAAAATCCTGAAAAATCCTCAAAATGATGAAAAACGGCATGCTCTGCAAGACCATGTACAATATCCTGTCGTTTTTTCCAGTTTGTCAATTTTGGAAAAGCGTCAAAAAAGACAAAAAAGACAAAAAACGACATACTATACAATGACATTTTTTCTAAATTTAACATTTTTCAAAAATCCTCAAAAATCCTCAAACGATGAAAAACGGCATGCTGTGCAAGACCGTGTACTTTAGCCTGTCATTTTTGCTCCATTTACTATACTATATTCTATTACATAGTCTATTACATAGTTGTCATTTTTCGAAAATCCTCGAAAATGTAAAAAAAAAAAAAAAAAAACGGCATACTATAATAGTATGCTGTCCAAGACATAGACTGTCGTGTTTTCTTTTTTTTCGTCAACACAATGAGCATAATGTAAAAATAATCCATGTAAATACAACATATTGAGCAGGGCACCGCAGGGAGTTGAACCCTGTTCTGGTAAACCAGAAGTACTCCAACCGGTGCCTTAGTTTTTGTTTTGTTGTCATTTACAGGTTCAAAAGCAATCACATTAATGCATGAATTTAAAAAATACCTAATCAAGGAAAAATGACAGGCCATGCTCTTTGAAAATCCTCGAAAATGACTAAAAACCATGGACTATAGTTTGTCCTCCAAGACCCGTTTTCATCATTTTTCTTTTTAAATCCTCGAAATACGACGTACTATACCCAGTAAACAAGGTGAGGACCCTGACGAATTAGTGACGTCATGATTGTGGCCAGATCAAAGAAATCCAAGACTAGTCAAATCTGGCCCAGAATACCTGATTTAACCAACACAAATCCTGACCACTAAAGATGGACAGACGTCCCTAGATGAATCAGAGAGAGTCAGATTGAGGAAGGACTAATTTAAATCAACCATAACTAGTCAGATCTGGCCCCAAATAAGCGTTATTATTTAAATTGTTGAAGACGTTCTGGGAATGACAAAGATCATCAAGATATGGGCTGTGATCTGGCCTAGTCTTGAACGCCACCAGAGTCCTCCAGTAACGTTGAAGACTAGGCCAGTTAAACTAATAAAGCTAAGCTATTCTGAGCAAGCCATATCTGACTAGTTACGATTGATTGTCTTTGAAGAAACTAGAATAGAAGACATGTTTTCAATTGCAGTATCTCACACTTTTCACGTAATTTCTTGCACAAGTTAGGCGATCGGTGCACGGTGGTGCATGGTCAGTGTGTGGTCGTCGTCCGTAGGGGCACTCCGATTGGCCAGTTGGTGGGGTGATGTAATTGCCTAATGTAATGGTGATGTAATTGTGAGGTAAATAAGAGAACTTTAAAACTAAATTTGTGAGTATTAGCCCGCTCCGCTCATGCACAAGTAGGTCATGGCCTCAAGAATCCACACATTTAAAAAAAAAATGTAGAAGAATTGCTATTTTGACCAACAATTTGCCAGTTATTTCTTCTAAATTAGTCCAAGAGACTAAACTCAAATCACATGGCTAAAATGCAGAATAAATAGTGGGCCCTGGTATGAAAATGGATGAAATCCATGGCCGCGGGAAGATATTTACAGTAGGGGGTGCTGGACGTTCACTATGGGGTGCTGCAAGATGCACACACATGCAAAATGTGTGTGAATGCGCATTGTGCACATTTTCATGCATTTACACACGGAAAAGTGTCTTTTGCCTTCCCTCTCCACATGCATGAGCCAACTGACACAGGTACCTGGGCCTCTGATACAGCAATAGAGCATGTGTATAAGGCCTATTAACAGGAATCTGTTCTGATTAAAATAACTAGTATTTTCCTCCTCCTGTCCAAGGGGGGGCTGTGTCTGAAAAAAGGGGGTGCTCAAGCCCCCCAGCACCCCTACTTCCCTCAGACATGATGAAATCTACTGCTCTAGTGCATTCTAATGCATTTTGGAAGTGCCACTAGTACATTTTGGATTTTAGCAGTTGGCAACACTGGCTGAATCCCTTAATCCTGGGCTACTCCCACTAGTCTGCAGCTGGTGTCCCACAAGCTCTGCTGTAGTTGGAGATCGAAGGTCAGTGTTGATGTCATCTCCTTGCGCCCGTTGGCCCAGTAGCCCCCTCCTACCCTCTCCACCTCCTCCAGGGCACAGTATAGCACCGTGGCAGCCCCCTCTGCCGGGGTCCTGAACAGCAGCCATGCCACGGCACCCTGCAGCAGGCGCAGAGGTTGCCAGAGGTGGTGGTAAAGAGCAGTATCCACCACGCCCGGGTCCACGGCACACACACTCACCAGTGATCCCTCACACTCCAGCCGGCGCTGGAGCTGTGCGGCAAAGACCAGAAGCGCCAGCTTGCTCTGACAGTAGGCCGCGTGGGCAGAGTAGCTCCGGCCACCACCGTTCAGGTCGTCCAGTCTGATCTCCCCGACGCGGTGAACCGAGGAGGAGACGGTGACGACGCGGGAGCAGGAACCGCATTTCCTCCCACAATCCCTCAGCCTTCCCAAGAGCAGCCGGGTCAGCAAGAAGTGACCCAGGTAGTTGACCCCCAGGTGCCGCTCGAAGCCGTCCTCCGTACGACCCTGGGGAACGAGCATGACCGCGGCGTTGTTGACCAGGATGTGCAGTGGCAGGCCCCGCGCCTCGAAGACCTGAACGAACCGGCGGACAGAGCGCAAAGAGGCTAGGTCCAGCGTCTGGAACTCCACGTTGGCCCACTTGTGCTCCTCACGGATTATTCTCGCTGCCGCGAGGCCCTCCCTCTCATCCACGCCAGCTATGATGATGTGGGCCCCCAGGCCGGCCATGTGGCGGACAACCTCGTAGCCGATTCCCCTGGATCCCCCTGTCACAATGGCAACCTTGCCATCCTGTCTGGGCATCACTGGCAACCTGAAGGGCCTGCTAAACAGTTGAATTAGTAGTGTCTTCAAACCGAGGAGGTATATCTTTAAAACAGGCAGAAAGTGCGACCCAAAAGACAATGTAGCGTAACAGAAGAACGAGAGTAGCTCTCTGACGTTAAGGACCATCGCGGTGGTGTACAATTTGTAGAGTCCTTAGTAAATACAGTGGTACAGTGGTGGTAGCAGCAATCCCTTGAGCGGGCTCTCAGTATGCTGATGTCTCACGATGCCATGTGACGTCACAAAACTTATATTAGGCCTATACATCATATTCACAGTATGTAGAATTGGCAGCCTACATTTAAAACTAAAGCACAAGTCACTACAAAATGTTCAAGACAAATGTTCTTAAAGGGGAACTGGACTGCATGGACAACTACAGTGAAAATGCACTGGTAGGTTATGCAACAGGTAGGTTATTAATAGCAATAGGCGTCAATTAAGGGGGTGTTTTGGTCTGGAATTCCCCTTAAGAGTTGTAGGCTATGTATTTAAAATGTTGGATGTTGTTGTATAAAACAGGAATCATCATATAAAGAAGGTTTAGACCACAATTTAGTGGCATTGGACTGAGAGTGAAATTAATTTGATCCCTCGTTTGAGCTGAATTGCTCAAACAAGGGACATACTAAACATGGTAGTGGGCAGCCTATTTTGGTGGTGCATTTGGTGCGCAGGACTATTGCAACTGCAAGATGCAGTACCAAAATGGTGAGGGTGAGGTGGGTTCTGGGAGTGAGGCCAAGTAGTAGCCTGACCAGTTTGTTTTGGGAAGTGAGTCGATCTGCGAGGTGCATGGATAGTCCAAGCAACCTTATAAGAGGGCTCCTGATCTGTTAACCATCGGCCTGACCATTGGCCATCGCTTCACAGAAAAGATTTGCCTCACCTTTTTATGTGATAATATATTGTCATCACCACTAGCCTATGCAGTGCCAGGCTCAAGTTAGTTGCAAATTCCACTCACTCACTCACTCACTCACTCACTCACTCACTCACTCACTCACTCACTCACTCACTCACTCACTCACTCACTCACTCACTCACTCACTCACTCACTCACTTACTCAATATTAATTCAAGCATTTACCGTAAATGTGGGACAAAACATTAAACAAGCGTCGTTCATAAAACATGTTTCTCATAGGTCAGCATGTAATACGTGCGCATTTAACAAAACGAGTATAGCGCGACATCTAGTGGCTGAATACTGTATGTGGACGTAGAGGAAATGAACAGGAATGTGGAGGATCTTTGTACAACTTCCTTAGGAACTGCTTTGGAGTGAACTCAGAGGCGGAGTTTACTGTGTGTTTTATTCTAACACAGCGTTCCAAAAAGGAAAACAAGATATTTTGGAATAAAGCTGAGCCGCTATGTGCGACAATTTGCATAAGCGACACTTGGGCAAAGGATTCTAGCGTGGTCGGTGCTGCTATTTTCTTAATAATATTCTAATATTCGTCTATATAAAACAGTTTGTGACAGAAAGTGCTTTGCAGGCAGAAATCACTTATGATCACGAGTTCACGTGAGTTGACGACGTAGTGCGTTTCACTCTATTTTATTACAAAAGTACAACTTAGTCGTGCTAGCCTTTAGGATCAATTCTGCAACAGTCGCGTTGTTTTCTGCTTGCAAGATGTGTAGGGGTAGTTAAGAATGTAGCATACTTTTGTGCTTTATCTGCTCTGCTACGATGCTCAAATTAAGTTAAAAACGAAATTAATACAGAAGTTGTACAGCAACAGGGCAGGCTCACAGCTCTAGCGCCTCAGTAGTTATTCTCAAGCTTTTAAAGGCTCGTTTTTTACATGATTTGATGAAGAACGTCTTTTACTGTATACAGTAAAGAGATGTCTGTCTGCCTGCCTACATAGTATGCTCTATAGCAGACTAGAGATAACAGTGACAGTGTGTTACCTGTACCTCTACTCTTAATATACAGTGTTTTCTCCTTTATTGGTGGTCAGTCTGGACCGCACACTGAGAAGCACTGGCATGGCTTTGGCGTCCGAACATAGCATGTTTGTGTCACTGCTTACCTGTGTCTGTTCACACACATGCTAGCCTGGCCTGGACCAGACTAATACTGTATCACTGCATGGTAGACTGTGTAGAGGAGCACTTCCAGCAAAAACAACACACACACACACACACACACACACACACACACACACACACACACACACACACACACACACACACACACACACACACACACACACACCTGGGTATGACACAGAGAGGAGCCCTCCCCACCTCCCCTATATACTGTATATATATATATATATATATATATATATATATATATATATATATATATATATTTATATATATATATATATATATATATATATATATTATATATATATATATATATATATTATACATGTATATATATATATATATACACTGTAACTATTAACATGAACACAGATTGATTACACTTTGATCTACACTTAACTATTCTTAAACATTGTCTAGGCATTTTTTCTTTCTCATTAGGAATGGACTGGTTGGGTTTGGTTTGTTGCAGGAGGATTTCCCTTCAAAAGGAGAAGTAACGGTTTGATTGTTCAACATCTGGAGAAATCTGCGCTGAAATGCTGAAATACAGAAGTCTTCCAAATCGCACAGCTGACTAACTACCAGACACTCAACACCGTTGGAAGTAAGTTGACTTACAAATGTATGGTAGGCCGACATTTATAGCATTACTTTTAAATTTATGTATGTATGGGCTATACGGTATAACTCAATCCTTTCACAAAATTCCTGTGCCACTTTAATGCACGCATACATGTCAATCAAACTCAAATATCTAACTTCTACTTTCTTTCTCTCTCTCTCCGTCAGTATAAGGTATACAGTGTACAGAGGAGTACATCATGAACAAGTATTTGAGGCATTTCACAGCGGTGGGTGATAAACAGCCTGGGCAATGGGAGGAACTTGAAGAGGAGCTGCATGTGGGCAGTGAGGAGCTGGCTCCAGCCACAGGGCCTGTCAAACTGACGCTCAGAGATGCTCTCAAAAGACTCTTCACTTCTGACCGGTTCCAGGTAACACAGAAACCCTCTCCCATCATAGGGCTCTAAAAAGAATCGTGAATATAGTATACTATTGATTATCTTTTATGATAAATGGGCTGGGGTTTCTCATTTACTGTACTTTTTAATATGATGAAGCATTATAAATCATGTCTCTAAATAGGCTCGGAAAGTATACAGTCTGCTTGTCTTATAGCTTGAGTTTGAGCACATATAAGGTCATGCACGTGTCTTATGGGGCATTCCCCCCACTTCTAAAAGTAGCACTACAACACTGTTGAATACTCTCCATGGACCATCTGTTTCTGTTCCTGATCATCTGAAACCAATGCAGCACTCCCTCAGCTCTAAATTAAATATTTGATAATTGATTATGTACGGTATGGCAAGTTAAACACAGTGGAGGGCAGTAATAATATTACTGCCCTCCACTGTGTTTAACTTGCCATACCGTACATGCATATTATCCATAATATCCTCAAGGCATATTATGCCTAAGGAACTTACACTGTCACACAAAAGGAGAAAAGTTTAAATTTTATTACATTGACAACATAAAATTACAGTAACGTAAAGTTCTGAAAATAACTTGTTTTCAGAACAAGTTGGCTAAACAAAATAACTTGTATTGCTTGTATTTAGAGCACACACACACACACACACACACGCACGCACACACACACAGTTTACCTAGAAGAGAAGACATTAGGAGTGTGATGAAATATTGTGATATACATTATATCACATACATTATATATTGTGATATACAGTATATCAATACAGTACTTCCTCCCATGATAATTAATCAATATGCCATCGGCTTAAACGATGTAGTGTTATTGATGTTATATTCACAATATTCACAATTCACATTATGCTTGGAACCCTTCAAAGACCTCTGCTCTTACAATCAGCTCTCACAAAATTAGCCTCTCTTATTTTTTTCATCAGCTTTAATTCATCCACATCCATTTTGTAATGTCATGTATGACAAAATACAGTGTGTTGCAGCATTTAAACCTTTAAAACCTTAAATGTGTGGAAATCCTAAAGGGCTGTGATGTAAAGATCCCCCCACAAGTCTCCTTCCCCTGTGAGGAACTACTGTATGATGAGACCAAAAGTTGAATTAATAGTTTCTTCTTCCTTCTCCTTTTTGCCCATGTATACAGTTACCCATTAGACTTCACTAAATTAGATATACTTTATTAAGGTAAGTTGTAATAAATAAAACGAACTGTTTTAAATCACTTTCGTAGCCTATGTCCCAATCTGATATATTTAAGTACAATTGTAAGCCCTTTTAAAAATACATACTGTATATGACTTACGACTTATATTTCACACATACTACATTAATACTAACCCGACTATCGGTAATGACTTATTTTTGTGGTTTTGCTGTGACTTACATAATTACAAAAAGAGTGAGAATTACAGTTAAATGATAAATCATGCATTTAATGTATATAGCACTTTTATGCAAAGCATGTGCTTTAAGGCTCAAAATCCATGGGCCACTGCCGCAGAAGCTACATTGTTGTACCTTCAAGGTGGTATTCACTTAGATAGGGTATATTTGCATTTTGTTCTCAGATTGTGGTGGTCATTCTGGTCATTTTGGACGCTCTGTTTGTGCTGGTGGAGCTCCTGATTGACCTAGACCTCCTGGGGAAATCTGAGACTGAGCATGGCGGCGACACAGAGCACGGCGACACTGAAGACATCGCCCACATGGCAGCCGAGGTCAACCTACATTCACAGTCTGTTTACATACTGTGCATGATGTTACACTCCATTTATATCTGTTGATTTTTCCGACTGAAACCATGATGAAACGACGACGACTATCTTTTTTCACTGTACAAAAACCTAGTTGTCATGACTAAATCCAAGACTAAATGCAATTACAATTTGGTAATTAGATAAACACTTGTAGACTGAAGTGGTGAAGGAGAGAGAATAGTAGAGACAAGACAAGACAAGACATTGATTTTTTATGTTTGGATGGCCTTAGGTGTGACACATTGTGCCACAATCGCCGGTGGTGTCCCACTGTTAAAACTTACTGTTATAGATTGGCTATTTACAGCATGCAAACAATTGTAAAATCAGCCATTACAACTCCATGATGCCCACCATACATTTTAGTAGACTGAATCAACTGGTAGATTTAGTTGAGTAAAATATTATGTTAGCCTATTTAGTGAATTAGAAGTAAACATTAATTCCATAATTCTGTTCAGATTACAAAAATATGATTGGAACTATTTCTATATTTCCGCCTCATGTTCACCATAGAATAACGAATTGATGATAGAGGTTCAAGTGGTTAAAGGATAACCTCTTCATTAACTGTCATGCTCTTCTTGTGGTCCAGGTGTTTCACTACCTCAGTCTGGCGGTGCTCACATTCTTCATAGTGGAGCTGATGGCAAAGCTCTTCACCTTCCGCCTGGAGTTCTTCCAGCATTACTTTGAGGTTTTTGACGGCCTCATCGTGATCATCTCGTTCGCGTTGGACATTGCTTCCATTGCTCACGAGGATGCCTTTGATGGGACAGGCCTGCTCATTCTGCTGCGACTCTGGAGGGTGGCCAGGATCATCAACGGTGAGTTATCGGTTTTGGGATCTTAACGACTGTTGTTCCCTAACGATTCCCTGAGACCTCTCAGTGGTCCGATTCCTTAATGCAGTGGTGTTCAAGCTTTTTCATACCAGACCCCACTATTTATTCAGCGTTTGACCACCATTTGATGGCATTTTACCCCCTACAGACCCCAAAACTAAAGATTTCTTTATGTTTTTGTCCACAATACCAGGCTGGATTTCAGAAACAAAACATTCTTCTTCTACATTCTCTAGTTGTGTAGACTTGGGCTGATGATGATGAATATTTTAAATCTAGAGATTGTAAATGAAACCAACATTTGGTTTCACGTTTACTCTCTCAAAGAGTTGCATCTGTTTACCCAACTTTTCATCATTTAGCCCACCTGGAACCCTCTCAAGGAATAATAATAGCTTTTTAATTTGTGTGTACATTACAGTTGCTATGTTTTGTCTTTTTACGGTCTCATATCATGTTCTTCAGTGAATGCATCATTTAATCATGGAAATGTCCCTTAATGTACCCACATTAAAAATATATATTTACCATGTGTCAATCTAACGTTGGTGCAGTGTGCAAATAATCCATATATTTGTGAGGTCATACCAAAGTGTGGATTTTATGACAGGGGTACTGGTGTCTGTAAAGAACCGTTCTGACCAGAAGGTCCACAAGCTGAAGGAAAGTTACGACCGCCTTGTCAAAAAAGTCAACGAGCTGCAAGAAAGCCAGGACAAGCTGGTTAGTCTACTTCATCTTTAATTTAAAGCATTTTACACTCATTGCTCATGGTCCGTGTAAGCTGCATATAAACCTTTTCCAAATGCCATATTTCTAATATTAAATAATATTGTTTCAGTAAAAAAAAAAAAAGAACAGAAAAGAATCACACCTGTGTGAATAACAGGTCATAGTAGGGGCTAGTGCCCCTACTATGTTTGTATTCAGAAGATTTAGCACACTTTCTTTGGTGGTCTTTGTGTGTAATATCTGGTTTTAGATTTTAGCAGTGAGCACAGTGTCTGTATCACTACATGAACTACATGTTGTCTCAGTACGACATCCCTCCCCTATCCACAAGGAGGTGCAGTGCACCAGAGAATTGTAGGAATTGTAGTCAAGGGAGTAGTGTCCATGACATCAGAGTCAATGGGCTCACTGCTGAAACCTAAAATACTGCTATCTAATTACACACATGAAGACCACCAGCTTCTGTCTTGTAACTTTGTTTCTATAGACAGAGTATGATTCTTCTCTTTTGTCACCTAGGAACAAGAGAACAGTAAACTTCATGACCTCCTAAAGCAGCACGGCATCGATGTCAAAGTGTGAACGTTGGAACTTTATGTTGCATTTGTCAACTTTTGATGTTTTTTATTGTTTGTTTCCTTTGGTAAATGAATTACCTACATTGTCGTATAAGACGGTTGAGCAAAAGTATTGTATTTGCCTTGAATTATTTGGTTATCTTTTTTTATGGCGAATCAATAAAAAGTTAACAAGAGGTTGTGACTAAACAACAACTACATTGGTTCCATTGGAACACAGGTCCTGAAAAGTGACCATTTTGTGGTCACTTTTCATGTGTACTGACATACAGTACATCCGGAAGAAGCCTGAGGAAAACTCAATTTCATTGTAAGATGAAATTGAGACGACAACCTCAAATATCCAATGAAGAATGTCTCAGCTGGCTCTGCTCTGAGAGGCTCCGTGTTGAAGCATAAAAAAAGTTTTGAATATCTGGAAGTTGAACCCTCTCAACTTCAATTTGTAGTTTTTGTCTTTGTGTCTTTTGCAACAGCTACAAACGTCATATTTGTGTTGTAGCTTCACATCACTGGCTTGCATTGACAATGAATGCTAGACTGTATCTTTGCATCTGCCTGTCTGAACGCAGCAATGATAGTGATATTATACCGTAAGGAGCAATTATGCTGTATATCACATGTTTCATGTTACAATCATCCATGTCCTTATGTTTTTGACAATGACAATTCAGACTGTTAGTGTCAGCCTACAATGCTGTCACTCCCTGATATTCACATTAACAAGGCATTGTTGTTATCCCAAAGATCGGTTCAGCAAAAGACACAGTTACTCCATAGTACTTATGTATTATGGAGAGTCCACACCTCACCAAGGCAACTAGACGCAACTCTTTTGCTCCAAAACAATTTTAAGGTCAACTGCACCAATGGAACTCCATGCAACTGCCATTGTGGATAATGGTTGCAAATAGTTGCAGGTTGCAAGGAATTGCATGGTGAATCATGCGGTTTAGGCCTTGAACTTAACACATCAAGGACTGATGCCGTTTGTACGAATGCCTTCTATGTTGTAAATCAGGCAGTGGTTCTAAAACAAGAGTGTAAAATGTTAAAGTCTCTACACCATAATCTATTGGGTATAGGAGAAAACAGCTAGTAGTGTGAGATGTACCTATTAGAAGCTACAGGATGGTGATAGATTCCAGTCAAGCCTCTTCATCAGGGCTTTCATTTTTAGCATAATCTTCCATGACCAGTCTTACAAATGTAATCAAAATCAATGTAAATATGTAATTTAAATGTCCAAAACTTTCAAAGTTTGCACCATTTACTGTATAGAAATATAACATGATGAACGTGTGCTGGCCATGAATAATGTCACCCTGATATAAAGTGTTTATATGTTGATCTCACCAGAACACATTAGTATCAAGATTACAACACAATATCACATAACATGTATTTGAAGTGTAAATGTGTGTTAAATGTTTGTGTGCTTCCATAGTTTGATAACTTGATATAACCATCAGGTTACTTTAGTAGTAGTAGCCTGACCTCAGGCTACTATGTCTAACAGTTAAATATTTTCTACATCAATATCACTGCATGCATGTGTAGTTCTAGACCACCTGCTGGTGCAGCTTGGCTTTGCTGGTCATTCCACCCAGTTGGTCAACCAGCCTAAACCCAATACAGTAGGACCAGCTAATCCAGCCTAAGACTTTTTAAGATCAGCCTAACCAGGAACCATCATAGTGGATCTTTGCTGGTTTGCATATTGGTTGATATTTGTATAGTTTTACAATTTAGGTCTATATTATTCCATAATGTATGGACTTGAATGAACTTTGTGCCGGATGATGTCACTCACATATAGGCTAGTAAATCAGTGAGCACCAACCTTATAGCTCCAGTTAGTAAATCAAACTTTGGTTCTTTGTGATAAATTAACTCACTTGGCAAAATGGCTTCAATGATGTAAACCCCCTTGACAGGTGAATTATCCCTTAAGGCTGTCTGTGGGCATTGAATTGAATTGTGAGTATTAAAACAAAATGGCTTGTGGCTATATTGCATCCAGTTGCGTTTTCCTACCCTGACCATAGGCATTGTTCATTATACGTATTGTTGCTAACATCTATGCTAGCAAATATAGTAGTCATATAAAGATTACAAATACTGCTGTCATAGACAAAATGTAAAATCACATTCCCTTGGATTATTTGTAAAGATGTTTGTGAACTTGCTTGAGTATTATTTTTGAGTGTATCATTTAAAAAGAAGAAAATTATGAAATGGAGTGTTGCATTTTATTCAAAATATTTTCAACAAAGTATGTTCTTTGCTTTTAAAGGTAATGTACATCTATGTACATGATTTTATATATATATATAAAAAAAAGTTAAAGCTCTATATTATTGGAGTGGCTGTTCACTGAAGCTATAATTGCACTCACTCAATGATTTGGTATGCAACTCCTTGCAATATGCAACTACTTGCAACCATTATCCGCAATGGCAGTTGCATGGAGCTGCCTTGGTGTGGTTGGCCTTGTAACATTAGAAAGAAGTATACAGTATTCTGCAACAGTGGTAACAGAAAACAAAAAACAGCTCCTGGATTACTGATTCAACGTTTCGACCACTAGTGATCAAAACGTTGAATAAATAAACCAGAGGAGCTGAGTCTTCTGTTACCAGTGTTGCGGACTCTATTTCTTTCTTATGTACTGCCTTTTGTCCAGCACCTGGGCTAGAGTGGATGTGCATGTTCTATTACTTTTGTTGGTCTTGTAACATTCACAATATACCTGGAGAGCTATATAACAAGATTTAACAACATATTTGGCATACCAAAATCAAATTTGGGATAGCAAATCAAGAGTGCAGAGTGTAGCTGGCCCAGAAGTGAGTTCTACTGTAGAACTCACTTCTGGACCAGCTAAGAGCTCCACAAGCTGTCGGCAATTGTAAGAGAGAATAAAGACTTTCCTTTTTAATACAGCATTCAGTTAGCCATTCAGGTTTTAACCTTTGACTTTTTGTGGAACCCAATAGGCCCTTACATTTGGTTGCAAAATATCAACAGTTCAGTAACTCTCAGAGTTAGTATTCATTGGGTCCCTGGAAAAACGGTGACCTATCTTTAACTCATAGAGTTAAGTGAACACCCAGGTTCTTTGCAGTGTGAAGGCTCCTTTTACACGAAAGGGAAGAAGAAGTGGAAGGGTAGCTTTGCGTCCAGGGTGGGCGGAGCCCTGAATCCTGGGACAGCTTCCGCAGACACCGGGGTGAAGGTCACTGAGGTTGTGACCTCTATCACCCTGCTGCCTCCAGAGAGCAACACCTGAGGAATGGCCAATCACAAACGAGATACAGGATTATTCACACAAGAGCCAATGGGAGGCAAGATCATTCATGCAAACAATCGGTGAGATACATCTTATTTTTTAGCTTAAGTTTAGCTTAGTATTCAGAAATGTTGTGTCCATATGGAGTAAGTTCAACAAGTTAAATACTTTCTTTTGAGAACCTTGTATAAAGTGTTTCTCTGCATTATTGAGAGAATATTTGGAGAAAAGATGGCAAAAATATGTAATCAAAACAGCTCAACAATTTGATTCAACTTGCTTAAAAAGGGGCTGAAATCTCATCTCTTATGTAGTCAGGTCAGTTGGCCGCAAAAGCTTTCAAACCCATTATGTTTGAGAACCACTGGATTGGAATATGAGGGGAAGTAATGTGTAATGTGGGAAAGGGGTCTTTGCTTTAGTCCAGAATGAGATCAAATGGCGATCTTACCAAGTCACTGGTATTAGTCTGGATGGTCTCTGTGACGCTGACGATCTGTGCCTGAGCGTTATGTAAAGATCCGTAGCGGGTCCACTGAACCTCCAGGTTCCGAGACAGAGGGATGCTGCAGCCCTGGGCGTCCTGGACCAATTACAACACCCCACACTTCAGAATGTACTGTATGTATCCCAGCCCAGGGGTGATGATAGTACAGCATGACTTAAAAACTAAACATAAACTTTGTAGATTTTCTCTCCTATATATAAATCCTGCAAAAAAACATTAGGAACAAGCATCCACACAGGCTATGCCTTCATAGCCATGCAAAAGTAATAGTACCTCTGGCCGTGATCCCCAGAGGTATAACAGTACATCCCACTTTTCAAAGCTGTTTAAACAAAGCTCACCGTGGGATTGTAGAAGTCCCTGATGGGGACCCAATCCAGGGGGCTGTTGGCTGCAGAGTTCCCAAACGAAGAGACATACCGAGGGAAGCTTTGTCCTCTCAGAGCATCCAGAAGAACCTCAGACACCCAGGAGCAGTTAGCTGCCTCCTCCAGGCTGCACGGGCGCGCACACACACACACACACTTGTACATTTACTTATGTACTGTAACATTTTGAGGTATTTATACTTTTATACTAGGTATTTATAATATCCATTACATCTCAGAGGAAAATGTAATTGTACTGAGACTTTTGTACCTTAGAGTGCATCCGGACAGCGTGTCCACACCAAACAGTACAGGGGAGCGGTGGTGGGGTCCTTGAAGACAGCCCTGAGGTCCTGAACCCTCCAACACGGTCAGCATCCCCATCCTGTCACTGCTCTGAACCATCCCAGTGAAGACATGCATTAAGGATTCGAACCGATGGAAAACACAGGCCTATAGCACTGCCTTTGTTTTGGTTGTGCCTGTGTGAACATAGCCTTCAAGCTATGTTCAGCCCAAACCCTATTTCTGCCTGGACTATAACTATTCAGTGTTTTTTTTTTTTGTTAGTTTGTTTTTATAATCAAATCTGAATATCAAAAAACGCATAGAAACAGGTTTTGTGAGTCAGGTTTTTAACCACATTCCTAAGTGTTTTGAAGTGTCATTCATGATGGCAAGGACAATCTATAAACTGATAACATGTTTTGAACTTCTAGATTTGTGAGTAAAAAAAAGTACATAATGCACATCATAGCTATACCACAAACCCCAGCAAACTAAAGGATATTCTGTAGTTTTTGTTCCAGCCACAAGAGGGAGTCCCACCACGTAACCTGGATTTCCACTGTAGGTCAGAATGACTTGGTCCACTCCTTCCTGTGAAAGTCAACCAACAAATCAAAATTCCACACTTGAGTGTCCACTGAATAGTATATAAATTCTAATGCATCCTCTATCACACAATGATGTTGCTTGCTAACTAGTCTTTTGACAGAGCCTGTTCTTAGCTAAAGCCATACAGTCTGTACAATGGAAGAACAACAAAAGTGATAGGTTTGCTGAGGTTACAATTGAATAAATAATATTAACATGTGACGCTGTAAATCAAATTAGTTAAAGCATGTACATTATAGCTTGCTGTTTAGCATAAATAGACATAAAAAGTTGACATACAGAACAAAAATAGGCCTGAGATGAAAGGTTTTTGTGCAATTCAAAGAGGCATAGTTAGAGATAGACTGGAATAATTACGGATTGATTGATTGATTGATTGATTGATTGATTGATTGATTGATTGATTGATTGATTGATTGATTATAGCACATTCTAAGCACTCAAAGCGCTTTACTATGGACCGCCTCACTTCACACACTAAAGGTGGCAATGTGGTGTTCAATGGCTTGCCTAAGGCCCAAACCACACCATCTGAAACTCCTTGCAACTGCCATTTGGAGTTTCTTGGTGACCTTCTGGTGTGGTCAGGGCTTTAGGACACTTCAACTTTAAAGTTATTATATAATTTATTACCTGGACAAATGAAATAGTAAATTGTTGCTCCATGTTCTGTGTAGGCCCATGGACAGATCCAAGCATCACAGAAGCACTGCAGTTCACTATTTCACCAGCAGGGGTGTATGTCACTACAAAGTCCATCTGAGGGGAGAAATAAAATGCAATATTAACGTATAATTACACATGTAATAAAACTACAATAAGGACACCCGTCGTGGCATATGCCGCGAGGGGTGGCCCAACGGCCGCAATTGTTGGCATAATGGTCGCGACCATTGGCATAGCAGTGGTAAATGGTGCATTTATACAGTATAGTGCCTTTACGCATAGTGCATTACATTCACCCTTTAATAAACTAATGGCAACAGAAACCATGCAGGGCGCAGCCAGAACATCGGGAGCAATTTTCTCTCCCCATTTCCTGGTTATTGGTTTCGGTCGATAGGGTTAGGTTTATATTCATTAATGTACCTTTAGGACCACAGCAGTGCAGAGCAGTGGGCTCAGTAAAACTGGACTGAGGTTGTTCATGTCACTCAGCTCCACCTCAGTCACAGAACCTTCCAGAGACCTGTACACAACTGATGACAACTCCACACCCACAACCTGACACACACACACACACACACACACGCACAATTTTGATCCTATTTTGACCCAGGGACCACCAATCTTTCTAGGAGCAACATGGGGACCACCACTGTTGTGTCGGGTGTGCTGACCAGGCCTGACTCAGACATCTTGCAGGACTGTTCCAAATTAGCACTAGGACTCAGGGCCGGATCTAGATGGGGCCAGGGGTGGGCAGAGCCCCCCCAAATGTGCATCCTGCCCACCCAATGAAAGGTAATGTCAGTGGTTTTCATCAGTGGTCCGGGGACCACCAGTGGTTGAGAGAGGTCCAGGTGGTCTCCAGCTAAATGGTGGAAAGTTGGTTAACCAGATGTAACTCTTTGAGAGTGTAAAAATGAAACCAAATGGACCCTTGCAGGTCAAAATATTCATCATGTGAATTTGCCCAAGTCTACACAACTAGAGCATGTAGAACATCAATGGTCATTTTGATCTCTGTTTGACTGTTTTGTTTCCCAAATCCAGCCTGGAATTATGGACAAATAAATAAATAAATCTTTAAAAAAAATAAAACAATAAATCTTTTTTGGGGGGTCTGTGGGGCTAAAATGTCATCAAATGGTGGTCCAAGGCTCAAATAAATAGTGGGGTCTGGTGTCAAAAAGATTGAAAATTCACAACAAAATAATTGAGGCCAGACCAGTATACGACACATGATAATGTGAATTCATCGACCGGAATGGTTTACCAGGCTAGTTATTATCCAGAACTATTAGATGAATCTTTAACAAAGTAGCTAAAAATGTACATCTTATGTCATGTATTATGGTTTACACTGTACTGCTTGACTTCTTTATGTATGTTTTGATAAATAAGTGATAAAAGCAATAGGATTAAATACTCACCTCTGCATCTTTACTCTTCATCTGTGAAGCAAAGTAGAAATGTCTATCATGACATGACAACTTTAACAGCAATTACATTCTTTTCTACTTTAAGCTACAGTGAGCTACAAATCAAAACATGTACTCCGATGGGCTGTGTGGGCTGTAATTTGAGTTTTTTCACAGATTTGAGAAATGAAACTTGTCAAATGGGGCATCCTGCATGAGTACATTCACTTTTGGTATTTAAAGTAAATGCTTGTTTCAGTGTGTACTTTCACTCAAGTAAATAGAGATACTATGGGACATCACATGTGCGCATGTTCGTGTGTATTACTCACAGAGCGTATCTGGAGGTCAGTGTAAGTATAGATGTTCAGAGCAGGCAGGGTGGTGCAGTCCTTCTCTACAACAATCCTCCGAGAACAACGACTGCTCTGTTGCTTTAAGAACGCTGCAGAGGCACAAATCTTGCTGATTTAAATCAATCACAATACTGTTCTACAGTATTCCCCAGGCAGCATATCTGCCCAAAAATGTCTTTAGCGTTGATCATTTTTGACACAGATTCAAGTACCGGTACATTGTTATTCGCTTAGTTAACTTGGTTTTCAAATATGCTTTGTTAATATAATAGCAATAGCAATATAATAGCAGTAGCAATATTTTAAAAAACGCATCATTAGTCCTCATGGACTCAATTAAGGCCATGCAATTTTCACTCTGGTGGCAGTTCTTTGTACAATACATAATCCCTGGACCTCAGCATCATGCTCTCATCCACATGATTCATTCCAGGCTTTCATTTTCATTCCCCGAAAATGGAAAGCCTGGACTAATTTGTTATCCATGTGATATCCATCCATTTGTTCATTTTATATTCAATAATATACATTCCATCCATTCTTGAGTTGTTCTGACTGACTGGTGTTTTCCTGGTTTGTTTAGGTAAACAGGACGTTTTTGGGTTACAAGAACAAATACTGGACTATAAGCCGCACCTGAATATAAGCCGCACCAGCTAGATTTGGGGGAAAATAGAGATTTTTCCATATATAAGCCGTACCTGCCTATAAGTTGCACTATAAGATTCGACTATAAGATTCCTGCTAGAGTTACCCTTACAGCGACAGCACAATGTCAAGATAAACACCGCCAGAGAATGTGGTGTCTCGCTGGTACCAACCTGCAGGATTTTTGTCTAAACAGTACTGGGCGCTTGCAGAAGGCACAGGCAGCCAAAAAACACCTTCGTCTCCACTCTGTTCCACCGTGGTAATGACATCCCCAAACTGCAAAGTGAAAAAAATAAATGTTGAACAACGTAGCGTTTTGTAATAAAACAGCCTTGTGAACACAGCCTGAGACTCACCAGATATGCGTTGGATTCCTGGTTCTCTGTCTGAGCTGAAAAACCACTGAAACTTGTGTCTGCAAACTGCTCAAAGAGGGAATCAAAATTCCCAACAGTTGGAAGAGCAGGCCAGGAATATGATAAACCCTCAACACCTAGAGGACAAATACCAGGACTATGATGAGGATATTGGATAAAATCCCATCCAAAAAGGTGGCATTTTGAGAAGCGCTAATTCGTTACTTTGGGTAAACCATACAGTACCACCGACATGAGTGTACTTAACCCCATGTTATCATGATGGTTATAGCATAACCATCACCATCTAGAATAAGTGTCTTGTTATACTGTATATGTAATTATAAAGAACTATTTTAAAACATAATGTAAAAACATGGGCTTCTTCCAGAAATATCTCCCGTTAGTTTAGCAGCCAGCCAACCATGACAATCTCGTCACTACATGAATATTAGACGTGACTAGACTATAAAGTCAGATCATTGATCAGCTCAGTATGAGCTGATAAAAATATTATACGCATTTTGAGGCGTTATCTTGACTTACGGTTCTGTGACTGAAGGCAGAAGATGTCGTAGTTATAGCTTGTCTGGAGGGTATTGAGTGGAACTGAGAAACCATCCATGCTGGTGACCAAAGTATAAGACGCTGTGAGCCCACTGCATTTTGTCTGACTCTCACTGCAAAGACGAAGGCACACTACATTCAATAAATAAACACATACAGACAGACTAAAACATGAACACGGTTTATATAAATCCAACTAAGATATAGTAGTGTAAGTGAAGCATTTTGTGGGATTAGGATAAAAATCCACATAAGCCCTTACCAGCTCTATATCAATGTACTGTGTGTGAATGTGAATTTGAAGCAATGAACGCATTGCAGAAAAAGTGCACTCAGCATACTTATAGGTATGCTTTGCATGAGTGTTTTCAACAAAGAGATCTGTGGCAGAAGGAAAAAGGTTCCTCAAGCAAAGCGTAATGCAGTACGTATTTAAGGTACGGTAAAGTGAGATATTTGTGTTAAAATTTCAAAAGTAACTATATGCAGATTGGTAATAATGCTTTATTGTTCAGTAACAGTAAAAGTACATCTTTCATATACTGTACATCATGTACAATCACTACAGTCAGTTGCTAGGCTAGGGCCAACGCTGCCCCCCAGTGTATTGCTGAATAGATAATATAGAACTACCAGCTCAAAGAGCTCTGTTACTTGCCTGACTTGTGTCACAGAGCATGCGGTGAACAGAGCCACTTGGTCACTGCAGTCCACAATGTCACAACAGCAGTTGATGTCACATACGTCCTGCTGCTCATCACACGGACAGATGACAGCAACTAGAACCACCACAAACACACCATGACATCATAATGGGATGCTGAAAACATATACAGTATAATTATTTTTATTCAAACTCAAGTATTCAAATTGCTCCACATTGTGATAGTAATTATACAGTGTATGTTCCGCAGCAACATGCTCTCCCCTGTCTCCCCAGTATACAGTATACAGGAAATTCCCCTTTTAAGTTAAGGTTTCCATTTTATCCAATCGTGAAAGAAAGCTTATGCAGGATACAGGGTAAGCAGGTTAAAGTGGAAGTGATGACACAATAGAATAAGCATATACTGTAACATTGGAACTGGAACACTAAACTTGAGCCGATCGAAGAAACAGTGAGATCATTTCGCGACATTTGACCTAGTTTTCTGTTAACCGTTTTAGAAATGTTGTGACCAATTTAGGAAAAGGTCGCAGGAGGGGGTTTCCAAACTGTTGCGACCGTACACCACCATAACGTTTTTTATTGGTCGCAACTACACCTAACTCTAACCTTAACTTCAGTAAAAACTATGCCTAAACCTTTTTAAAAAGGTTGTTTCAGGAATGCGACCAATTTAGAAAACGTCGGGGAAGTTGGAAAAAGGACCGTTAAAAAAACATTGCAACTGGGTTAGCATCTGTCGCAGCCTTTTTAAAAAGGTCACGGCCTGTGCCACGTCGCAAAAATGATGTCACCCCTCCTGGATGAAAGGGCACTTTCTCCTGATTGGCTGAAATTGGACACTCACCCAAAATGTGTTTTCAGTCTGAAGGTGACACGCTGCTACCGTACAAACACACTATAGCAGTAATTATTACGATCATAATATAGAGCTATTTAACACCTTTAATGAACACACACACACTGTAGCAAAGATTACTACGATAATAACAGAGCTATTTAACACACTTTAACACTAAGCAGCTTAAAACTGGCTGCATCTTTATAAAATACAGTATTGCAGTTCGATATGATGAACATTGAGGGGTTTAAATGTGTACCATCTGTGAGTGGAGAGAGAAGGCGGCCGGACAGAGGCAGGGGTTCATCGGATGGTGGCTGGATGGATGGTGGTTCAGTGGGCAGGGGTCTTGGAGTCTCTGGCGTGCTGCTGTGGGAAGTGTTGGAAAGTAGCTATAAATGCATACTCATGTAGGCTTAGCACCAGTAAGATGACCTGAGGTTGAGAAGGGGTGAGGTTGTGTGCATGCATCCGCCTGGGAGATGGCAGACTACTGGGTGAGCGCTGGTGCTTTGGCATGGGGGGTCAGATCAACACAGTAATTAATTATGTACCGGCCATATATGGAGCATGTCTTAATTGTGTCTGTGCATGTAAGTGTGTGTGTGTGTGTGTGTGTGTGTGTGTGTGTGTGTGTGTGTGTGTGTGTGTGTGTGTGTGTGTGTGTGTGTGTGTGTGTGTGTGTGTGTGTGTGTGTGTGTGGCATACCTGTAGGTGTGTAGCCTAGATACAGTAAATGCTCCATGAGTAGGCTGTTAGTTTGTCATCATGTGTGATATCATATATAAATAAACATGCAGAAATTTTAAATGAAATGACGTGAAATAGCAGCCAACAAAACTAATAATAATAGGCCTATGGCTATGTTTACATGCAATTCATGGGTCTCAATTGTAGCCGTCAGGATCTCACAGGTGATTCAAAGTCTGATGGGGAGCCCAACCAGTAGATCGGGATCTACCGGTAGATCTCGGCCTGATCACGAGTAGATCTCGGGAGATAAGGGGAGGAAAAAAATGGGGTGGAAAAGAAAAAAGAGCGATTTTCGTGTGTGTGTGTGTGTGTGTGTGTGTGTGTGTGTGTGTCTGTGTGTCTGTGTGTGTCTGTGTGTGTCTGTCTATGAAGCGGCTCATTTGGAGGATTGTCTGCTGTCTGTGAATGTTCAGTATTGTTCTGCAACGTGTAATTGACTGTTCTGCAACTTATAATGGACTATTCTGGTTCTTATTATGATTGCATTTGCAATGGCAGTGTTTGTCCAAGTCTGTTGTACTTATGTTGTACTTTTGTAGGCCTATTTATGACAAGTCTGTTGTACTTTATGCTTATATGGACATAAAGTAAAGTGGTAAAACAAAGTAATGTGTTGTTGTGAAGTTACTGCAGGCTGGCAACGATGGTCGCACGAGAAGTCGGCCCGCCGCGAAGTCGGCCCGAATCGTGTGGAGAGGTCGGGCCGCGGCTGTGGAGAGGTCGGGCCGCGGCTGTGGAGAGGTCGGGCCGGGGGAGTGGAGAGGTCGGGCCGCGGCTGTGGAGAGGTCGGGCCGGGGGAGTGGAGAGGTCGGCCCATGTCTGTGGAATAGTTAGTTACTTAGTGAGCTAGTGTCAGCTGTTTTAGGCCCTTGTATATCATTATCCTTATTATTGTGCACTTTTTAAGGCTACAACAGAATGTAGAAGATTAATTGTCATGTTGATCTAGTGAATTGACTGCTTTGTTTCCCTGGTCCAGCAAAAGTGATGTGATTGACTGATAATTGCTGAGGGTATGTTCACACTTGGACCCGAGGTGAAATTGCTTGCTAATGACTTCAATAACTTTAAAGTAAAATTAACTCCAGACAACTCTGACATGATCAACTCTATGAAATAACTCCAACACTGAAGCCAATTTAACTCTAAAGGTGTTGAAATACACTTTGGGAGTTGAAATCAACTCTGAAATATGTAACCCTGAAATTTTAACTCTCCAATTTTTGCTGTGTACTGTTTCCCACAATTGGGAAATGAAAATTACGTAATTCAGATGTTTAAGTATAATGTAACATTATACTTGGGAGCTCAAAGTGTATAAAAGTGATTATTACATTATTCTTGTCTAAAGTTCCGTTTCCTTTCCTCAACCCTAGTCCTGCTGCAGTTTGGAAGAACACATCCACAATGTTTCAAACTGTTTTAAATATGTGTTATTGTCTAATTACTTTAACTCTGGTAAAGAGTGAAATATGTATTTATTCAACTCTGGGAGTTCAGGCATGTGTCAACCTGTTAGCCATTGCTATAGTCAAAACAAACATTTTGTATCCTAAAGCATAGAATGTATCCTTTTAGCCACATTACTGCAATCTGAAGCATAGATTTACATGAATTACTTCAATAACTTTAAAGTACTCTGGTAAAGAGTGAAATATGTATTTATTCAACTCTGGTAAAGATAAAACATGTAATTATTCAACTCTAGTTGAGAGTAAACCAGTATTATTGAACATGCATATGTCTTGATAATGGTTGATATGCAGTGATAATGGTGCCTATACATGTCTATTGTCATGACTTGATAATGGTTGATATGCAGTGATAATGGTGCCTATATACATGTCTATTGTCACAACAGCAAGACATATCAAGCATAAAAGACTTGATGATGGTTGGTATATGGCCTGATAATGGTTGATATGCAGTGATAATGGTGCCTATGCATGTCTATGATATGCAGTGATAAAGGTGCCTATGCATGTCTAATGGGCCGACTTCTCCACACCCCCTGGCCGACTTCTCCACACCACCTAGCCGACTTCTCCACACCACCTAGCCGACTTCTCCACACCACCTAGCCGACTTCTCCACACCACCTAGCCGAGATCTCCGCAGTTTTGCTCGGTCCGAGTTCGCGGCGGCCCGAGATCTCCTGTCCCCGCAACGATGTGTGTGGTTGGAAATGTTGATATTGGACTGGTAGATCCCGGAGGGGTTGGCTGCTGACAAGTAGATCTTGGGTCAAAAAAAGGTTGGGCCCCCCTGGATTAGGCTATAGCCCTATTTTATTACTCTAGAGTCTGTGCTATAGCCTAATCAGACGTCATAGAAGCAGTGGAGCTCTGGACCAGAGCTAATAGCTAGGCTATTACTGTTTTTGGTCAAGCAATCTCACTATAGTACGATCGTTACATGGGCAAATTATAATTATATATTTACATTGCATATATCGTTACTGCCCAACACCGAATATAGAATATTTGAATGGCTTCATTGTGTAGCCTACTTATTCCAGTCCTGACTGTAGGGTTCGGTCCCAGGGTTCTCCGACGTGCTGCTGGCGTCAGATGGCGTGATGGATTCCGCTGTGGGTTGAACTGTTGAATTGTTGTCGTCTATAAAGTTGAAATCGGTGGAGTTTTGCGCCGATATCTTGGAAAACAACAAACTACATAAAACCATAGAGCATAAAACACACCGATACAAAACAGACGCCATGTTCCGTTGCTATGGCAGTCCGAGACGCGCTGTTGCATTCTGGGAGGAACCTCCGCGCAATCGGATAATGAAATTACGTCTACTAGGCTCGCTCTCAGGCCTTCAAAATAAATGTTTTTCTTTATTAATTTATTACGGTAGCAATACGATTCAGCTCCAAATGTTGAAAAACGGTGTCCCCGGTGCATCTTGCTGTACTGAACACGTAGTTCCAAAAAGTCAACCATGGAATGATGGAAGACTGGGGTGGGCAATTATTTTTCCCAAGGGGCCAAATGAGATACATAACATATTGTGGAGGGCAAAGACTAAAGGCTGAACTAAAGTCTGCGTAATATTAATTTAATTTCAAGATAAAAGTAAGAGTAAGACCAACCATTTTGACACCAGAGCCCTCAATTTATTCAGTATTTGAGCCACGGACCAGCATTTGATGACATTTTAGCCCCACAGACCCAAAACTAATACAGAGATGATGAATATTTATAATATAAGTTTCATTTTTACGCTCTCAAAGAGTTACATCTGGTTAACCAATTTTCCATATTTAACTGGAACTCTCTCAAGAACCACTGGTGGTCCCCGGACCACTGGTTGAAAACCACAGTACCCTTTCACGGGCCGGTCAGGCGGCCCTTTGGCCACATAATGCGGCCAAATTTTATATAAATTCAATTAAATTTTATATAAAGTTTTATATAAATTTTATATAAAATTTTAATATAAATTCAATTAAAAGCAGTTGCAAAAGGATAAAAAGTATGTCCACAAGATAATGATCTTCGCAAAAATTGAGCTGTCATACATTAATTACAAGCATTCTTTATACAAAGGCAATGTTTTGATATCAGTCCATAGTTGTCGCATTTCCATAGGCATTTGGTCTGAGGCCTGTGTTCCACGTGAAATCCTTAGAGTAGCTTGTTATTTTAGATTTGACTTCTTATCACTGTGGCCCAAGGGTGGTAGACATGGTTATTCTCTCATCTTTAAGGCCATTACGTTGTCTGCATCTTGGTTTAATTCCTCAACAATTTCTCCTTAAAGATCGCCGTGTTCCAATGGTTCAGTTGTTATCTGCAGAGGGCGACAGCTGATACTAGAATCAATACATATTTGGACATTCCAGAACAATATGAAATTGTGTGACAGAGCAGTCCTGCTCACACGTATTCACAAAAAGCAAGTATGATGGGGCAATCCCAAACATACAGACATTTTAACATTGTTACAAGATGTGATTACAAAAGCATAAAATAATAAAACATAATAAAATATTTTTTGGTACGCAAAATAATGTGTTTAGGCTATTCAATAATCACCTCCAATCCTCACTGCACAATAGTACTAGAATAATGAATGAATAGTTACAGTATTTCAGACCCAGGGAGAGCCATATCACGAATATACACAAATAAAAATATAATAAGAATAATAATAACACAAATAATACATAAAGTTAAAAAATATATAAAAAATGACACTTATCACATTGTTCAGTTACTAACATACAAACATGTGCGCTAAGGTTTCCGTAGTCTAGATGAGAATGTGACCGAACTGTCTTGTTATGTGATGATGCCATTTACTGACTCAGATGCCCTAGAGATGAACCTGCACATAAGGTTATGTACAGTGAAACTGGTAATGAGCACATGCTAAATGTGCGACAGTGCGAGACAGCATGTTTGCTTGGGTATAAAGGTTCTGTCGCTGTCTAAATACTGTAACTGTCCATGACATCTTTGATGTCAGTGAAGATAATGTGGCCCAAATAAGTAATCCCAATCACACACCAAGGGCAATGCCAGCTAATTTGTTTTACCGTACTTACCTAGACAATCACAATCTTTCTCTTTGTAGCTATGTATTTTATATTAAAATTGATAAATTCTGAGCATACACTCAGAAGCACGTCTACAAAGCTGATTATTTGTAGACATGTCAAATAATCTGCATACAACAGATGGTTAATTAATTAATTAATGGGCCACCAATCCTACACCTTGTACCATATGCATTTAAAAACAATGATAAATCATTTATACAATATTCCTCAGTGAATACACCAGTGACGATGAGACAGTTTCACATGTTACCTGTTGAACTGTTGGCTATGTGACATCGTGCGTTGCTGTGTAGCACAGGGATAGCTGTATTGTGTCTCCTGGTTGTCACCTTTGTGAAACAACAAAACATGTTAGCTTGTTTAGAATGACAGGAAATATTCACTCTTGTTACACTCTTTGTTATTAATATTTCGACCCTACTGCAATATGAATGGAATGCATGGCTTTTCATTTTCTCATTATGTCATTAAACAAGAACTTCCATCTGAATCTACGGATAGCAAGTGCACTGTGTGCCTTTCTTTTGTTTTACATTGAAGGTTTCCAGTTCCACAGATATTCCATAGATGATTCAGTGTAACATTGTACATGTACTCACTTGGTTGGTAGTAATCATAGATCTTGAGCAGAGCTGGCTTCAGGTTCTGAACTGGGACTTCCTGAATGAGCTCTAAGACGTGGTTGATCAGTGTGCCTTTTGTTAACTGTTGGGAGAAATGTAGATTATCCTTATTAAGAGTATTTTCCTACAGGTATGCTGTAAGCTGTCATTGTAGGCCCTACAATGACAGCATATACCTGTATGAACATACTTTTTGGGTTGATAGATCACCTTGAGCTGGCAATTTTCAAAGTAGATCTCAAGACAAAAAAGTGTGGGCACCCCTGTTGGCCTACTTTAATGGTTCCCAATCTTAATCCATGGTCCTTTTATCCTACCAAAACAACTTTTTGTATGTTTTCTTAACTGGACCAGGACCCCTAGTAATGATAAGATGCTGTCTTTTATTTTGTTTGTTTGTTTGTTTTTTAGCCTGGATTCCATCCTGATTCGCTGCGTTCCGCACATCTAAAAAGTCACTTCGCTAATCAGTCTGGCCAGAACCTGCTTGACTTGCATTTCCCTGACGTCACCTGTTACATAGCCACATTGTTTCTCTGATTGGATGGTGTTCAAACGCACGTGAACTAGTGTATTTTCCTCAAACAAACCACAGACCAATCAGAATCCTCAGCTGCATTTCAACCTTCATATGTCCCGCCAACCTGTGGGAAAAGGCTTCTGGACAGACTGATTTGCGAAGTGACATTTCAGATACGTGGAATGCAGCAAATCAGACTGGATTCCAGCCTAGGACCTCCGAGTTTTCTGTCCTACCCACAGTCCACAAGTACTGCTTTTGTTATATTGTATCAGGGAATTCATTAATTACAGCTGTTTTTCCAAGTCCCTGGGAAGACAGGATTTGAACCAATGACCCACAGATCAATGCACAACCTGCTCTACCTCCTGAGCCACAGTTGCCCCTGGTGATACAAGAGCCCTAGTCGCATCTTCACTTATAACGGCATTGATCTGCGTAAATATTTCGAACACAACCTAGACTACAAGAAAAAAGTCTATCTTGCATTTTTCAAATCTTTTACATTAGTCCTTCAGATTTATCTAAATATCCTGCAAAATGGTACACATGATCCTTATAGTCATGTGATCTAGACAAATCTCTGACTGACAATCTATAAAGTTTGCAGGTGTAGCATGTTTTGAACAAGAATGCCTCAAATCATGAATGGAGTGCCCAATTGCAGTGAAAGTTTGCACGGACAATTAATGCCAAACTTTGAACCTTTCCCTATTATAATGAATAATAAAACAAAGTTTAACTAAACTAAAACAAAATACATGTGTATAGTACTCTGAACATCACAAACATACATGACCATTGTGGACTCACCTCTTTGATATAAATAATGACATGGTCATCCTTTTGCTCTACACGATTCACCAGCGGTGCCTCTTTCAGCTGTGAAAAACATTCATATTAAACTGTGAACTCTGTACTCCAATGCAATGTTAATGACAAAATAAAATTAAAATGTTTTCTCACTCAGGAAAAACTGTGTACAGTAACTCACCTTTTTCAAAGACTCTGGGTCTGGGATGAATCCAGAAAGCATTGTTACATCAATTAACACCATGTTTGTTGTTGCTTCATTTCCACTATACCTGTAGATTTGAAAAATATATTTTTACATTATCTAGAAAATTCACAAAATCTATTTCCATCATCATCGTATCATCCTACATTCTGTATTTTTATTTATTTATTTATTTATTTTGCTTTTTGAGGGGCGATATTGAAATGATGTCAAATGGCAGCCACGTATATGGATTTTTAGGGTTGGAGTATACATTGCTGTATTTCTGTGTCTACAGGTAATCCTTACAGGCTTTGAAGTTTCAGAGTCATCTTCCCTCTCAGAGAGTTGCATTCGGTCTCGGGTGTGGCCTTGATGGACAAACTACTCTCCTCAACTGGTGTTGGAATGTTGTAGTTAAAAGACATCTGAAGAAATAGAAGTGGAGTTTAATTGGTACAGTCATGAAAAGTAAATAGCCCTTAATCATTATAAGTTCCAAGTAGGCTACTGTATCTAAGGAACGGATACAGTAGGATCAGACCTGCGCTGAGATACATGCAGTGCCCTTAACCTCCAGGTTGTACTTTCCCATCACATCCTGCAGTGTTCTCTCCTGGTAAAGCAGCCGATTGCTCTGATCCACATGGAAGACTTCTTCAACCCCTGGGGATTTGACTGTCACAGTGGTGGAGCCCTCTTGGGTGAAGACCAGAGTAGAGTAGCGAGCCAGGGCCTGAAGAGCCACTACTGTGTCCTACAAAGCACACAAAGCACCTCTGACATCAGTATTCCACATACAGAGCTTGTTGCTGCAACACTTTATCACATGCAAAAGTCAAAGTGACTTTTTTCCAGACCCCACACGTTTAGGCCTAACCCTAATCTCAGTAAAATTATGCTCAAATCAGCAGTGGTCACGGTGGCTCAGGAAGTAAAGCAGGTTGGCCAGTCGTCAGTAGGTTGGTGGTTCAAATCTATGCTGTTCGTATTTGATGCATTTTTTTGCAAGACAAAGGTAAAACAGTGCCCTCTTCAGAAAGTCAGTATTTGACTCTGGAAAGTCAAATACTGACTTTGTGTGGGGTCTGGAAAAAAGTCAATATTTGACTTTTTGCATGTGATAAAGTGCTGGTTGACCAGCAGAAAACTGTATTGTCTGGTGATGTTCCCATGGAACAGAATATAGAGCCTTGAGACTACAGTATACCACAATACACAAAACCTATTGTTTTAACAAATACTGAGCACACTGGGCACACACAGTTATTGTTTGACACTGTTGTAATTGATTTTGCAGGAGGAATAAGGAATCCTAGATGGTGTCAGGCATGTTTTCTGCCACATACATGTAAAGCAGTATCAGAGCAGATGCCGTGTAACTAGCTAGTGAGTTCAGGTTAGAAGAAGAATGATTCAGAACATTTTATACCTGTGTGGAGGAGAAGCCACCGTAGGAGTTCTGCTGGCGGGCCAACCACCTCACAATGTCAGCAGCATAGCCCAGGTCTGCAGTGCTAGGTTCAGGGCTGGTAATCTTGGCCAGCAGCACGTAGGAGCTGATCTCTACGGACAGAGAGTCCGAAGTGTCGGTGGAGGTCTGAGACCAATGCAAACCTTCTAGAAATAAAAAAACAGAACAAGCATTCATCATTTATACACAGTAACAATACAGAAGCACTGGTAAACTAAGGTCGGAATAGTATGAAACTACGAAAAACAAAACGCATTGAGAAGAGCAAATGAAGTAAATTAAGATGAATATATTTTATCTTGACTAATGATCTCACCATCTTGTGATGCAATCGTATCGAGGTGTTGTAGTAGTCGTGCACGTGCCCTTTGTCTTTTTGCCAGAGAGAAGACGTAGGCCAGCAGAGCTGTAGTGTAGGTGTTGGTTTTCATGGACTTATCAATGGCATTGCTCAGGCAAGACAGACCCTTATTCACCACAGGATCCTACAGAGACATACAAACAGGCTTTACACCCAAAAACAAACTTTATAAGAAAAACAAACAAACTATTCGTATCATGGGTATTGCATAGGCCTACCACTGAACATTCAAATGCTAGTGAGAAGCCAGTGGTATATCAAACCAGGGGTTATTCATTATTCTATTTATGATTGCAATGCTTGGGCTAAAAACAGCTATAGCCGTCTTCACATATGGGTCGAGGTTATCCTTTAACTGACTGAGGAGGGAGGCTGAAACAACTATATACAGAATACAGTAGTTGTGACTGCGTGACCTACATGTATTACGCACCCATCCATCCACTCACTCACTCACTCAATCACTCACTCATTCACTCAATCACTCATTCACTCGCTCACATTTCTGCTTGGCTTACATAGTAAGCGGCTCACCACATTCGCAATAAAAGTTAGGCCGAACTAGGCCAATCAATCAATCAATCAATCAATCAATCAATCAATCAATCAATCAATCAATCAATCAATCAATCAATCAATCAATCAATCAATCAATCAATCAATCAATCAATCAATAAATACATTTCTAAAATACTGGAAAGGCATCTCACTGTAGGTAACAATTTCATCTCCAGTAGAGAAGCAGTGATGTAAGCACTGAGAGTCACTTCATCTGACACTCCACCCTGCAGAAAGGAATCACACACGCACACGCACACGCACACACACACACACACACACACGCACACACACACGCACACGCACACGCACACGCACACACACACACACACACACACAAACACACAAAATCAACTTTTAAATAGATTTTAGAAGCATGATATACACAGCTATAGGCTTTACTTCTTTCATACCTTCATTCTGTTGTCGAACAGGTTTCCAGATTTTTGAAAGCAGCCGTTTCTCTTCTGTTTACTCCACAGCCAATTCTTTGCTTGTTCTATGTTCGACTGGTCAATGAAAACGAAAGACTTTGCTTGGACAAAGGCTCTCAGGACAAATGCAGTCAGCCTGGGGATGGTGATAAACACACTGGCTAATTCTTTGAGAAAGTGTTTTTCATGGACGCATCCCATACTTTCCCAGAGTGAAACATGCAAATGTGAGAAGCAAAAACAGCTATAATTCTTAATTATCTATAATAAAGTATCGGTGCTATAATAAGAAATCGGTTTTGACCAGCAAAAATAAATTTAAATTGAAAAAGTAAATAATTATCGACAATTTCAATATAAATCAAAAGTGTCTTACCAAAGGTGTCTCAAGTAAAAGCATGCTTTGGTTTACTTGTGTATGTATACTTTTCTATCATCATAATAACTTTATTCTTACCAAGTATTCTCCACTGAAATTCCAGCTCCAAATGTGCTGTAGGCACCATCACTGTGCTTGTAGTTTAACTGCCTCTGGTATCCTGCACATGGTTAATTTAAAATACAGAAGAAAATATCATTGGTGAAAGTTTCTGGGAGGGTGATTGTAAGGTAGTTAGAGATGTATTCGGATTCCTGACATCACTCTCTGGAAGTAATTTCAGAGTTGAACAATTTTCTCATAATTATAATCAGGGCCAGATCTAGGGGGGGACAGGGGGACAGGGGTGGGCAGAGCCCACCCAAACGTGCATCCTGCCCACCCAATGAAAGGTAATATCAGTGGTTTTCAACCAGTGGTCTGGAGGCCACTGGTCCTTGAGAAAGTTCCAGGTGGTCCCCAGCTAAATGGTGGAAGGTTGGTTAACCAGATCTAACTCTTTGAGAGAGTAAAAATGAAACCAAATGGACCCTTGCGGGTCCATTTGGTTACATTTTTACACTCTCAAGAGTTAAAATATCCATCACCTGAATTAGCCCAAGTCTACACAACTAGAGAATGTAGTAGTTTTGGGGTCTGTGTTTTGGGGTCTGTGGGACTAAAATGTCATCAAATGGTGGTCTGTGGCTCAAATGCCAAATAAATAGTGGGCCCTGGTGTCAAAAAGGCTGAAAACCACAGCGTCATATCAAAACTTTGGAGTTGCCCACCCTGCCATCCTTCCAGCCCACCCGAGTAGGGCTGGCTAAATCCAGCCTTGATTGTATTAAAACAATTCAACAGTTTGACTTACCGCTGACCAGAAAGGGGAAGGCCTTCTCTTTGATGGCTGCTGTCAGCTGATTTGTGTTCTTCAGGTATTCCAGGATGTAGATGTTGGGGGCCAAGAGCGCCATATTCTGTTCCCCACATCCATACGGCATCCGCAGCAGTCCATCCAGGTTCTTCAGGGCACGGCCCAGGGTGTCACCTGTTGGCAAAAAGATGGAAAGGCTGTTAGACTGAAACTGTTTTTTAATGATTAAAGATCAGCTTGTTGAGAGAGACAGCAGGAAAGTGACAAACAGAAACAGTGTAGGAAAGACAAAACAGCATGTAAAGCTGAGCACAGGAAGCTGTAAGAAAGAGAAAGTGTAAGATGAAAAATGCAAAAAGCCAGACAGTAGGAGGTGAAAGGGAGACCTAGGAGTGAAATTAGATTTGGTAATATACACACGTGAAAGCTAGGCATAACTTGCAAGACTAGGCTGTTTTTTTATATATATTTATTTTATATATATTTTTTATCTAGTGTTGCAATGCATCCCATTGCCCCATTTGCATTTCTGATTTGCTTGTCTTAAACAATAACACACCAACATCGCTGCTGTAGAGCAAGCTGTATTTGTTTAAAAAGCTACTTTCTGTCAAGAAACTCCTGATATGATTTTGGCCTCCAGGCCAACATCACACTTCTTTATCCACTGAAGTGTGTGATAAAGAAATGCGCTAAATACAAACAAAAAAAAACAAAAGAAAAGAAAATACAAGGTACAATACAATATTTACCCAGAACAGATACAGCACAACTGGCAGATCCAGAAATCACATTATCAGGGAGTTGAAACTGGATTGTATCTGTCAAAGATCCACCTAGACAGAGAAACACATAAACATGAGTAGCACAGATATCAAACAATCAAATTAGTCTAACCTTTAGACATGCCCTAACATTCATTTACTATGATGATGGCAGTACAGATCAACAGTCTATAAGCCCTGCTAGTTACACTACACCAGAACAATACGTTTGGTTGCAGAAGATATCTATATAATTAACAGGATGATTCCAGGATTATCTCCTACAGACTTTTGTGACCCCATGGCTTTTCCTCTTCTATCACAATGTAGACGTGGAACGGCTGCTACTAGTGGGGCTTTCGGCTTTTTGACGTGTTCCACCTGAAGCCTATGTCATTTTTTATCCTCCATGTTAAAAATAAGCGTACTGCACAATCCACACTCACCTTTTGGACACAGCAACCAGTTGTAGGTCTTGGTCACTTCTGTGCCCTCTGGCTGAAAGGGATAAAAGGACCACTTTTATTTAAATAATATTTTTTTGTAGTAGAAATATTTATCTGTCCAATAGCACGCATTGGCTGGATAAATACGTCTTCTACAAAATGTGTTTTTGTTTCTGTTAAATAAAACGGAAATTAAAATTTCAGAACTATCACAACCTTGATTATCAGAGAGCGAGTGACCACATCGATGCGACCTCTCTCTGGCACGCTGACTATGTCGTTGCCACATGATGCTTGGGATGCTACTGCCTCAGCACTAACAGTCACATTCACGACCTCTGGAAACATCCATAAATAACATTCAAGTAAATATCACATTGTCAATAAGATTGCCCCTGGAGGGCTGCTTTGGTGTATGTTCTGTAACATTGTTTAGTAGTAGTATTTTGTGTTGTTTAGTCTTTCTACCCCTACACTATAATAGTTCATAAATAGTTCATGAATAGTTCTGTAATAAGGTCTCACGCAGGACAGAGGCATCCATTGTCCAGTGAAAGGTCTTGCGTCCGTTGGCACAGACACAGGAGTAGTACTCTTCATCAGGGTTAGGTGTGAGAGTATAATCTGATGAGGGGGTTGGAGTCACACTCACCTGGGCAAGAGAGACAATGGTTGAATGGAGGGACAGACAGACACTCAGGTAAGCTGGCAGACAGGCAGGCAGGCAGGCAGGCAGGCAGGCAGGCAGGCAGGCAGGCAGGCAGGCAGGCAGGCAGGCAGGCAGGCAGGCAGGCAGGCAGGCAGACAGACAGACAGACAGACAGACAGACAGACAGACAGACAGACAGACAGACAGACAGACAGACAGACAGACAGACAGACAGACTACCATGATGCAGCTGGACAGGTAGTTGAAGACAGTAGCTTTCAAAACAAATCTCTCTCCCCGAACGATGGAGTAAGGCAGGCTGAGCTCCAGGAAGAATGGCTGAAAGACTTTGAGCTCCTTGGGAGGAGCAAGACCGAAGCCGCTTGAGGACAAGCAGAAAGCCTCCGTCTCCCATGTGGTGATGGTGTCTGGGACAGTGAGGGACATGTCCTCTTTTCCTGAATCCCTGCATGGAAGGATGATCATGATGGACAGACAGGCAAATATTAAACTATGCACTGGACAATGCGTCTACTGGCCAATCCAAATTGGTGTATGGAACGTTCTTACGTTCTTCGGAGTCTAACTCTCAATCTGCACTGTCTGGAGGGACAACATGGAGGCCGTCTACCAAAAGGGAGTGAGCAGATTGTACCTCCTGTAGAGGCTCAAGTGCTTTAATGTCTGTAGAAGGCAACAGAAAATGTTTCATCAGTCTGTGTTTGCCAGCATTCTTCTGTATGCTGGGATGGGGGCAATAAGGCCTGGGAGCTGCATAAGCTCAATAAGATCACGAAGAAGGCCAGTTCTGTGGTGGGCCTCAGGATGGAGCGGCTGCAGTCAGGACAATTAGGCAATGATTTTCTTTGGTTAGTATTTAAAAGCTCTATATTGTGATAGTATACAACTCACTGTTAGTATGGGGTTGGTGTTTTCAGTGTGTAGTTGGAGACTCCTCGATTTATCGGCTGTTTTTACACAGAAAATTAATTTCCAGGTGGGTATACACGGATGTGAGTGATGACACAAAGAAATTATGCTACAAAACAAGACACTATAAAAATGAAGCTATTAGTCCACACTCGTTTGGGAATATCATGAGTGTATTGTGACTTTGTGAGTACATTGTACCCCTGGTGGAGATTGCACTGCTGGAATTTGGCAGAAGTTGTGGGATTTTGCTGTTTACATGAAACAAGGGTTGTGATTGGTTGAAAATGATTGTATCTGGGGAAATATCAATGTTCTGGCCCAACATTTTGGATATTACAATCACTCTCTACCTTAGATTGTGACCAAGCTTTTCTCTTCGCAGATGAGTAAAGCTGGGACCCAGGCACACGTTCCAGACGATTTTGGTACCATGAATAGTTTCCAATCACAGTGACAATTTCTGTCCTCATACCCAATCAGGGATATGACATACCTTTTTGTTATTTATACACGTTTTTGCCCTTGGACAACATACATTGATACATGTATTATATTGCCTATACCGTACATAAACAATAACACACCCAGGATTCATTTCAGATTGTGTGCAAGCAAGAGTGTTTGCAAGCCAGTCTCTCTATTTGACACCCTTTATGACAGACCCTCCATTCGCAGCTTGTTTCTAACCTACTAGAATACAAACGTTATTTGCAGAATGCGATGATGATTAGCTTGTCAGTAATTACACAATTTACAAGCTGTATAATATTGTGTCCCTAAAACCCTCAGTAAAGTAGTAAGTAAAGTAGTATTTCATTTGACATGCCTTTTGAACAGAATAGGATATGTAATGCTTGTGTTGCAGCTTTGTGCACTCACCCCACCTCCACCAGGTCCCATATCCATGTTTCTGGAAAGAAGGAGCGGATTGTCTGTATAGGTGGCAGAACTGAAGGGCCGGGTACAGAGTTGACAAGAACTGGGACCAAACACAGTACACACAATCACACAGCATTAGACAATGATGATAATACACTAAAAGCAGCTGAATTCATGCTTGTTAAATACTTATCTGGATCTGGATCTTACCTGGTTCAGAGTCAAACTCGTATTCGGCCTCCATATCATAATATATACAGTCTGGGGCTTCTGTAAGCAAATTTGTTGCCATCTTCAGCCCTAGATTCTAGATAAATCAACGTTTATTAATGCCCTGGTATGACTATGTATAAAGTATTATATTCCATGGTGACAATTCAATTTAGGATCAGAAATACCTTAAACACTGTGTAAGCATCCTTGTCATCATTAGTACATCCATAATCATTTTCAAGCTGTGCTTTCTTGACTGGCAACAGGTCAAAAATCTATTTAAAAAAAAGGAGTAAAAATGGAGTTTTTAAATGGAGTATAGTTACGAAAGTTCAACTGAGAGATGGAACGAACTGTCACACCGAGCTGTCATACCGTTCTGTCCCTTTAATGCTACCCATTACGCCGCTCTCCAATCAGCTCCCTGCATCTCGCACATAGGACCTTCATAAGGCTGCCCTCTCCTTCCCTATCTCACTTGTGCTTTCCGTTCAGGTCGACTCCGCCCCACGGACAAAGACCACCAGGAAGGCCCATGGGGCAGGCTCCGAGTCCCTGCCTGCAGGCAGGATCTGCTCCAGGTCCTCTCTGGGCCCGCGCCAAAGATTTAATCACATTTGCCATGTCCATTCATTGTAAAATAATCATCATCATTTAATTTCATTTGCCATGTTTCATTCACTGTAAAATGACAATCATCATTAAATTCGCATCATCCATTCAGTTGTGAAGTGTAATCTCTTGGGTTGAACTAAGTGGAAGGTGAGTACCTTGTCTGCATTGAGCTGCTTCCCTGGCTCCTTGATATGAACACTCTTGTCGATGGCACTGACACCACACAGCGAGCCTGGCATGGCTGACACTTGCAGTGTATTCTTCTCTCCGGGGATGGCAGTGGATGGAGAGAACTCCAGAAACACCTAAACAAAACATCACCATGAACACAGACCAGACACCTGCAATGACTCATGTTAGCCCCACTCTCGTTTAACCCTTCTTCTGACTCCTCATCTGCTACAGTCACCAGGCAATGTTATAGAATTTCCTTGAGATCACATGAGCATTGGCACAATAGAGAGCAACTAGAGGCCAGACTTGAACTGACCTGATTACGGAAGCATTTCTCTGTGGTGAAGTCAGCGCTGTGAGCAATGACATTTTCACTGGGGAGGACGGTGTACACAAGCACCTGGAGTAATGGGGCCATTTCTGGTGTGACCTCCAACTTGAAGGAGATCTCACCCTTGGTGACTGGAACCACCAGAAGTTTTAGGAGAGGAGAGGAGAGGAGAGGAGAGGAGAGGAGAGGAGAGGAGAGGAGAGGAGAGGAGAGGAGAGGAGAGGAGAGGAGAGGAGAGGAGAGAGAAGAGAAGAGAAGAGAAGAGAAGAGAAGAGAAGAGAAGAGAAGAGAAGAGAAGAGAAGAGAAGAGAAGAGAAGAGAAGAGAAGAGAAGAGAAAAGAGAAGAGAAGAGAAGAGAAGAGAGAAGAGAAGAGAAGAGAAGAGAAGAGAAGAGAAGAGAAGAGAAGAGAAGAGAAGAGAAGAGAAGAGAAGAGAAGAGAAGAGAAGAGATAATTTATAAATGTAAATGATTGCAGTGTGTGAAGAAACACACCTGATGCTGAATGTCCAGATGGCAGACACTGTTTATGTGCTCAATAAGTGATTGCACAATTCATTTTCCTTTTGTGCATTTGTGTTTATTTATTGTAATTTATACACTGGACATAATCGGTGCTCTTGTTGTTCTTTACTTACCTGGAGAATCCAGCACTTGAACACTTATAAGTCCTTCCTTGATAATAGCGGCTCTGGAAAAAATCTATTGAGGTAGAATGGTAAGAAAAATGGAAAGCTCTCCAGACTCCAACTTCTTTTGCTTTGTACACAGGCATGCATATTTTTGGTGTATAGCCTGTGTATGGAACACAAGCTACATGAATTTGTTCACACAAAGTTCACCTAACTTAGCTACTACGAGGAAAACATATACATGTACAAGATACTCTTGTTTTCTCTTTGTTTGCTCCTTTTTGCAATCTATATTTGACCATGCCTTTGGTCTGGCAGACACAATAACCGTATGTATGCTGTAGGTGTTTACAGTTACCAAATCTGATCGCATTAAGTAGGCTATAGGTTGACGTTGTGTGTATTTACAGTATATGCCTTACCAGGTACATAATGTCCACGGGGCCAGCAGTCTCTCCAACTAGAGCATAGTGGATGGAGATGTGGTTTTGTCCATTGCAGAGCAGTGGGTTCTCTGTCTTCACCTCCAGTGAGCTCACTGTCGTGGTGTCTACTGTGGCTTCCTGAAACTGAGTTAATTGATGTTCCTCTTCCACATAGTGTGGTTTCCTAAAGCTTGATTCTGGCACTGGGCTTGCGCAAGCCTTTATTACAAGAAAAAGAAAGAAAGGGAAACTTTGTTATTTTATCCATTTTTCCCTCTAGTAGGGAATGATACAGATTGGGAATGCATGCTTCATGCACACAGGTGGTTGAACACAACAAACTCACACTTACTTTGAGAACGGTGTACCCATCAGATGTGGATGATGTGTTGAATGAGAAACTGGCCACACCATCACTGTCAGTTTTTAAGTTCATTATGTTACGTAATGCCCATCTTTTTCCTTCAAACATGTACACCAGCATGTCAGGAATAGGAGTGTCATTGAAGTAAAGTGCTTTGACCTGAAATACAAAATAGCATTATGGGAATGCATGTGGCCTGCCCTACGTTACATGTGGAGTATTGTAATAAAGTAGTTGTAAAACTATGTATACAGTATATTTTACTTACTTTTCCTTCAATCACTGATTGGGCCTCATACACCTTGGGTGTTTCAATAAAAGAAAGTTTTCCAATAACATATGATAGAGAGATCACTTTCCCTTGTGTCTGTGCAATACCTATAGAGGAAAACTGATGATGAGCAATCAAATGTTGTTGCTTTCCTTGAAATTGCTCCAACAGTGAACAAACAAGACTCCAACAGTGCTCCAACAAGACTTGCCTGTTCCATCTTCCTCGACTTTAGCATTGAGATGCAATTCATCATTCAGAACCCTTGGGCCATGTGTGACAAAAGCTGACATTTCGAAAGTAAGGGTGGCACAGCCAGCCTTGTCCATCTATACATCATAAAATGAGAAAATAAAATTACACATCTAGCTATTACACTAACCCACCTGTCCGGGGTACAGATTTCGGAAGGTACTTTTAAAAAGTAATTTGCCTACAGTTACAAGTTACTTACAGAAATTGTATTCAGAAATGTGACCCGGGTTACCCAATTTAAAAAGTAAACTAACCGATTGCTTTCAATTACTTTTGGATTACTTTTAAGCAAAACTATTTAATTTAATAAAATACCTTTTACCATCGATAACCAGGGAGGAATGTTAGCATGAAAAAGGCAGGCGGGCAGACAGAGCGCATGCATTGGTTAGTCTGAATTATTAATTTTTTGCTTGGTGTTTTAAGTTATTTGTAGCCCTAAAATTGGGGAGAATATTATCTAACATGTAACCCCTGTTACAATTCCCCCATACTGTAATCCAGATTACGCATTTTAAAGACGAGGCCTACAGTTACTGTTTTTTTTTTTGTAATCTGATTACGTAATCTCGTTACATGTAATTTGTTACTTCCCAAGGCTAACAATCCACAGCATCGAATGAATTAGACTTCACCTGTTTACTCCCTTTATGACATGGTGCAATAATGTCAGGGCGGTTCCGCCGTAGAGGTCGGCACAGCTCCACTTCTGCTACACCAGGCACAGGCTGTCCATAGGTGTACCTTAATAACAGAGTAAACATGTACAATGACCTCATGACCTCAAACAAAAGATTCGACCTACAAAACATTTACTCAAAATGTCTCAAAATTTACTTACGTTGCACAAACTTCAACTGTGAATTCCTCTTGTCCAATGCTTATCTCCTCATGTGCTTCTACTTTCACACTAAATTTTGGCAAAACTGGGAACAATTTATAGTTGTTAGCACTGAAGTGTATAGTTTATAGCCTAAACGCTGCTGCTCAAAATAGCGGGTCAGAACCCATTTGTGAGCCACAGACCAATTTTAATGGCTCACAAGTAGAATCCATTCTAATTAAAATTGGGTCCCTTGCCGGTGCAAACGTCTAATCTCTCTTTTGAGACCCGACCTGAAAACCACTGGATCAGTCTGAGTTGCCTATAAAGGGAGTGGTTCTCATATTTTTTCAGGTCATGGTGGAGGGGGTCCACATGGAGTCCTTCACAGATACATGTAGGAGGGGGCCAAATCCCTGAGTGGAATCAGGGCAACAGAAGGCTATTTCAACCCATGAGAATGTTTTTTTTTTAACTACTTGCAGGCATAACGTTTGGTAACTCTGAATAATTTCTCCCCATATAAGGATCACGTACCGTATTTCTCCACCTTGAAGTCATGATATATTTCCCTGTCATCAACATGAACAACAACTCTGTAGTTTCCTTCGCGGGCCTCGGGGTTCAGTGAGTAAGAAAGCTGCAGAATCATTCCATTGGATGTTTGGTTCACCCACTGTCCAATCCGGTTACGTTTCGCATCCTGTTTAAATATACATTTGAAGGAGAGGATAGGCACATTAGAATTAGAAATTAGAAAGAATTAGAACAGATTGTAATAACATCAGATCATCAGAATTACATCACAACAGTTTAGTAAGCAATGGAGAATCACAACTAAACAGAGTCCACACTTATATAAGTGTGCTGTGGATACTGGATATTGTATGTATATTCAAAACAGTTTGAGTCTTACCTCGATTTCAATATTATACTGCAAGAAGAAAAAACAAACAAAAATGATATCTGTGGGTGTTAAACAGCCAACGGGAATAAATTACATTTCATATCAGATATTGCCATCATACACCTAAACCTTTCTTTAGGGTATTGTAATGTACACTATTTTAAAATAGTCTAAAATAATAGAGAGAGCGTATTTTAGTGTACAGTGATGTCCACATTGTGGATATGATTTAAGTAGCTACAACTCACCATCTCATTGATGGGTGTGAACCTGGTGTCCATAGTGACAACTCTGAATTTCACTGCAATAAAGGCCAAAGGAAAAAGAGTTGAATGAAGATGAAAGGAACAGGTGAATGGAACTCTTGTGACACATTATTTAATTCCCATGAAGTCCAAGATTATTGTTGAATAAAAGCTTTAGTAGTTCATATACTGTATGTCATAATAAAGCTGTCGTAAGTATAAAATTAGTATAAATGCTACCTGTTTGTCCAGGCAGATAGATTGGTTTATCTGTTTGGATGAATGTCATGGGTTTGTAGGATTTGGACGTGATCCCCCTGATAGCTTCTTTATATAGGAATGTTTGACCTTGTATCACCACTTCGAGATCAAGAATCATTTCATTCTCTACTGCTGGAGCCTGTGGTGGATGCATAAGTCACTGTACAATAGGCAGATTCACATTGCAAAATCAAAGAACATTGAACTATTGAAAAATATCAAATGCACAATAAATTATATGCTACATTAAAGGCAATACAGGCAACTTTAGTGTGTAAAAACACTGTTTGTAAAGTGTCTGGCTGCAGCATCAAAGTAGAAGCAACGTAGAGGGGGGAAAGTAAAAAAATATATATACCTATATAGCAGAAAAGTTGCCTCTACTACCTTTAAGAATGTATTTCTGATATTGAATCTAGATTTAACAAAGTGACCTGGAATAATCCACATTGAAGGAATGATGTGCCAGAGGTCTTCTGGAAAATTGTTCTGTTTATTTCTCGAGAGACCAGCAAAACGGTGAGGGTCGAAGTCTCATTGGGTTTTTTGAAATCCACACAGAACTTGGCCTCAGAGCCTGCCTCGATTACTGCAGGAATGGTCACCATGTATTGCCTATAATTGCAAAAATATACATGTTCATGGATTTAGTGGTCATCTGCTACAGTAACCTGCCTAAAATGTCATTTAAAATTCAAACCCACATGTTTCAATAACATGACAATAAGCACACCCAAGCCCTAACCCTAACATAATCCTTACTGGCACACATACACTACATTACATACAGTACTTTAACAGGCTGTTATTGTTTTAAAGCTGTGAACTGTGGAACTACAGACTTACGGTCTCGCTGCTGCTTGACTGATAATCATGGTTAAACAGGCTTTTAGAATCCATATCCACATCTTAACCCTGGAAAGAGACATGACTGTAGGGGACAGACTGAGTGGTCATCAAATGAAATATACTGTTATAGTGCTCTCCTCCACACCGTCTCACGCACACACGCGCACGCACGCACGCACGCACGCGCGCGCACACACACACACACACACACACACACACACACACACACACACACACACACACACACACACACACACACACACACACACACACACACACACACACACACAGTGGGTGGGAAGGACAAAGTACAAAATGCTTCCCACAGCAGAAAACAGCAGTGTTCCACATAGTTCAGTCTACATGGAGCTTTGAGGGTAAATTAGGGCAATTTAGCACTTGTTTGCAAAAGTCAAGTTTACAAAATACAGTTGGCCTACAGTAGTTGTCGTGAGTTCAACAGCAACCATGGGATGTTTGTAAACCTACTTTACATGGAAGTACAGTAAATAGGCAAACCAAAATTAAATGTACTTGTGTGGACATTCTGTTTGTGTAACCTGCATATGATCAAAGTCTGGGTGTAGTGGCTTTGTTGACTGATAGTGAAATTTGGAATGGAGTGGACAAAAGCCAATACAAAAGTGAAAGCCTGACTTTAAGATGTTATTCTGGACCAAATATCTTTCCAACTTAGAGTATATTACCCAATAAGACTAAACCTAAGCATTTAACAAATTTGAAGCTGATTCAATTCTGTATTTCAATTCAAATATAACAAAAACTATCTACTAATAGCTGATCTAAAACCTCAAAACGCATCGCACTGACACGTTTTGAGCTTGTAGATCAGCTATTTTTGATGCAACTGTACATGTGCAATGTGGCCCCTTTGGAGTGAGTGTAGAAATATCTTCATCTTCAAGTTGGAATATATCTCATTTATTTAACATATGTAGGAACACACAGAGACAATGAGAGAGCTTAATACAACAGAAAGCCAACTGATAGGGGATTATTTGAACACTGACACCTGTCAATCACAGTGTGGAACAGGGTCAAAATAATATTATGTGGAGCTCATCACTTTCTTTCTTTCCTGTGTAGGACCAAAGTCTGTATCCATGGATTTGTTGACTAATATTTTACTGTCTGGAACCAACAAATGCCATTACAGAGTGCGAACTCTATTACATAGCCCATTTATCTCTTGGCAGGATTATTATCTGTATGCAGATAATCTTTGGCACCACTGGGCCGATGCCATTAAAAAGTGATTCCTTGGATCATCATTCCCAGCTCCCCATTTTGTACTTTCAAAACTCTTTTGCAATACTTCTAGAGATTTATCAAGCAACAGGCAGCCAAGCCCAGGCAGATGCCCCCCCTCAGGGCAAGGAGCCAAGGAGAGCGTTGAGCAGAAGATTTTAGTGTCACTATGAGTGCATTTTGTTTTCAGCTTTCAGAAAGAAAACAAAATAGGCAGAATTACCTTTGCCTATAAACCAGGCCTTCCCAGTCCTCTGAATAAGTCAAACAGAATGAGGTTAGTTAGCGAATAGAAGGTGCTGTGTTGTGATGAGTAGAGTTCCTTCCACAGCCACAAGCAGAAAACAGAACGAAGCAACACAACAGCCTCATTTTCTCTATGCTCCAACAACCGGCGCCTACTGTATGTTGCGTCAGACAGCGCCACTATTGGCCACTATTGTAAACAAGTGTATGCTTAACTAGTGTGTCCAATCATTTTTTCAGATTTGATGTAGTTGTACTTGAATTGTACTGTAATTCTCCAAGCTGTTATCAGTTTTGTAGCAGTGTGTACTTGACTTGTACTGTAACTCTCATCTCTGTTAATAAAAATTTCATTCATTCATTCATTCAGACAGCGAGAGCACAAAACACAGCAAAACAAAAGATTAGAGCACCACCCTCTGGCGGTCAGCGAAACTACATACTGACTGTTACAGTGTGCTGCTGTGCTTCCCCAACCTTGCCAAAGTATCTTTCTACAAAAACGAATGTAAGAAATGAATCCAATCTACCTTCAGAACATCCCACTCCACTGCTTCCTCTGAGTGACCACATCAAACACGAGGTGGATGCTGCATTACTGCGCCATGGTGGGCCTCCAAAAATGTTTTCGACAGAGTGAACCACTCCATAGTACAAGCCAAAAGTAATTGGTTTTGATGAGGGGAGAGAACAGATGTTGGAGGTGAACAGAATCCTGCCCTCCCTCTCAGTGAGCTGTGGCATAGGCCTACCCAGCGCCATCCAGAGTGGCATACCATAGGGACTTTACCATTCTCCTAAATTTATAAACGATGATTTAAGAATTAAAGGTAGGGGAAGTGATTTGAAATTCATGGTGTAGTACCAGCCTGGTGCACTAGGGGCCCCCTAAAGTAGCTGTGAACCTGCTGCTCTCTCCTGATTGGAGGAGAATTGTGGTGACCTGGGGAACTTTTATTAGCTCCACTGCGAACGTGGGGGAGGGGGAAACTCCATATGTGGTTTCCACACCTTATAATAGAGCATTTTAACAGAAAAAAAATTGGGTGATATCTGACAAAAGTGAAATCACTTCCCCTACCTTTAACTACAGGTTGAAAAGCCTCTCAGCTCTGAACTCGGTAGGCTCTGCACCTGGCTTGCTGATTTCCCACACCTGGGGGAAAAAAAATCTCTCTCTTTTTTTTTTTTTTTAATCAAATAGCAGTATCAGCCCGGCAGTGTCTTCTAGAGTTGGTCTACAATACCTTCACACACAAAAATAAAGATTAAAATATAGCTGCAAGCAGCAATAAGAAACAGGGAAGACTAAACCTACGAAATACATCATGTAATTGTGGGGGCAGGGTAGGGTTATTGAAGACTCACACATTGTATTGTCAGTAGCTGGACTTGAATCCACAACCTTTTGTTACTAGGTCTGACGCTCTAGAGCTATCCAGACAATTTGCTTAATTGCTCAATGAAACAACCCATAAGACAGCACCAAGCAGTAAGCAATATGAACAATACCCACACAAGCCATCCGAGGGTGGAGCTTACTGATCAAAGTGACAGATGTGTTTCCCAAGTGTCAGGGAACATGTGGAAACAAGTTATACAAACCTTTGGACAAACAAGGAACATATGGAAATGTCCCAGAATTTTTGGCCCCATGAGGTATGGGTTATACCTGTTCAAATGTTTGTTTCAAAAAAAAATTGCTATAGCACCCCCATTTGACCAATTGCGGTAGGACTGGTTTTAGTGCTATTTGGCATCCAACAATTTTCATTGCCTCATGAAAATCTTTTTTTCACTTATATAAAATGTACGAGTATTTTCATGCTCATGTTGGTCGAAAGGTTAGGTGCAGGTCATTTTCATGCATTTTGATCAAAGATCAATGTCAGAGGTCAAAAGTCAGAACACAAAAGTTGTTTGGCATAAGGAGACGCATAAGTGAATATAAGTTGCATTATGCAATGGTCAAACTCTTCATGACTTATGAATGTTTGAAGTTTGCATTTTCAGTTAAGTGCTGTATCATAATTTGGCATCGCCCTCTACCAGTTTACAGAGTTTCACAAAAAACGACTGCACGGTTCAGCCAGAACAGCTATTTTTCGAAGAAGATGAACAAGCAGTCCAAAGACTTGGTCCCTTCTTGATTTTTGGTTTTTGGCCAACAACATAATCAAATGGCCAAAAACATAATCAGATTGGTCAACCAACAAACAAGATTCCTATACAGAATTTCCTCACTGGTCAACAAAAACACCTTGAAGACCCCAACAGGCGTCCTTGTAGTTTTGTACAAGGTTTCTTTGACTTCACGCAATCCTGTTTATGACCTTTTCAAAAGTCAATAACAAGTCGTAAGATGAAAAAAAAAATCTGTTCTGATGAATTGAAAATGGACAGGTTAATTTCACTCCTTGCCTCATGTTCACTTTTACTTGTGGTGATAAAATGAATGACACAGCACAATGTGATGGGATAACCAGTTTATTTATACTCAGCACAGAGCTTCCAATGAGCAGAATGCTATTTTCTTTTCTTTTTTTCCCCCCAGGTGCAAACCATATTACAAAAAAGTCATTCATAATCAATACCCTCAGTACATTTCATTTGAACAGTAGTATTGTCATGGGCAGAGCAGCAGCAATGCTGCAATTTAATATTCCTGATGTGAGGTTGTTGGACGCAAGTCAGTATGGTTATATTTACACTTCTGAAACAGACAATTGGTGTTGTTGTGGGATTGGGATCAATATCAAATAGAATTCAGAGAACTACATGCCAAATTCAAATAATCACAATGTTTCTAAAACAATACAGAAAAATAATACAGGATGACATCTAGGTCAGTGGCTGTCAATGTAGGATCTGGGGACCCCCAGGGGTCCATAAGGGAGTTTCAGGCAGTCTCCAGTAAGACACATTTTATTTTTCAGCTTTAGAAAATAGTCAACACATCTTAAGTTGACGTTTGTGGATTGGCCACTTTATAACAAACTGCTCTGTATCTAAAATATCAGAGAACACTGGCAAAGGAACATTTTGTTTTATTGTCATTGTCTTTATGTTGGTTAAGAGGACATGGAGGAAAGCCTCCATCTTTCAAATCACACCATTCAATGTGTTTTGAAAACCCTACCTCCTCTGCTACTGACTGAATAGTATATGGTTTAGACCAGTTGTCAAAGTCCCGATAGTCAGGCATTACATCGGTTAAACCATGTTATGCCTATTGTAGACTTTGTCCATTGAAAAATAGCAGACCTGCAAGATCAAAATCAGCTCGTCAAGCTGCTATTTTCAGATATAATTCTGATGAGCATTTGTTAAGTTCTCTTGACCAATCAATACTAAGTTCTAAACTGATTCTTTTAATTTCATGGAACAAGACAACAGTGTAGTTTTTTTTTAACCCCCAGGTGTTTTCACTTACAAAAAATAAATAAATTATATTGACTGCAATAGAAATCTTTATACACTGGCTGAAAAATACAGCAACTATTCCCTTTAGCAGCACTTGTTCAAGTGACAGGTCGTTAAATAGCATTCCTTAGAATGATAAAGATTCACGATTCACTTGTCCAATTCCAATTAATCAGACCAGTGCATCACGTCTTTAAAGAATCATTCTGACAAGTAAATGTCCAAGTATTCTCTGCTAAACAAATACTTTGTAGGTGGAAACCCGCAAAGACCACTAGCTCAACATGAACTGTGTAAATTAAAAGGCACTTCTATATGCAGTCTGTTTACATACATAACACACTGAAGTCCATGTAATCTGTTACAGTACATATGAGGTAATGCCAGTAGTAATAGCAGGGCTGGTCTGTACATCATATTTACACATATATATGTTACAGTGCAAAAATCCCCCCAGTGAAGTTATCTTCCCAAACAAGAACCATTGGTTCTGGTACGTTCTTGAAGCAGCACATCTTCCAGGATGAAAAGAAGCCTATGTGAATAATGGAGTTACCGTTTGCATGAACAGCTCAGTTCCTGTGATGTTGAATGGGGACTTGGGGGACATTTGGCAAAAGGTAAACGTTCCCCTGCACAGATCTCGCAATGAGCTGAAAATCAGTAAAGACTTCACAGTCCTTTAGCTGCCATCTTAGCTTGTTGGGCCAATTCTGCACCTTTTGCCTAGAGGGAGAGGAGGAAGAGATAAGAACAAACAAAACAAAAATGTTAGATTGGCTTTACAAAAGGAAAAGGGACGATTCCTGTGCACTGTTGACAGTGACAAGCAAGAGATAGAAACGTACGTGGATCAGCTGGGCTTCCATGGATGGCATGTCGTGTGACACATCCAGAATCCTGGCAGAGTCCAATATGTGCTCCATCTACAAAGCAGGCAAGTTGAACAGTTTCACTCAGTACAGGAATATTGAAACTATGAATAAGGCCCCATGCAACACTGTGACCGGTATGCTATCAAGCATGAATAAGGTTTGAGATGGACTATGCTAAGTAGTAAAAAACGATTACCTTTCTGTCCACGAGGACCAGGGCAGGGTCCACCATCACTTGTGAGGCTGAAAATGACTCTTGACTCTCTTTCACTGGAACCTCATCCTCCTTAGGAACTACCGTAACACTCTGCAAAACACCAGTGGAAAACATTGACCAATTTCTCTTTTTTAAGCAGTGACGAGTTGTGATTTCGTAATTCCAGTCTTTTTGAACATTTGGGAGCACATTTGGAACTTCCACCTATAATGACGTGCCAAAAAAGGAACTGATGGGAATTGTGACACATTGGCTGCATGATGCTGGGAAAGTCAATTAACGCGAAACTGTACCAACAGGCAGGATCAGTATAAACCAAGGATCCATTGCGGATCCATTAGGTTTCATGTTTACTGTACATTCTCAAGAGTTAAAATATTTATCATCGGAATTAGCCCAAGTCTACACAAAGAGAATGTAGAAAGTTAATGGTCATTTTGATCTACTGTATGTTTGGCTGTTTTGTTTCCAAAATCCAGCCTGGAATTGACAAAAGCAAAAGAAATCTTTAGTTTTGGGGTCTGTGGGGCTAAAAATCTATCAAGTGGTGGTCTGTGGCTCAAATTCTGAATAAACAGCAGGCTGTAGTATCAAAAAGTTTGAAAACCACTAATATAAACGGTATACAGTAGATACATATGAAATATAATGGAATGGTGTATACCTCTAGTTTGGGCACAGCAGGGATGATGGGTGCCTTGGGTTGGAGTTCAGTCAGGTACATGGCACGAGAAAGCAGCAGCAGAGATGGAGGAACCTTCTCTGTCAGGTGGAGATCCACCCACTGCCAAGATACGAGGGTTCATTGATCATCCGACAAGACAACAAAACAACGAACACACTAAAAGACAATACAAATCACAGTATTCACTTTACTGCCTCTACGGCTACGCCACCCACAGTACGTTGTCCAGTGTGACTTGGAATTCACATCCCCAATGTTATAATGCAGGGGTTTTCAACAGATGGTCCGGGGACCACCAGTGCTCCTTGAGAGGTTTCCAGGTGGCCCCCAGGCTAAATGATGGAAATTTGGTTAACCAGATGTAACTCTTTGAGAGCGTAAAAATGAAACCAAATGGACCCGCAACATGTTTACACTCTCAAGAGTTAGAATATTCACCATCTGAATTAGCCCAAGTCTACACAACTAGAGAATGTAGAATGTTGGTCATTTTGAGACTGGTATTGTGGACAATAGCAAAATTTGTTTAGTTTTGGCGTCTGTGGGCCAAAAATGTCATTGGATGGTGGTCCGTGGCCCACATCTAGTAAGTAGTGGGCCCTGGCATGAAAAAGGTTGAAAACCACTGTTATATTGTAATTTGCTTTTGGATAAGAGATGTGCCGGGAGTGGTCCAGTGATCCATCTGTGCAACGGCCTGTCCTGTATCAGAGTCAGGGCTACGGTACGAGGAAATGGCGTGAGCAGCAGAAGCATGCGTTGAAGATTGAGTATCAGTATTTGGCAAAAAAAAAAAAAAAAAAAAAAAAAAAAAAAAAGAAGAAACACTAGCCTCGGAAACCAACCACACACACACACACCTAGAGAAACACAGCTGGCTCTGCTAAATGTTGCAAAACGAGACAAAGTTGACATGGTACGGTACCTGATGTAGTTGCTCCTGCAGCTGCTGGTTTGTCAGACCCAGAGACCTCATTCCTCTGTTGTGGCACGCGGCCTGCAGCTCCGACACACTCAGCGCAGACACACCCTCCTTAGCGATCATCTAGAGGAACACACACATGTAAAGGTATACTTGTGAGGACATCCATTATTTTATGATGGCAATTTAATGAATACCATTACATCTTTACAAACATTAATACAGCAGAGCAATTATGTTGTAGAATGGCCAATTTTAGCAGGAGAGGCGAAATCCATTGGAAAACACGGTGCCCGTCGCAACGGTTTTATAACCGTTTTGCAATAGCCGCAACCATTTTGCATAACAGTTGCAACCGTTTCGCATACCGGTTGCAACGTTTTACTGAGGTTAGGTTTAGGCATAGGTTTTACTGAGGTTATGTTTAGGGTTAATGGTCAGGGTTAAGTTTAGTAGGGACAACGGTTGACTGATATGAAAAACAATCAAGACCGTTATGCAAACCAGTCACGGCTGTTATGCAAACCGGTCGCGACTGTTATTCAAAACATTTTCCGTCGCGGTGGCCGTCATGGTCGTAAATGGATTTCGCTGTCTCTCAATTTTGGTGCAAAACACCTAGTGTAAGCCCACGAAATGCTGACTCCTAAACTTATCTTAAAAAGCCTAACTTTAAACATTATTTACCAAACAGAATAAATTAATTTGAGGTCCAGGACTTGTGGGAGTATTAGGCCCACCAAAGTATAGTTTTACAGTAATACAGTATACAACACAAACTACACAGTTACATAACTGTGCCTTATCAACAAGCCTCAACAAAGAAAGTAACATCTAGTTCTTTTCTCTCTCTTGGCTACGTCTGCAGACGTTAATGAGTCTGCATGTTAATGATTTATACTTGGACGCGCGCCACAGTGGTAGTCTGTTTACCAGCTCACAATTTATCACAGTGCATGCATTGTGAGCTGATATTTACGAACGACAGACACAAGTTGGTGCACATCAAAATTAAGGATATTGTGCGGAGGTCTCGTCTACCAAAGCTTCATATTTGAAATTAAAATGGAGCCTCTGGGAAGTGAGATTCTTTATGCGACTCAGGTTTATGTGCATATAGGAGATACAGTACCTATCAGCAAAAATCTAATGATACATTGAATACAAATCCAATGTATCAACAGAGAAACCCGGCAGTAACAAACCCACAACCACTGCTTTGAATACCAAACCTGATGACGTCTAAATATTGTCATTGCAATGGTTCAGTGAAGTTGTTATACCTTATTCATTACATTTACATGTCACCGGGCATTAACATTAGGAGGAGGAAGAGATCTCCGGCCTTTGGTCAACTAGAACAGGGGTTTTCAACAGGTGGTCCGGGGACCACCAGTGGTCCCTGAGAGGGTTCCAGGTGATTCCCAGTTAAGTTGTTTAACCAAATACATAGGGCTGGGTTAAAAAAAAAAATCGATCCAGCGATCCGATATCGATCCACGCTCAAAAACACGACATCGATTCAAAAATGTGTGGATCGATCTTCTCCAGGCGGCTGGCACTATTTTCTTTTACGTGCGTGCGTTACAGCACAAACACGTTGTGTTCGCTGCTCGACGAGATCACTTGTAACGCAGCGAGTGCCCTGTGCATGTGTTCTGAGAAAATCGATGTTAGATTAGACTGTTACTGTGTACCTTTTGCAGTATTTTATCAATTATATCCATCACGCGCAGCGATGGTCGAGGGAGAGGAAAGAGTGCGTGATCGCCTTCTATCTTGCTTTCTTTTCTTTTTTGAGGCTCGTGTTTGCAGAGCCGGCTATAAAGCTGGGGCCAGGGGGGGAATGCCCCCCAAACGCCCTTAATATATTGACGCTATAATGACGCTGCCTCATAAAGCCCCCCCCCCAATTGTGACATGTTAGATCCGGGCAAAAAAAAGTTTGAACGCACGCTCCGCTCCAAAGACTTTTACTTTCCCATTACTTTCACATTAGAACGGTCAGTCTCAGTGCAAGATTTACGCACACGCAGCCGTGCGCACACGGACACGGTCTCTCACCGAATGAGTTTTCATCCGACACACGACGTTCTCCAAACATATAACACAGACGCGGGGCCGTCTTGCTGCGGAACAAATCCATTGTCATCTCCCATCTGGACAGGAGTATTTGTGCCTTTTTAGCCATGTTTCTAATGTTCTCTCACACGGAGCTAAGGCTAAGCCACAGCAACAACGTGTGTATTCCTACACTCGGCATGCTGCGTATAGGCTACTGTATGATGCAATGTTAAGAGCTGTGCGCTGCGCGATAAATATACAATCTACAAGCTCACAGAGCATTAGCCTATAAGTGAGCTGCAGCACCTAGTTCTAAAACTACGTGAATTATGCCGCGCGAATACTGCAGTATAATATTTATTTTACAACGTAGACATCTAAATCAGGGGTTTTCAACAGGTGGTCCGGGGACCACCAGTGGTCCTTGAGAGGGTTCCAGGTGGTCCCAAGGCTAAATGATGGAAATTTGTTAACCAGATGTAACTCTTGAGAGTGTGAAAATGAAACCAGATGGACCTGCAAGGGTCCATTTGGTTTCATTTTTACATTCTAAAAAACTAATCATCATCTGAATTAGCACTATTTAATTAAGACGTTTACACTGTTTAGTTTGCAAAATCCAGCCTGGAATTGTGAACAAAACCAAAAGAATTCTTTAGTTTTAGGTCTTTGGGGCTGAAAATCAAATGGTGGTCCGTGGCTCAAATGCTGAATAAATGGTGGTCCCTGGTGTCAAAAAGGTTGAAAACCACTGCACTAATATACTGTACTGTATGTTGCAGTATTAATGCTTGTGTTTGACCCAGGTAAAATGTTACAGCATCATTCCTCTCCCTCCATTACTAATTCTGTCTCACTGTGTATTCATTAATCAGGGGTTTTCAACAGGTGGTCCAGGGCCCTGAGAGGGTTCCAGGTGGTCCCCAGCTAAGTTGTTTAACCAAATTGAGAACGTAAAAATGAAACCAAATGGACCCTTGCGGGTCCATTTGGTTTCATTTTTACACTCAAGAGTTAAAATATCCATCATGCGAATTAGTCCAAACTACACAACTAGAAGATTAATGGTCGTGGTCACAGAAGCAAAGGAAATCTTTAGTTACAACACATGGGGCCGTCTTGTCTATTGGACAGTATTTATTTCCATTATGTCTGTAAATAGATCGATATCGAATCGAATCGGATCGAATCGTGGATCGAATCGTGACCTTGTGAATCGAAATCGAATCGATCTAGGGAATTCGGATCGATTCCCAGCCCTACAAATACAACAAATACAACACAACTAGAAGACGGACAAAAGCAAAAGAAATCTTTAGTTTTGGGATCTGTGGGGCTAAAATGTCCTCAAGTGGTGGTCCGTGGCTCAAATTCTGAATAAATGGTGGGCCCTGGCATCAAAAAGGTTGAAAACCCCTGTACTAGAAGGATTAAGTTATCCCGTGTCAAAAACACTAGGTTTACAAGCTCATACAGTTTGTGTTTCTGCAGGTGTCTGAGTTGTTGCCCTCACCTCATCGTCAGCCTTGATGCTCCTGAGCTTCATGAGCAGGTGGAAACGCAGCAGGTTGTTGGTTCCAATGGGCGGCAGCTCCAGCAGTTTGCACAGCGCCACCAGCTGGCTGCGCTCCAGATGCTCCAGAGTCAGCTCATCCTCAAACAGCTTGGAGAACTGCACAATGTCACGGGTAGCGGGCTGCTCTCCTGTGTGACGCACCTGGAACATGACACACACACACACACAGTTTGTCTAAAGTTGTACATGTGTGGGACTCGTATCTGCCCTGCACCTGATGATACTGGGGCGACTCAAGTCTTTCGATCATCGTTTAGTAACTTTGGTATCATTAGACACATGAATACACATTTCAAGAATAGTAGAATAGAATTCATTCGTATCAACCAGCGATACATCGTATGAATACGGAAAAAGTAAATTTTCACAAATAATTTTTGGGTGTAGTGTGTGTTCATATAAGCCAGTTCAGACTGACCTTCTGGACATAGCTGGAAAAGCGGTTGGCCTCATCTCCCACCTTCTGGGCCTTGTTCCTGTTTGCCATCTCAGTGATGGTCTCGTGGAGGAACTTGGCCAGCTCCAGCTTTGCAGCCAGACCTTTCCTCTGCTTCTCCTCCTGACCACACAAAAAAAAACACGAATCCAGTGTTTCATTGCATATTCTGAACCAAAAAACAAAACAAAAATAGTGCCAAACAAACCGAACATGCTGCCAAAATAGACCATCTAAGAGCTCACGTCACATTGTTGTGGAGGGTTGTATGCTTGTACATTGGCTATTTTTTGTCAGTCGACGTACCTTCTTGGACTCTGTCTCGAAAGTGGACGGCAGCATGTCAGGGAAGAGTTTGAGGAAGACAGGCAGGAGGAACTCCATGAAGGGAACTATGATGAAGACCGTGAAGGGAACCAGACGGAACAGATCTGCACAGGTCCTCATCAGCTGGAGACAAAAAAAACATTGACGTAAGCCGTTACCACTCCTGTTCCAACTTCACTCACATGATGTCATTATACTTGATTCGCTGTTTTCGTTCAATTTAATTTGATTGGCTAAGCAGCAGATTTGAACCAGACACACGTGAAGATGCCACATGTGTTTCTGGTATACTATATATTTATATATACCCCTGACAGTTGTTGAAAACAAACCACATGAAATTCAAGCTGACAGTGAGTTATTGTGTCCTTACTCGTCGGCGCTCTCTCCTGGTGAGGTTGTGTCCGTGCAGTAACTTCCAGACCATGCTGGATGCTATGTTGGTATCTACAGCCAGCAGTCTGAAGCCGTTGTAATAATGCTGTAGCTCCTCCACAACCCTCTTACTTAAAGGCTTCCTGGTCCCCACCACCAGCCTGCCAACACAGAATGCATTGTTGTACAACTTGAGAATTATAATGTCACCGTTTTATGTCATACAAAGGACACAACACACAAAAAATGATTCAACATTTTTTTTAAATGTTAACACATCTTCTGTGTTAACATTTTTGGCGGTCGGTGGCCAAATACATTATCACTGTCATGAAAACATGTGGGAACTACAATGATTTAGAAGCATTTATTAGTGGGGATAATTGTCACAGCCTACCTGTCAACGGCACCGCTGCTGGCCGATGCTTCGCTCTGTGGGGGGGTGGGCTTAGCCTCGTCCAGCCTGTCACATGACCGGTGGAAGAAGCGCACAGGAGCGTAGCCTGGATGATGCAGATGAGCCTCTGGGGTGGCGGGTCCAAACACGCGAGTTCTGTGGTTCTGTGGAGGTGGTGCTGTCCAGTTAACTGGCCTATGGTGCTGTGCGGGCGTGACGGTCTCAGGCAGTGGACCACTTTGAGACACAGACATGAGACGAGCATGGTGCTGGTGTCTGGAGATCAAATGTGACCCTCTGTGAGAAAAAAAGACAAAAAAACATAAAGCGTTAAATCCCTGATATAAATTTACTTTGTTAAGCACTAAAACTAGTTGATATGTGATATACTGTATATAATATACATCTATATTTACATAGGAGATTTCAATATGTGAAACAGGTGTGCAACCAAGTGTTACATTAGTTCAGCTACTGTCAAGCATCATTCAGAAAGGTCCAACCAATAAACTGGGAGAACAAATTAAAGAAAAACAAAAAAGTAAAACAAATCATTAAACCATACAATTATAATTCAATGCATACCAAAAGAAATACATCCCAAATAATAACACCAAATGTCACCTCATGAGTATTCATTTAAATACTCATGGCCACAGCTAAGAAAGTGCAACAGTGTATTCAGCATTGTCTCATTGTTAGCACTTTGTAGTAGTTACACTTCAGAAGTATTGCCCACCCAATTCACCCGACACCAAACGAGCGTCTAGTCAGTGTAACATTCTAATATTTCCAAATCTGCCATCCCACCCATGACCCAAAATGTAATTTGAAAACAAAATGCCAGACACCAGAGAATATGAATTAAATTCCAAGTTAAATTAATGCCAAATATTTTACAGTGTGCTGTTGTGGCTGAAGTCTCTTACCTTGAACGACTCACAGCTACCAGGACTTGGGATCCAAACACAGCCATGGTGTAGAGCAAGTGTAAAGGTCCTGGAGATGAAAAGAGTCATATAAGAGATCAGTTTGAGTTCATGTGTCATTCTGATTCTTATGTTATGGTTCCTTCTAACACTATAGATTTTCAATTTAATTAATTTAGACAGCAATAGTCAAGTGTGAGTAGACACCTTCTGGTTATCAGTAGGTCACCAGAATGATGCTTGGCTGAACGTGCCTCTAAGCAAGACACTTAACTCCTAACCCCGGATAGCTGATGCTAAATACAGACAAGACACCCCTCCGCCCAAGTTTCATTATTATGTTAATTACGATAGCCTACCTTCAGGACAAGGCACAACAGAATTACATGAATACAGCAAAATTAAGACTAGTTTCTCTGCATTTCTACACATTAAAAGTGGCCAAGAGCAAGAACTTAACCGCTGAATGAATCATCTGCCGTGTCACTGGGAAAACAGAATTTTTTTCTCCCCCCCGGGGGAGATACAACACTCCCCCTCTTCTATAAAAGTACAATGTGGGAGGTACTACTGGTACGTCTGTCATGTTTGTCTGCAGGTGTCAATCTGTTTATGAAGAGCAGGGAGATGACCTGGTTTTGTTTGTTTACATCTAAACGAGAGTGACACTGAATGGTGCAGCAAATGGGGGGGGGCATGGACATGCCTCGTTTATCTCCCTTTTTAACTTTATTATTAGGGGACATGCGAGATTGTTTTCCACATTTTAACAGAAAAAAACGGCACACTGACACAATTTGTTTCAGATATATCTGTCCAGCTCTAGGGTGCAGAGACATGCCCGTCAACTTGATCTGACTTAGACCGCTTTACAGATATAAAGCACTGTTATGATACAAGTTACAGATTGTGGTTGATTAACTCATCTTGTCATGGAACTTTGACCAAAGATCCATGACAAGACGAGTTATTCAATACATTCACAGTATTTTAGGATTAATAAACTTGAACATACATTCAAATCACAAGCAATAGAAACTAGCAATACAAACAAATTCAAGTTTTAGGATATCTTTCAAATAGCAGAAGCTGTGGCCTCATTGCTCTGACAAACAATAAATAAAATATTCACTTTGCAAAGAAACGTGTTCCATTTTTCAAGAAGGTTCTGGAGACATAATTTAAATTTAAATTTCCGACAATGTACCAGTCAAAACATCTGTAATATTGTTAAAAATCGTTTGTTATTTGACACTCAATGTTCTTTCAACACAAATGAGTCTTGAAAAATGGGGGTCAACTTATAACCAGGGTTGTCAATACGGTACTCGATACCGCTTAGTTTATTATCGTTTGACTTGAAAATATTGCTTTAAAACAAATCAAGCTGTTATTCACTAAAAGCACTACACTGAGGTATTGTATAATTTAGTGAGTAATACAATATCTCAGTGTGGTGCTTTGTTGTGTACTGTCATTGGCTGGGATATACGATCCATAAACTGACTGGGAAAAAAGCAGTCTAGTCTGTTGGCTGGAGTCCAGATTCTTTGTAGGTCATTATTACAGAACGTTCTGTAGTAGTGTAACACCACACCCTCTGTGCTAGCAGAGTAGCAGCACTTAGCCGCAAGGCAGTGTGCCACTTCTTGTCTTTTACTACCTGCAGCTGTTGACTATTTTAACTGCTTTCAACAGGATGTGTGTCCCTATAAGACAGGTCATTTTAACCATTTTTAAAAGCAGACAGTGTGAGGACCAGATGTCCAGGATTGCCCCTGTTATAAGCTTTGTGTCCATCAGCAAAACACTATGCTACCCTGGGTTTCACCATGAATTACATGTTTTCAAATGCCCACATAGACATTTAGCATGTTCTGCTGAGAGGTGCACCAAGCCATTGAGTCCCCCCCAGTGTATATCCATGTGTAAAAAAAAAATGAGAACAAGTGTGCCTGCCTAGCAATCAAATCATATCCTGCTGAAAAATACAATATACCGGTATGCATGTGTGTGATTAAAGGAATACTCCACTTTCCAATCCATTTAGTATTAAGATACTTGATGATGTTCATTTTAGCACATCCCCCTCATTCCTATACAAACTCATTATAATTTAAAACTCCATTTTAACCATGACAGATAATTCGAAAACAACCCATCTTTTTCTGGTGACTGATATTGTCCTAATACATGAGAGGACTGTGGAATTTCATTTACAGTTTTCATTTATTTTTAAAATATTGTATTATTAATTTGGGTGGCATGCCCAAATACGGAGGCGGATACATTTTACAAACCAATATTTTAAAAATAAATAAACTGTAAATGTAATTGTAAACTGTAAACTGTAAATGAAATTCCACAGTCCTCTGACATATGAGGAGGACAATATCATTCACCAGAAAAAAGATTGGTTGTTTTCGAAAAATCTGTCTGGGGTGTTCACATGAGGCTGAGTAGACCATAAGTTGACCAAAAGTTGAAAGTGAAATAGCCCTTTAATTAAACCACATTCATTTAGTAGTGGTTGTTGTTGTTGTTATCATTAGTATCATGTTAAGTGATACTGACTGGGTGCATGAGTAACAAGCTGTCAAATCAATAAAATGTCTCACAGCCTGTGGGTCACCTCACATCAGTCACATGGCTTCTATTTATGTATTTATTTTCACCACACACACACACACACACACACACACACACACACACACACACACACACACACACACACACACACACACACAAAAGTATTTATTTTAAGTTCAATAAATATATAAATAATTAGAGGTGGATCAACCGTTGCAATTCCAAATTATTCCAAGTCTTTCATAAATAATTTTTTATATGTTGTATTCTCGGATTATCACTAGATGTGAGACCCATCAGTGATGGGCCATCTGTGTGATGGGCCATCACACAGATGGGTCTCTTACTATGGGAAGACACCAAGCCAACACTCATATTACAAGGAAGGAAACATCACTTACGGTACACCATTTCAAATAAATCATAAAGCATACCAAAGATTGCATTTTTCTGTACAAGGGGTAACCATACCAAAATAACCTGGTAACTCATTTTAGGCACCTTGTTTTGTTTTTATTATGTGACTGAAGGCACTCAGTCTGTCTTGCATTGCTACCCTATGTAAAGTGAATTACTGTGAAACAGCGCCGCCGATGGTGGCATGAGGATGCACACCACTGGCGACAGTCCACGAGTTATCGGCTCACGTGCAGCCTTTACACTACGTGAAAATACTGAATAATACAGCGGACACGTGAATGCCCAGTCACGATGCAGACTGTTGTTGTTGTTGTTGATGCCACCGACTATACATACGGCAATGAAATCAACTAAATCGCGACGCGACTTCACCCGTTGTGTAACGAACGAACCATTACATAATTTCACGGCGAACTCCGTCAACTTACCCGGTATCCTGTAACCCGATTCAACCCGACGTTTATTTATATATTAAAAACAATAAAACGACTTAAAACAAACCAGACGCTCAAACATATGGACACCGCTTACCTAAGAAATGTTGTCGAGGTTGTTGTTGGGTTTCTTTTACACTTGTTGCGTTTTATTCGTCATGAACAGCCGGTTTTTGGTATCCACCTTCGCCGGTAAATTTCCACCACGTCCTTCACAGTCATGCACGCACAGCCACAGTGTCAGATCGCAACTTCTCGGAAGGAACAGGCCACGCCTATATTCGAGCACAGCCGAACGCCGTCGATGACAGCCGATCAAGCAGCTCCGAATTTAGTAGATCAGCAAGCTCACAACGCGCCACAAACGCGACGCGTTGTGGGCTTGTGGGTCTGCTGTGTTTTGGCTCGTGATACCGTCGTACGGACAAATCATAAATTAGATCCCACCCCGCCGGGGCCATAGAGTATAGACACGGTTACGCAAACTTCATTCACTTCATGGGGCCAGTCCCATGGCGGCTCTTCTACATAGACTTCTATTGAGAATGGGGACAAAAATAGCATTGGAGTGTTAAAGCAAGGCTTGTGTTTTTGTAATACGCTATGACAACATAATCATTACATAGACCAGTTACTAATAATACTTTACCACTTGTAATGTTGAAGTTGCACACATACCTGAAAATTGCTCCAGTTTGCATGCATAGGTCCCTGGTCCCGAGCGATGTTTTCTGACCCCTCAATGTCGCAACTCTTCTCCTAGAAGAAGGCTCTGCACGCCGCCCTCCGCCTACATGGAGGCGCGTCTCGTGCAGCGTGCAAACGTGTGGACGGAAAGGGATGACAGACAACGCTGTCGACCAATCAAAGGGCAGCAGGCGTGGTCCTCCTCAGAGTGGGGGGTCTGCCCATATACAGGGGTCTGCCCTTGATGCCGCATAGGAGGGTGTCACGTTGCATCCAACTGAGCTACTATGCATATTCTATTCTAGACAATAAATGTTAATCCTTTAATCCTAGATAGACTAGTGCACTCAGTTGGAAAGCACATTGGACCAAACCAAATTATAAGAAAACAAAAAGAAACCTACCTGGCACACTGGAAAGAGTTTACCAAAAAACAAAGCAAAATGAAAAGAGAATATACATTGGCTGAATACCTAGTACAGTAAAAGACTCACAACTTAGGAAAACATTGACCAGATACAGACTCAGTGATCACAGCCTCGCAATAGAGAAAGGCCGCCACAGACAGACCCCACTCCCAAGAGAAGCACGACTATGCAGTCACTGCACACAAAATGTGGTCAAAACAGAGCTACACTTTCTAACCACCTGCCCCTTATACCAAGACATCAGAGACACATTTTCCCACAAATCGCACACACTCAACGCGAGTTCGAAACTATGACCAAGGGAAAACCTCCATACCTATTGGGAGAAATACAACAATGTGCAAACACAGCAGCAAGATTTGTGCACTGTTGCAACATAAGAAGATAGGCGGCAGGCCCATGGAATTCAACCACCCTAAGGACTACGATCTGTAGGCCTACTATCCAGACCTCGTAAACAGAGCTGCTGCATTTAAACAGATAGTGAATCTGTTTGCTTTCTTCTTATTCTGCATGATCTGTCTTGATGTAGCAATAAAAATGTTAGTGTTATAGGCCTAATGTGTTATAACCTTTTATAAAACAATGCAATGTAGCATAACTCTGTCTACAAAAATCTGTACCCCCCTCCAACTGAATATATTTGTCCCCATTTTCAACTGTTTTTATTGTATTGTTTTGTGACTCTTGCTTTGGCAATGTAAACGTCTGTTTTATGATGCCATTAAAGCTCCTTTGAATTGAATTGAATTGAATTGAATTGAATTGAATTGAATTGAATTGAATTGAATTGAATTGAATTGAATTGAATTGAATTGAATTGAATTGAATTGAATTGAATTGAGAGCAAAGAGACTCGCACTTTATGATTTTATTTTTGATTAAGATATTACATTTTTTCATCACTCATTTCATTTTACACAGCCTATTCATACACTGCAGCCAAGACTGCAGGATTGCAATGCGACTTTACCTGGCTATGCTGTGTATGGTATTTTCGGATTAAATGAACGAGGAATGTATGCATACATAAAATAATAAATCAGTCAGGGGAGTGTTGTGAATACTGTTTCTGTATCATGCTGATCTACTAGGGGATGTGTGTGATGTGATCATTCTGAATAAATGATCCCAGCTCAACAGCGAAATGTACAAAGAGCTGTGAGCGTGAAGTTCTCATGGAATAGAAAAGCTGGCATTCGAGGGAAATTTGGTATATATATTTTTATTGGCTTAAATATTGTCTATCGGACCTACTATAAATCCACTTGATGGCCGGCTTTATAGGAGTTTTGTGTTCCTCAAGTTCAAGTTCAAGTTTCGTTTTATTGGTCTCCCGAAGGAGAAACTTGTCTTGTAGACAGGACCACAGCTGCATACATAGGACAATAGACAAAAAAAAAAAGAAAAAAAAAAAGAAAAACAGAAGACAACACAACACAAGAACAAATAACATATAGCCTACACCCTAAGTGCTTACCCCTATGTAAGGGAAATGACTACCTAATTAACAGTTTTATAGAAAGAGGTACAAATGAATGTTTAAAACGGTTGTGCCTGCACTGTGGTGTCCTATACCTTCTACCTGATCTCAATAGTTCATATTCTGAGTAAAGAACATGTGAGGGGTCCGAGGTTACATTCTTAGCTTGCCTTACCGTCTGCTCAAAAATGGCTTGGGGGGTCAAGGGGGGAGAAGATAGGCCCATGATCTTCCCAGCCGTTTTTACGATTCTTTCTATTTGAGCTTTGTATTTCCATACCAACTCGAGATACCATATCTCAGTATAGATTCTATGCTAGCCCTATAGAAAAGTATAGTAGATAGTTCACACTAACACTAAACAGCCTCAATCTGCGAAGAAAATGTAACCTCTGGTGTATTTTCGAACAGCATGGTTCAACATGTGTGTGCCCATTAATATCCTATGTCCGAACAAAATAACAAAATGTATTTTTATTATGCTTTAATTAGCATGTGACATATCAATCCAGGTGCTTTTCATGCCCAAAATGTGCTGACATCACATTTGTCATGACATCTGTTTTTGCCAAAGCATTGTTATTTATTTATTTATTTAATCATTGCAAAACTAATGCTTGGAATAGATTCAGTCATGAAACCCCCCTTGACATGTCACATCATGCTACTTAAAGCATAAGGAAGTTTGGTGTTAGAATGGGGTGTTGTCAAGAGTGTTTTGGGACAAGGTTTGAACTGCCTTCCTGTGTATGCCATGTGTGTGAACTAATGTTCAAAACAACGAAATACTGGTGTACATTTAATATGACTTCTCCAACAGCCACACACTAAAGCCACTTGATTACAATACATGAGAGAACATATAACTTTGACATACAGTACAGTAAGCTATATAACAACATTAAATGGGATATTCACATGACTATGACTAGGCTACCTAGGATACAAGCTACAGTATAATTTCAGGAGTAGAGACAGGAGAGCAGGCGAGAGGAGAGAGACAATATGGAGAGGGAGACCTTTTTGAGTAGTGGGGGAACCTCAGGACAACCCTGTAAACAAGCCCTATTTTTGAGTAGTGGTAGGGAAGATTTACAGGTATAGTCTACTTGTCAGCCCATAGAGCCCCATTGTAAACCCGAATGTTGAGTACATCAAAGTTTTATGTTAGGAAATGTTGAGGTCCCTAGCATGTAGAAACTGCCAGATGCTAACTTCGATATGTTGAGCAACTGGCATATGTTACCATGCCATTAAAGACCCATAGAAGGTCAAAATGTCATCATGCTTTATGTAGCATGTGATATAGGGAGCTTTCATGATGCTGAATCCATTGCAAGCATTAGTTTTGCACAAAAAAAACACTCATTTGGCTGAAAACAGTCAAAGTACTTGCCCAAATGTGCTATAGGCACATTTTTGATTTAGCCCAGCAACTGTTTTTTGAGCATGAGAGAATGAATGCTTTTATGTCCAAATCATTGTATTGTGAGTATGTACATGTATGTAAGGCACATTAACTGTGAGACAGACAGACAGACAGACAGACAGACAGACAGACAGACAGACAGACAGACAGACAGACAGACAGGCAGGCAGGCAGGCAGGCAGGCAGGCAGGCAGGCAGATAGACAGACAGACAGACAGACAGACAGACAGACAGACAGACAGACAGACAGACAGACAGACAGACATTAGATAAACATTAAATGAAGTAATACAAAAGTGCCAATTGGTAATAAAAAAATACTTTGCACAGCCACAAAATAAACCATCATAAAACATGATGACATCTTTAAAATCTAAAATCTTGCCTTAGGAGGGCCCAGGGTCCCCCCTGGCCCCTCCTAAGGCAAGACTTGGAAAAGTAGCCAAATATGTAAAATAAGGAAGTTATATTGCCCAACACTGATTATTATATGCATCCAACTGCATGACAACTACCGGTATATATTTGTATTTGTTCATTTTTAAGCTTTGTTTTGGATGTATGAATCTTCCTTTACCCGTTTATTTTTATTTATGACATAGGCTACGGCTACGTTTTATCTGTAGCCTACCTGTACACCTTTGGGAAGTATTCTACAGTATTATGTCATAGCCTGCGTTGAGATTTTTATTTTGTTTGTAGTATTTTCCATCGCAACCACCAGGTGCCAGTGTTGTGTCAACAATCAAGTACGCCTGTGCGTATCCAACGCAGCAAGGCAAGAAAGCTGTCCGAGCTTGGAAGTTCAACTTCCCATAGGCCTACACTTTGATAGTCTTAAACTATACATTTTCCCCCCAGTTATAATTATTAATAAATAGGCCTAGTTTATTTGCAAAATATATTGGTATCTATGGATTTGGTATTGCTAAAGTATGTTGTACTTGATTGATTGATTGATTGATTGATTGATTGATTGATTGATTGATTGATTGATTGATTGATTGACTGATTGACTGATTGATTGATCGAATTATTAACATTGTATTCATTAACATTTTGGTACATTTCACATAAAAGTACAACTCAACAAGACTGTTCCTGTGCTGTGGGCATACTTGTTTACAGCAGGGGTTACCCATAGGGTTTACCACACAAAAATAAAAGTGCAAATTCAACAACAAATATAAATGTTTGGAACTACTGGCGTCCCAAATTCCCAATCAATCTGGAAACCAAAAGCAAATAAAGGATGGCTGCGTATCCATTGGCAAAACAAGGGCAAACAGCGCCCCCTTTTCTACAGTCTTCTACAGCCTGCCATGTCTTGAGAGTGCGCTATGTATTTGGTTCCACTTCTGACCAGAAGTTTATGGTTGGTGTCCTAGTGTTAAACACACCTAAACCTACTGATCCTATATATTATAAAATCTATAATAATTTGGTAATCAGTACCCTATTTCACCGTGTTATATAACCAAATCAAAATAAGAATTGTTATACAATGTATTACTCTACAGGCCATTGTTGGGACAAGAACATTACAGCCCAAATGATAGGCAGTAAGTTTCGGTCATTGACGTCATGGGTGCCTAGGCGATAGCAGCAAAAAAGTAGCGCTGACGTCTTTTGCCATATTTGGAAGTGATCGGAACGGGGCGGGACCAGCGCGATGAACGAGGGAGCGCGCGGATTGGCTCAATCTCACGTCACTCACGGCAGGCAGGACAACAACTCACAGGACGCGCAGGCCCTATAAATAAACAGCCTGACTGGCAACCATCTCACATCACATCTCTGCTCTTTTTCGGTCCCGCATCCACACCGTGGACGGAACGCAACAAGCAAACAAAGATTGTTTTGGACGGTTTCCTTTAGATTAGACTTTTAATATCCAACGGACTTGTATTTACATCTCAATCGTCGTCGGCTGGAACTGGATCTACCCCAACAAGCAACTCCCCTTGGCCTGAAAAACAATCGCGTCGCTGACACGTCTCAAAGCGGCCCTTTTCTGCGTTTGGATCGGAACTACAATAAACGGGGCAGACAATGGAGCACCGTGATGGAGGATCGTCGTCTGGATCTGCATCTAGTAGGACCCAGATGGCTCCCGAGGTGTCGGCGGCCGCAGGCTTCGTGTCCAGATTGCTGCGGACCAGAGGCTGTCTGAACGAGAACCAACTACAGGTCTTCAAAGACTGTCTCCAGAACTCACTATCAGGTCGGTACAGTGTTCCACCCTGACATCAAATGTTCGATGTGTACAATAGTAATTATTGTGATGTCAATGACCAACACTGTTTGATATGCCTCGATTAATAGGACCACCATTTTATACGCCACCATATCGCTTTGTCGAAGCTAAGGCCTTTAGCTTGTACCCAACTATAATGGTCTTTGTCTCATCTAAAAATGGGTCCCTTTGGGCCTGGAACCATATTCGTCATCGGGCCCAACGTAAAAAAAATGTCTAGATCAACTAGACTGTAGGTTTTCTAGTATATCTAGATGTATTTTAATATATTCTCTACTCTCTAGTAACTAGATTTTATACGATATTCTCTACAATATACAGGATATCGACACGTAGATAATTTGATCAACTTGCCGTCTGTCTACACCAGAGGCCTATACCTGTATGTACTATATGTATTGCCTACTGGCCGCCAGTATGTTTATTTTTGACGCATAGGTTTTCATGTAGGACCCCCCAAAGCCGTTACATTATAAACACAATTTGAAACAGATCTACAGACTACAGGCTCACAACACTGTAGGCCCAATAACAACTTTGCAGCAACACGTAGTTGCAGGTACAGTAGGCAGATCACCCTTTCGACCATTTTGATGTAAATAACCTCCAATTGGATCATTCTGTGCAATAGTTCTATGCATTTAAATGGTGATTGAGTTGCCATTGCCTACTTGACTGATGTTTTATGACCAATACTGATGTTTTATTTTTATATATTTTTAGAACGCTACCAGCACCACTGGTTCCCAGAGAGACCCCAGAAAGGTTCTGGCTACCGCTGTATTCGCATCAACCATGAAATGGACCCCCTGATCGGCCGGGCCGCCCACCAAATCGGAATCACCGCCGAGCAGCTGTTCAGCCTCTTACCCCGTGAACTCACGCTGTGGGTGGACCCTAACGAGGTCTCCTATCGCATTGGGGAGGACGGCTCCATCTGTGTGTTGTATGAGGCCAGCCCGGAGCCCTCACCACCAGCCCTCCGGGCTGACCTGTCGTACTGTAAGAACCAATTTCTGATGAGTGGCCGCAATAGCCCCCCGAAGAACCTGATGATGACGGTGTCCAGTTAACGTGAGCCGGGCCAACGGAACGGGCTAATGGCACTGCACTACCGCGACACCTCTGACGACCTCTGACCTCCTACCTACTAACTGTTTGAATACGTAGCACTGCGGACGGGCACTAGACTTAAGACTTTTGCAGACGTTTGGCTGTGTCTTACAGGCTTACTTTGCACTGCTAGTGGCTCTGGACATGAAGCCTCAAACTTTTTTTCCCCAAGGACCCACATTTTGATACGCATTAAAGCCACAAATCTCCATTTAATCAACACATTTTATCTCCAAATGGACCTTACAGGGATATTTAGTTCCAATTGTGTTATACTTGCAGACCACAGCCATGGTTTTGTGATTCTCCATTTGGTCCCTACTCCCTAGCTCCCTAACATTTGGGCCACATTGAGAACCAGTCCTGTAATGTGAATGTCTTGAGCACTAAATCTAGCTGCCATGGCCATGTAAAATTGTGTTCTCTCAAGGTGCAATAATGGCCGGTGATCGTAATACAGCTTTTTTGGCAGATGTGAATGTTTTTGAAAACCAGTTAGAACTGGGGTTTTGTTCAGGTACATTTCCAAGATCACATTTGTGACTCTGAGTACAAATTGATAAAACTGAGCACTGAGGGTTTTACAGTGTGATGTATGGATACTTTGTATGGGACATGCCTGCGGGTTTGGACTTTCCCATCTGAATTCCAACATGAACACTAGGGTGAACATTTCAACAAAAATAACGAACCATTTTCGCAGTTGAGGCTGGTATGGTGGTTTATATTCTAACTGAAGTCTGAAGTGGTTGGTGGGATGGTCAGTGTTGTTGGCCTGTTGTCCCATTCATCCTGGCTTTATACTCCATCATATGATGGGTGTTTTAATGAGTCCTTGTAGCATTTTAACTGGCCTGTTGAACAGTCCATTTAACCTTTCTAGGAACCGAAAACATTTTAGTTTTGTAAGCTGTATGAAGCTCAGTATACATTTATTGTATATTTTTGTAATGAGTAGTATGCATTTATTGTACATTTTTGCAATGGGTTTATGTATAGACTTGTACAGTTTATATTTTTTACAGTTTTTGTTACAATAAACTGAACATGAATTGAAAGTGAATTGAATGTTTTCCTTGCTTTAATTTCCCACTATGTGCATGGTTGAATAATCATTTAATAAGATCTACCAGTATGCCTACATTACCATTAATGCTAGAATCTTTGCATACTTGAATGTCAAGGTTTCATTATCACTGTAAGTGATAATTAACTGTAGGGAAACTGTAAGTTGCCCTGCAACTCCTGACCTTTATTAGTGAATAATTAGGATATTTAGGAATAAATCTAATCTAGGAAGAAGGCTAATATAGCTTTACTGTAAAGCTTTTCTTATAGTGCAAGTGCAATTCTAGTCTATCTTGCCTTTTAATGCATGCAAGTCTATCGTTGGTGACTGTTTACTCAATATATAAACAAGTATTTTTATATTACAAAAATGCACAGTTTACGGTAACTTTTAATTGTTCTTCAAAACAACCGGTAATTCTTGATTTTGACAAAGCCAATGTCAAGATTACAGATTTTTGATGGGTTTAGGTTGGCTAGAATGTAGAGTCTCAACAGCCCATGTTGGGTTAATAAGTTATGACATAATGATTCCCAAACAAAAATACACTCAGTTACTGACACGTCCCTACATATCCATTGTTTCCTAGCTATCAATCATTTAGCAGGGGACACCCTGGTATCTCCCTCAATGATCCCTTTGGCAACAACCACTGTCATGACACTGAGATATAGTCTTGTGTAGCCATACCAATATCACTGCATGGATTTTAGGCAAATTGAAGGCTGGCTAATATTGCAAAGCTAACTCAAATCCACATGGAATCTATACTCTGTTAGGTATTCACAACAACAATCTGGGGAAATTATAAATAAAAAAACCTTTGAGAGATTTTGGGTAACTTTTCTATCAACAAATCCTGTGGGCAAGCAACATAATAGGTGTAAAAAGGTCCTGCTGGTTGCCCCTGGGGTTCCTCCTGTAATGGGGGGCACGTGGAGGCCAGCAGTGGGGGGTCGACAGAGAAGTTAAAATCATGGGGTTAATTCAATGAAAGCAAACCAATACAACCCTTTAAAAGTACAGTAAGTAGAATCCACTTTAAATGAAAAGTAGCTAAGTAAAACAACAGAAGCTTAAAGTAAATACAAAAAACTAAATTAATTAAATAGAAAGTAACTAACAAGCATTTACTCAGACACTGTCTATGACTACTGTGTTTTGCTATAGTAAGAATAGCCCAAAAACTTGAAATGGAATCAATGGAATAAAGCCTCTTTGTCCTTTTGTGTAATCCTTTTAGCATTCTTGTATAACTACTTGAAATATACTGTACTTTTTGCAAATTGATAATAAAGTATTCAATGGCCGTATAAGTAGGCTTTTATTTACCATGGATTAATGCTTCTCTTAAGTAAACACTTAAAAATGACATCAAAGTATATACTTTTTTCAATGACTGTTCAGTTAAAAGTTCACTAACTAAGAAGTGTATCGCCCAAAGCCCCCCTTGGTGTAGAATGGAACATCCCCCTCAAAATAAAGAAAACCACTTCCCCCCTCAGTGTAGAATGGAACATCCCCCACAAGAAAGAAAGAAAATCACTTCCCCAGCAGCCAGTCAGGCATCCCTGCTTGTCTGGGGCTGGGGGAGGCTGGGGGGGTGAATGCTCCATTGACAATGAATGGTCTGCTCTGTGACCCCCAGGCAGCTGCTAGAGACTGTCAAAACACCAGAGAGCAGCCTGCAAGCTGATTGGTTGACGGCAAGATCCCAGTATCCAGGCAAACTGACTCTCCACTTTCTTCTCTCTCCAGAGTCCCTTGATTCCCCCCAGAGGGAAGTACTACTTTGTTTGGGATAGAAGTTACAGCAGTGAGAACATCACGGATAGACGATAAAGATGACTTATAGGATTTTTTTTTTAACTTTGACACACAAATGAGTATTTATCCAACCGGTTTGTTTCTGTAAGGCCTGAATTGCTTCTTCATATTTTATGTTGTTTTTTTTGTTGTTTTTGTTGTAAAACAACATTTTATACCGTAGTGTTGTGCAAATGCCGATCTACAAGCATCACAAACCCACAGCGTGCAAAGTCACAACTTCATCTCCACATTCCAGTATAAAATTGATCAAAATGGATTATGTTTTTAGTGTACTTTTAAATAGGCCTAGTATGGTGTCTGGGTCTATGATTTGTGATTCTTGTTTAACTAGTGCACAAAATAAGTTTCTGAAAGGAAAAAAAACTTGTTTGAAGTTGAAGTACGAGTAGCGAATCTACAAGCTCACAATGTCTCACGCTATGACACAATAAAACATTATGTCAACAACAGTTGCATCTGGTATCACTACAGTGATAAAGCAGAAACTTTGTTGCAGTACATTTGTATGAAAGTGAAGTACAGATAACAGATAATGGTTAACACCACATAAGCCTAAATCATATAAAACGAGTATATACAGTGAGTAGATGAACTGGTCTGTGTAGTTGTGGTACTATTTCAACAACTATGACATGGGATGTTTAATCTGTTTAAATACAGTCTACTTGAGATCTTGAGATTAATGTATACTGCACCATTGGCAAGGCTTGATTCAACAAGCCTTGCACCCCCCCCCCCCCCCCCCCCGACACACACACACACACACACACACACACACACACACACACACACACACACACACCTATATTTCTTTGTCAATGACCCTTCCCTCGCCCAGGGCCAGTGACACTTCCTGCAGTGTTGTCACTTGTTGCTCAACATAAGCCAACTAATCCCTCAAAAGTGGCATGCACAATCTTACCAAAACACCTGCAAGTCCTAGGGAAAAATACAGGCTGTGTCAAAACAATTTGAAATTGATTTGTTTCATTAAAAAATCCTTGCCTACTCCTACTAATAGCACCGGTTCTGAACATGGGGGTCCAGGGATGTCCAGGGGACTATAGGACTGTGGAGGATCCAGGGGGACCTCATAGGAACGAAATGGACCCTTAAGGGTCGAGTGTACAGAAATAGCCAGTCAACTTAATCTCCAACCTAATGCATATAATCTGTTGGCCTTTGTTAATATTCTTGAATAGTGCTGAAGTTCAAAGTGGTTCGGGCATATATTTCCAGAACACACACACACACACACACACACACGCACGCACGCACGCACGCACGCACGCACGCACGCACACACACACACACACACACACACACACACACACACACACACACACACACACACACACACACACACACACACACACATACAGTCTTGAAATAACTTCAAAGCTTCTTTACAGTAGCTGGTACAGTTGGTATATGACAATGGCTATAAACGCGGAAGTGTCACACATATAGAGGTAACACCTTGAAAGGTGGTGGGTGACATTTTATGGTATTTATTAGCAGCTGGGTGCAAATCTCTGATCACTCGTCTCCCTCACCCCCTCGCCGCCACCCCTCCCGACTCACCACAAAGCTGGTATTGTCTGCAGTGTGTGTGATGCATGCTGGGAGGGACCTCTGTCCCTTCCCGTAGTTTCAGAGCAGCTGCTAGGGAGGAGGACTCCGTCCTCCCCTCCCCCCAAGCCACCAAAACAATCTCCTCTCCAGACCAGTGTTTTCCCAAACACTCTGGGTCAGGAGCACCCATTTGTGGGTCGCGCTGTAGGCTCATTTTTATGGGTCCTGGGAGTAAATATCCCCCCCATTTCCTAAAAGACATTTTAAGAAGTAGTGAATTCACAACAAGTCACATCTGTGACATGTTTTGAGCTTGTATAGCTAGCATTTTCACTAGTTTGGGTCCTGGGGGCGAGGCGTCAAATTTCTCTTTTGGGTATCAAGCTAAAAGGTTTGGGAACCACTGGTGAGCTACTATGCCCTCTCCCAAACCAGTTACCTCCCAACCAGTGGTGGAAGAAGTTAGGCTAATCACATCTTTCCAAAAATGGCAGGTAGTATTGGCACAGCTAGTATTAGCACAGTTAAAACTGTGCAAATGTGTGTGTGTGTGTGTGTGTGTGTGTGTGTGTGTGTGTGTGTGTGTGTGTGTGTGTGTGTGTGTGTGTGTGTGTGTGTGTGTGTGTGCGTGTGTGCGTGTGTGCGTGTGTGCGTGTGTGCGTGTGTGTGTGTGTGTGTGTGTGAGTTTTAGCCGGAAGTGGAAGCTACTGGAAGTGTATGTTTTGTTCTAACATGAATCTTAATCTATAAAGTATCTTGCAGTTAATGTTTTCAAATAATGTTAGTGGAGTAAAAGAGTACAATGTTTGCCCCTGAGATGAGCTCACAGCACAGGGAGGGGATTCCCAGCACCAAAACAATCTCCTCTACACCCTCCCCCCAAGCCATGCACAGAACAGCCAAAGACACAACCACAAACAGTAAGGTCTAGGCTGGTTGACCCTTGAACATAAGGACCAGGACAGTTTATAAATACACCATATATTTTCACATTATTAATGAGGGTAATAATAATAATAATAATAATATATAAAATATAAACTAAACAAGCAAACTGCAGTCATTTTCATGCCAGTTATATAGACTTCTCAGTGTACAATGTACAAGCAAACTGCAGTCATGTTCATGCCAGTTATTTTGCATAGGCCTGTTATTATGTTGTATTATGTTGATGTTACCACTGCTGTTATAGTACAGTTCATACGTCAACACAGGGTAACTGATAGAATTTTCTTTATTCAGGAATACCCCTTGAGATATACCTTGTTTTCGAGAGGTTCCTTACAATTAGTACAGAACAAAAACTGATGCCATTGCAGCTATAGTATCAACAATGTAGCCTATATTGCACACCATGGTTATGCCATATTTATACAGTATACGCACACTTGTTTTGTTCCTACCGCTCCCTTTTATTGTTAAGCAGATGTTACTAATGCTGAAGGCTTCTTATCTTATCTTGGTTTTTATCCTTGTCATTGTATAGTGACAAACAAACCTTGAGCTGAATAATCATTCAGCTTGTATGATTAGATTGTTTACCTTTTCAGGTAAGAACTACAGTTGAAAGTCTAGAAGTTCCCTACTTATACTAGCTATAAAGGTACAAACACCACAAAACACATAACACTTTAACATTAACAACAGTCAGTTAAACAGATCAGTTTATGCATAAACAATGCATAAACTAATAACAATGTGTTGTAATGTCAATATTTTTCACCATAGAAATATGGTTGTTCTTTGTGGAAAGATGGACAATGGAGAATATCAGCATCATATAGAGTCTACTATGACTATGACTTTCATAGGGGGTACTTCAGCTGACCCCTTGAGACAGGAATGGAGCTTGATAAAGGCTTGTACTGGCAATTATTTTGAGACTTTGAGAGATATTGTAGCATTGACTCCACTACAATTATAGGAAGGCGAAACATAAAGTACCTCCAGTTATCTTAAGTACCTTAACTTGACTACACATTTGACAAAGTATAACTTTCGCTGTAGCTGAGTTATATTTTGTATGTTATCCGTGTTGAGTGCATCACTTATGGTAATGGTGCTCTGCAGGACAGTGTGTATCTTCACAAAACCTACTGAAACAAAGATATCTACCCACCATGCTTACATACTGTAACAATGGAACGGCACTGACCACAGTCTTCAGATCACATGAATACAGTACATGTGGACTTGGGAATGTATTGTTCTCTTCTCTCCGTGTCTGGTAGTTCACTCGTAAATGTAATGGTACTATTATTTGGTCTTTTGAGTGCAGTCTCAGGTGATTTCCTGCTCATGTGAGTATTCACCATGTGAATAACTGAAGTATTCATTCAATCCACAGGGTGAAGTAGCTTTGTTTTAGTGGCAGGTAAAGTCAACTTCACACAGAACTGATGTCACCATAGTATTATTGCAAAATGTCCCTGGTGTTATGCTAGTCATGTATCATTCTGGCCTGCTTCTCCCAGGTACGGCAAGAAGCAATATTAACATTAAAAACACAGGGATGCTGCTAAGTTGGAAGTGGTTTATGTCTGTCTGCTGGCTTTATACTACATGTTTACAGTTTATTGCTGCCCCATCCTCTCCCCAACCCGCTTATTTGGAAAGCAAAAGAGCCCTGCTACGTGTTGCCAGATTTCATGAGAGAAAAAAGCAACCAGAACAAGCCTAAAAGAAAGGACTAGGCCACAGGAGCACCTTCTGGTCCTGCACAACATATTTTCAAATGGATTTAGGGACAAATATCCTACTATATAATAATAACAGCTTCTTTTGTTTCGTAATAGGACATTTGGTATAGTATTTTTGTTGGCCTAACATATTGTCTATATACTGTACATAGATTCATGAATCCACTTGCTTCTGCGTGTGACATGTCAAACGAGGTGATTCTGAATCCATTCCAAGCATTAGTTTTGCATTAAAAAAAACTTGATGGAGTCATGACAATGTGAGTCATGACAATGTGATGAAGCCAGCATATTTTGAGTGGACATGGTTGCTTTTAGCCCATGTGTTTTGTGCAAAAAATAATGCTTGGAATGGACTCAGATTCATGAAAAACACCTAGTTTGATATGTCACATGCTACTTAAAGCAAAAGAAAGCCATAGGATTTTAAAGGTAGCGTCACAAGAATCTCCAATAAGAAATGCCCAAGGCCAATACCGACAGCCAATCGGCAAGTGGATTCATAAATGCATGTACAGTATACTGTATATAATATACAATATTTTAGGCCAATAAAAAGAATATATACTCAAATTTCAATTTCAAATACAAACCAAATTTCCCACCTGTCCACCTCGACTAGATGCCTGACTAATGCGAGCCCAAGTAAGCAAATACACCTTAGAAACAAGCCCAAAAATAACTATCAATATTTACAAAAGAAAAAAGCGTCCACAGTAACTTAAATAAGCGGACATGGCAACTCTGGCTCCATTTGATGCCACACGTGAGATTGAGGATTGGCTCTTTGGGGCAAGCGACACCATGGTATGATAAAATATAAAGCAGGCTTAACCCTGCCATCTGCTCCTCCTTTGAGCCCAACAGGGGCATGCAGGGTGGGTCCCCCAAGTGCCTGAGTGCCCCCCTCCCACTCAAACAAAACAGAGAGGTGGAGCATGGCAGCAGTAGAATAATTATGACCATTCAACAGGAGAAAAACACAGTTTTTCTTTGCCTCTTTGGTAGTTTGACTCAGTCTTTTTATCAGTGCGTCTCATTTTGAATCAATGTCCAGAGTGAAAGCAGTACTGAGATGTTTTACTTAAATAAATACTGTAAATGCCCTGCCATCCAAATGATACTTGGGTAAAAGTACAAATGTATTGGCATCAAACTATTATTTAACAGTAGACTAGCATGTAAAATGACTCATTAGGCAGAATGGTCCATTTCACACTATCTGTAATGTGCAGATTTTAATTTCTTTCCCAACTTGAATATCACTTAATGTATGTTTTGTATTAATCTTAATCTAACTCTAAATCTAACTAAAGCTGCTAAATAACTGTAGTGGCATATTAGAAGTAGGTAAAAGGTATAAATCATTGGAAATACTGTTTGTCACTTGCTCTCAATTTGTAAATCACATTGAATTTTTGCATTTCTTTAGAATCCAATGAGAGAGTTGTCGCTGCATATTGTAAGCTTTAGATTTATTATTATGCTTCCTGTCACTATCTTCACACAATCAGTAGCCTACTCTTCTTTCTCATGCACCTTTGAGATGTAAGCCCTCACACACTATTGTGACTTGCATGGTTGAGTTGACTTGCCTCTGTCTTTATTTACAAAGCTCCCCTAGCTCCTGCTACTTATCTTTGTAATTATGGTGTGGTAACCCACTGTTTCTCAACTTCTAGCTTGGAGCCCACTGGGGTCCACCTAGATGGAGTAGTTCTTTAAAGGACCCCTTCACCACTTTTCAACATCTCTTCATATAATTGTCTCCCACTCTATGTAGTAATAGGGCTGTAGGCAGTTCAGACACCATCCACCAGTGGCATCATCATTATTAGGCAGATTTTTTTTTTTAAAAAAAAAAATTGTATTGAAATATTCTGTGTTTTTTTATTGGGGATGTCCCGATATTGTATCGGTAATGGAAAATCTATTGCTGATACCGATATGACCTTTTTAGTCATAGCTGTATCAGCAAATACTGTATGGGTATCGGAAAAGTATCAGTATTGATCCTTATTTGTCATTATTATTGGTATTGGCAAATATGCCACTCTAACCAGTGATCAGACACAGGTGTAGGGGGTTGACACAGGGGGTTGACATCTGAGTGAGGAGTCTACTGTCATTTGTATTAGATCTTTTTTTCTATATGGTACAGTATATTCTTCTGTGGTATCTGTATTTGGTATCAGTATATAAAATGTAGCCTACTGTGACCTCTCAGATTTATTCCACCACCCTTATTGCGCAGAGAATTCCCCGACTAAATAAACACTTTACAATAGGCATATTATTTGGCCTGTCTGTTTTGTTAATAGGCCTATTCAGTTTATTTTTATATTCATGATTGTGGTCTTATTGTTGTTTCCAAGTTGACCTGTATTTTGTCCTTGAAAGCACCCACCCAAGAACTCAGCAGTAGGCTACACCACACATTCAGGTCTACCTGTTGTTGCATAAGTTGTGCCAGCAGTGGTTCTCAATGTGGGGTCCAGGGACCCCCAGGGCATCCTGTGGGGGGAGGGGGGTCTCCAGCTAATTGATTCTTGAGGCCTCAGCGTTATTAATTAATATGCACTGTAAACAAAAGTATTTCATTAGAATGTTATCCCAAGTCTACACTACAAGAACATTTAAGATGGTAGATATTCCTTGGTATTTGTACCTGAGTGTAGACAGACAGACAGACAGACAGACAGACAGACAGACAGACAGACAGACAGACAGACAGACAGACAGACAGACAGACATTATATGGTACTTGCGTGCTGTCGTCCAAGTGCATATAGCTACTAGCCCAACCATATATACATTTATATCAGTTTGTGTTTTGTAAACAGACGGATTGTAGTACAGGTAGCAGAAGGTCTATGGACGTATTCTTAATAAGACTGTGTGTCCATTCAGTTAGCAGATCTCACTCACTCACTCACTCACTCACTCACTCACTCACTCACTCAGTTCAGATCAATCAGTCAATAACAATAACAATATCAGAGGAGGATATCGCCATCACGATACAGTTAAGATGTCGCAGTGCTGTACTGCCGCCTAGCGGTGTTAACATGTGGCTCTGTCTGGGTGGCAAACTTCTGAGCCACAGAGAACAGGCAGAATTGCGATACTGAGGGGGCAGAAAAACAGCCTCATGTACTTGCGTAAGCCCATAGACTCAATGCATGCAGTAACCACCGGTTGTCCCCGATCATTATCTCCATTCAATGAAAGTCTATCTAAAAGTGTCGCCATTGGACTGGCCCCACGAAGTGAACGGAGTTTGCGTAACTCTCCACGCTGGTAAACTACACGTCACGAACACCGCACTAACCTCGATGTGCATTGTATAATGCTACCATCTAGTGTTGGAAACAAATACATTCCTGATCCTGACCATGGTGCAAACTGGTGCAAACATCTTCAATCACGAATGTGTTCCTGGTTGTTTCCAAAATAAACCAGCGGATTGATTGGTATTACTACGAGCCGAATTTTCTCGTATTAAATAGTGGTGATGTTATTAAACAAACTAGCGGGCGTGCACGCCGTCAAGCGTTCATTCCAAGCAGTTGACCTGGGTTCGATTCCCGGCCAACGCAGTTTCTTTATATCAGGGGGTTTGAAGTTAATGTTAGTTAGACTTTCGTTAATGTCTAGGTGTCGTTGAGCAAAAACACTGGTATAATAAGTGCTCACCCAAGAAGAACTCACTTACGTAGGCCTATGTGTTGCTTCTCAAACACAACACAGACCTATAGAGCACAGCTGTCCTCAAACTTGTCAATGCACCCCTACAGTATGTGCGCACACACACACACACACACACACACACACACACACACACACACACACACACACACACACACACACACACACACACACACACACACACACACACCATAACGCACATTATTTTTTGCTTGCGCAAGTAAAACGTAATAATGGTTATTGGTTATCTATGGGAATATAGAGTATAATGGAATAATAGCAATCCACAATCGTGTTCTCATCTTGATCTACAGCTGGTCCTTATATAAACGGGGCACAAACTCTGGGAAGACGGTCCCCAGATGTTGAAATAGGCTAGTGGCAGGCTTTGAGTGTGAATCCATACAGCACTAACTACTGTAGCCTACACGCACTGATGGGACATTAACCCACTCAACTAAAGGGAAGGGTGGAGAACATTGAGGGTGAGAGTTTTGTTTAGATCTTAATACTGTTCTGTTTTTGGAGATCGGGTGCGCAGTCCCTCGGGGTAGTCAGGTGATGTAATGATGGCGTGAGTAAGAGACCTTTATAGCTAATGTCATGAGTATTAGCACGAGTACGAGTAGGCCATGGCCTACTTGTGTGCAACGCGCAGGTTTACACTCTGCCGAGTGCTAGTGACTTTGAGTGACTTTGAGTACCAAGTAAAGGAATCTATAGCTACAGGCTTTACCAAGGAAAGTTTTAAATTTTAAATATGTCTGAGAGAAAGGTTCCACATTTGAGGTGCCTGAAACCTAAATGTTCCAACCTTTTTGGAACCTCAATATTGTATACAGGGGTTCTCAACGTTTTGGCAGTGTGCATTGGCCGCTAAAATAAGTAAATTTATAGAGAAAATACTTAATCTATATACTGTACACATACTGTATATCCTAATATAAATGTATACGTGTATACATCTGTAATTCACATACCTTGGGAAAGTTAATTTCCAGTTGACATTTTCCAATGTCAACTCTGTCAGTTGCACAATTGTCCAGAACACCCCTAAAGGCTCTGGCAAAACACCCCTAAAGGCTCTGGCAAAACTGGCTCTACCAGTGGACCCAATGAGCCTAAGCACCCTCCCCTGTAGAGTACATGACATCACATTGAGATTTATTTCATAATTTATTTTCTAGCTGCTTCACACCACCACTCAACATAATCCAAAACAAAGACAAAAAAGAGAAAAAAACAAATAAACACTCTGCTTGCTCAAGTAATAAAGCCAACCCAAAAATATTGTTATGTTTGGGTTTGACATCTTTGAAAGAACTAGACTTATTTTAAACTCGCCTTGCCAGCATTTCAACGACAATGATATTGGATGCTTCAAAAAGTCTATTTGGTCCCTAACTACAGTACATCCAGTCAAGGACCTTTACCCCACAGGACCCCATGGGGGACCCCTGGAGGTCCTAGAACTCCACGTTGAGAACTGGTGGTTCTAACGTACGTAATAGCCATACATGAGTGCCACAACAGCTGCAGTGATGGCACATATCAACCACCTCCTATTACTACTGGACTCTCTTGGTCTCTGGCTGTCCTTGTCAACATCTGTACAAAGAACCTCTCCAATGTAGTATTGCTCCAGCATCCCTCGAGCATCGGTGGAATGACCAACATCCTCAAATCCCTCTGTGGCATCGGTGCCCGCAAGCTCCAGCAGAACCTCCTTCCCCCCAGGATGCTCTTCGAGGAAATCTGTGATGTCGTACACCTTGCCGCGGATGATGAGCCACGCGTCATCAGTCACATTGTGAGATTGGATTTCTTCGAGAGTGTAGCGAGTTACATGGCTTCCGCTGATGCTGTTGATCGGACCCATTGCGCATTGACATTACGTTTTTGTGCTTGTACGAAAAATAATTCCACCCACTTTTTACTACCATTAAGCGTGTGACAATAAAGATGAGTTGAGTTTGCTGTATACTACTAAAGTTTCCAGGTGGGCCTAGCAGGTGTTTCGACGAATATAGTGTGGCACAAATCTCTTAAGATTGACAGGAGTCAGTATGCTCTTACCATCTATTCGCACAGCCGTCTGCTAGGGTTTTCCTAAACGGCTGTCTCCTGCCAATCATTTTCTAATGGCGCTATGTCGAAGTGACAAAGTGTTCCCTAAATACGATTTGAGATGTAGACGTGATGTCACTGTGATGTAGACATTCATATGTATTTTTCTTACGTAAAAGATTAATAGGGGGGCGGGGTGCCGTGAGTTTTCCACGGCAGATGAGCTGATCTGATTTGATCTCACCGTGTCGTCATCTCCAGCCCCTCCCCCGCCCCTCCACTGCTCTGCTACATCACATCATTTGGAGCGACGCCCACCCCGAAAGGTTGACTCCCCCTCTAGGCCGCTGTGGGTAAGAAATTAGTCCAGGCTTTCCGTTTTCACGCAACGCAGATGAAAATGAAAGCCTGGGTGTCGAGGCTATTCATTGTCAGTAAGAATTTAATGTCTGAAATCGACACTAATTCGCTGAATATAGGGGGACATTAAGATTTTTCAAGGCTTCATAACCATGTGTATCCGTCAAATGGTTGCTCAAGGGCAATAGTTTATAATGGCAGTCTGTAATTGTATGTCCATATTTGGGCATAATCTGGGCATTCTGCATGACTGTGTGATTTAATAAGTTATTTGAAGCCATGGGTTGGTTTATTGAACCGTGTTGAAGGTATTCAAGGATGTTTAAAAAGTTTGACGAGAAGGAGAACGTTTCCAACTGCATTCAGTTGAGGTCATCGGCTATCAAAGGGATCAAGAACCAGCTGTTAGAGCAGTTTCCTGAAATTGAGGAATGGCTTAACCAAATTATGCCAAAAAAGGACCCAGTCAAATTAGTCAGATGCCACGAACACATTGAAATTCTGACAGTGAACGGGGAGCTGCTTTTCTTCAGACAGAGGGAAGGACTGTTCTACCCAACTCTCAGACTGCTGCACAAATATCCATTTATACTTCCATACCAGCAAGTCGACAAAGGGGCCATCAAATTTATCCTAAGTGGAGCCAACATCATGTGCCCGGGACTGACGTCCCCAGGAGCTAAACTCCAGCCTGCCGATGTGGACACGGTAGTTGGCATCAAGGCGGAAGGCAAACAGCATGCCCTCGGTGTTGGACTGATGAAGATGTCTGCAGAGGACATTGAGAAAGTCAACAAGGGAATCGGAATTGAGAATGTTCACTATCTTAATGACGGATTGTGGCACATGAAGATGTGTAATTGATGTGATAGTCTGAGACTGTGACCATCTGATCTCGGGCACCGCTGGATGGAGCAGTGTAAAACTTTGCTCCCTCATCAATATCCTACACAGGATGCTATAATTACTTGCGTAAGAGGAGCGGCCGCAAGTTAAGCAATCGGTGCGCGATGTTCGGTGGTGTGCAGTCGGGTGACCCTTGGGGTACTCTGATTGGCCAGTTGGGGGGGTGACCTAATAAGTAAGGGGATGACCATAAGAGAACTTCATAACTAATGTCATAAATATTAGCTTTCTCTGCTCACGCACAAGTGGGCCATTGCCTACTTGTGCGCAACATGCAAGTTTGCACTCTACTGAGTGCTGATCTAGTTCTGTTTATTGGATGTTTTGTTGTTTGCTTTGTGGTGTCCATGAAAGACCCATACATCATACAGTATATTGCAAACTTATACCAGCTACACTTTCCCAAGTGGGCCTAATCCGTATGAACCATCATAGGTGACATCTTAAAGGGTATCCACATCAACTGCCTGGGGGTCAATACATAATATGGAGGGTGGAGACGCCAGCAGGAGAGCTTCACTTTTAATGACAATGAAGCGACAACGATCCACCAAGCCTATGCATTACTTTAGCCAGTTTACTGACAAAATTACATGTGAATGGTATAGCTTTACCATTCAAATGTAATGGTAAATCTGGTGGGAATGGTACTAAAATGTTTTTACTTAAATAAAAGTATCAGTAGGCTACTGTCATGTACAACGTAGAACTATTCCGAAAGTGCAAAAGTAGCAGCGTCAAAATGTAGGCCTATAGTCAAAGTACTACAAGTAAAAGTATTCACTGTGCAAAATGTCCCATTTCACAAGTTCAAAGTGTGTACAAAATCTTTTGAAAATAGTGTGTTGATCTACAATGTGTCAGATGGCGATTCAGTGTGAACTAGGCCTGGTCTAGCCCTCAATGATTTTGGCCTTGGGGGGCGGGGTGTCGTGGGATCCACACGGCGGAAGTGCTGCGCTCTGATTTGATCTCACTAACGTGTCGTCATCTCCGGCCCCTCCCACGCCCGTCCACTGCTGTTCTACGTCACATCATTTAGAGCGACGCCCACCCCGGAAGGTTGACACTCCCCTCAAGGCCACTTTCCAACGCGCGTTAGTCCAGGCTTTCCGTTTTCGCGCAAGGCGAACGAAAATGAAAGCCTGGGTGTCGAGGCTAGTGTGAACTAGACCTGCTATTTTAAAATGATGGTATGAATGTACAGTATGTTTGCTAATCCAAACAAAGACAATGTTATCTACAAAGTAACTAGTATAGTAGTAGTAGTAACAAAGAAGTGAAATTATTGGAAGCAATAAAGTACAAATACTTTTAATTCAATTCAGACTATTTGAATAGGAGCCCCCCCACACACACACACACGCATGCATGCGCGCGCGCGCACACACACACACACACACACACACACACACACACACACACACACACACACACACACACTAGGTAACTCTCTTTGATTGGTCAATCGTACCCCTCTTTGTGACTCTTTAGCAGGGCTGTTTTGTTGGTGTGTCACTTGTGTGTTTGTTATAAGAACTGAGCTCCTCTGTTGATCTCAGCAACATGGATGACTTTGAAGGCATTGTCCTAGCGATGCTCTGTGTTTGGTTGTATCTCAGACATGAGATTCTCAGTTTTTGGTTGTATCGCAAACAACAGAGAGACCTTGACTACAGCAGCAGGCAGAGGGAGATTAGACAGAGGAACGATGACAATGAGAGGACCATTTTGCAGCGCCTATATCACCTAGACGAGGAGTCAGAGGAAGAGGTGGAGAGCTTCAAAGACAATTTCGTAAGTTAACCTGTAGTTGATTTCAGCATGTGTTTAATGTCATTATCATGATATGAGTGAAGTATTTACTGAGCTTTGGTCTACTGCCACTAGTATCTATGTACAAGATATACATCTTGTGTATGCCCTGTGTATTTCAGGTAAACCTGACACCAGCACCATCCATGCACCCATCAGCACTGGACCTAATCAATGGTAGGTAGCTATACATTTTTGTTGTTGTTCTGTTGAGTTTCACAGAGTACTACTTGTGAGAATGTAGGCAAATTAAGGCCCAGCCCTGTTTTTAAGGTCGTTAGGGTCACCTAGTGTAGGCCGACTGATGAGCTAGGACAATTCGGTTAAGCCTTTGTTTTCCATTATTGTCCAGGCACGAGGAAAGTTGTACGAGAAGATGATCTTGTGAGCGTCTACAGGGCGAGGCATGCGATTATTGCAGAGCAACGTGCACAGCGGCGGGAAGATCGTCGCAATTTAATCCAGATGGCCCTCGATGCTGCCCGACAAAGAAACAATCAGGCCGCTGCCTGGAGAATGACTGAGATCGCACAAAACACCGATTTCAGTGATGGCTTCCAGTGTACGTTGAATCAGCTTTTACACATCACAGGTGGCTGGTCTGCACAGCATAGTGACATTGTCTAGTTAGTAGTACATAGTACATTGTAGGTATAGCAAAGTTTTTATTTAATTTTCAGCAGTGAAAAGGGTAGTCAAGTCAACAAATATATGGCATGGTTGAGTGTTGGGTTTAGTCAACAAAATTAACTACAGACCCATCTTTTGACAGGGGTGTCATGCATATTTTTTGCCAACACGTTTTTAATGATATCACATGCACAGATCATGACGTTCATGGTTAAACAAATGCTAATTTGATTCGCGTACTCGAGTAGTACAAGGTGTGAATCTGCGGGTGTCCCGGCCCCTGGGGGACTGGCAGTAGCTAGAAACCTGCTTTTCAAGTAATCTATCCTAGAATTTGGGGGGAAGTGGGGGTGTTCTCACACCCTGTGCGTCAAAAAGTTTGTACTGATCCCTGGCTGCGACCAATTCACTGAAAAATCCCCAGTGTTTATACATTTATATACATAGTACGCAATACTGAATGGATTTGAGTGTTTTTTAAAGTACACAAACACATCTGATCCAACAGACCTCGCAGTGTTGTTTTCAGTCGGGTCCCATGCAAACGTAATAACAATTTATCTAAAAAAATGAAATAAAATAAGAAGAAATGTGAATTATATTGTCTTGATTTTAGTAACAGCTAGTGCCCATATTTGCTCCAAAGGTAGGTAGCACCAGATTCATTCTCCCTCTAATGTTGTGACTGTGGGAATTGCTCACTTTTGTGAGGTAATCAGTTAAGTAAATGGAGGAGGGCATATCTGCATTTACAATTTTAAATGTCAGTCCAATTTTCAATTGTTTCTACCCGGAGACTTCCTCAAAATGTGTTTCAAAGAGGTGCGACATGGGTTTTAGTACAATTTGTACATTTGTGGTTGTCTTTGTATAAACTGTATATTTTGCACATGGTTTGTTTTGTTTTATTTGCATCAATAAATTCTTTGAACCACATTAAATAATTTAAGTTTTTTTGTCATCTACTGTACATATATTATACTATATTATATAACATGATAACATAGCATAATATATAAAACAGTACACAACAAACACATAGTTAGATCTATTTGATTTGCAATATAGAGAATTACTTTAGTGAATTACTTTACTTTTTTGACAATGTAATGACAAGTCACCATTCATATGCACAAGTTTGCAAACTAAATTACAGTGAAGCTATTCATCAATGTATACGTCTCTCACATATTGTCAATACACTACTGGTATTTGAACTCAACTCGGATGTGATGAGCCAAGTGGAAAAGGGGGAGGCTTCTTCCCATTGTTCTATTACTACATCTTTACCACAAGACAGTAGGCGCATTGGACTCTCTCCCCTGAGAGAACAGCAGACATCTCAGATAGAACAATAAAGGCCCTTTCCCCTCTTTCCACCAAATCTTTTAACCACCAAAAAGTTTCCTTATACCTTTAAATTGAATTTGGAATTGAATATGAATATTGGAGTGGAGAGTGGAATGAAATCTTCACACAATTGTCTAAAGGTAGCAGATTCAAGTTGATTTGATTCATGGTTGCATAGAATTAGTGGTAAGGACATAGTGTAGAAGTGCAAAGTCTCATCGTTATGGGACGGCCCTGTAAACAATTGAACTAACTGTATCTTATAAATAACAAATAACGATTTGCCCTTCCCTTCTGCCCTTATCAGGTGACAAGCAGGATGCACAATGTGATAACATGGATTTCACCCTGACTGCTAGCATGATTGATAAGGTGAAGGGTTGCAAAGCTACAGGGAGTCCCTCTTTTCAAGAATGGAGCGTGGTCTGTAGAGATCTTATGGATGAAGGTGACATGATTTGAGGTGGAGGTAGCTGGATTGGAGGTGTGGTCCTACTTCTGAATTTCAGCTATGAGCTCCATTTATTTATAATCCAGAAAGACCAGTTGTTTGTACTAAATGGAAGGTGGGGCATGCATGTCCATTACAGTTTCTGTCTCTTGTTGGTCTATCCCATCTGCCTACTTTGATTCGACCATCACCAGACCCCCTTGGCAAGTATTTATCAGTGCGCTTGTTTTTTTGTTTTTGTGTTAAATGTGTGGTGTTGTTGTTGATGTTAGCTGAACTCCTCTCCTCTCTTGTGACGACACCCCAGCATCTCAGCAACATGGATGACTTTGAAGGAATGGTGTTAGCAATGCTCTGTGTTTGGTTGTATGTCAGACATAAGATTCTCAGTTTTTGGTTGTATCTGAAGCAACAGAGAGACCTTGACTATAACGGCAGGCTGAGGAGGATTAGACAGAGGAGTGAAGAATATGAGAAGACAATTTTGGAACGCCTATATCACCTAGACGAGGAGTCGGATGAAGAGGAGGATATTAACTACATTGATTTGGTGAGTTAACCTGCACTTGACGGGAGAATGTATTTAATGTAATGATCACCATATGCTCTAGCTGGCAGAAAAATCCAAAAGATCAACACGTGTCATATGTGATATAGCCGTTATACCACATGACACGTGTTGATACGCTTTTTGGGATTTTCGGCCATGCTGACAGGCAGGAACTAGTTTATTGAACAATGAATTAGGGTACCCGGGTTCGTCTCCTGCCCTGCGCAACACGGTAACACCACATCCACAATGACCACCATAATACTAATACTTTTTAAATTGAAAATGAGTAGTACACAGGGTTTGTGACGGAGCAGTGACTCTAATGTGCGACTACATAGTTTTGACTAACAATGGTGCAGATCTTCTCAGTTTAAAAGTGCCATAACGGATTGCATTAAGGGTATGTGGTATATAAAGGACTTTTATGCTCCTCTTTATGCTATATCTTTCTACATTGTAATAAATGTTCTTTGAACTTGAAACATTGTCATTCATGTGTTGCACAGCAGGAAATGTTAGGAATCATAGGAAATGTTTGCTCTGAATCAGTTGTTAATGTGATTACAAACAATTGAGCAGGCATCAGAATTAGCTATACATCTGCAAGCTGAAGTACACACTGGTGTACTACTGAGATGTATTTGAAGTTAGCTGGTTTCTTCCAGAGAGCAGAGATGCATATATTATTGCTCAAAGTTGCTACACTCACATAATAAATAATGTATTACAGGTAACCTGGATGCAAGCACCAAGAGCCACAACGAAATCATCACTGGATTCAAAGCACCGTGACCAGAACAATGGTAGGCCACTGATTGTGTTGTTTTGTTGATTATAAAAGTGAAGTTATGGATACGTCCATAAGGGAGTTCACACAGTCTACTGATGGGAGTGCATGTAGGCAACCTTGTTGTAGATTGTTCGATGGCCTGTGGATCATGCTGCACGCACCATTCATTAGTAAATATTTAGTTTTTGCATTTTTGTCCAGGGCCATGCAGGAGGAATGAACAGTTTAAAGAGAACCTTGTGAGCCTCTACATGGAGAAGCTTGCGATTGTTGCAGAGCAACGCGCCAGGCGCAGGGAAGATCGCCGTAAAATTGTCCAGATGGCCATTGCTGCTGCACAACAAAGACACAAGCAGACATTTGTGTCAAGGATGAACGAAACGGCACAAAATGCTGATTTTAATAATGGCTTCTTGGACATGTTGATGCAATTTTTGCACATCACAGGTGGCTGGTGTACACAGCATGAAGGAATCGTCTAGTATTCTATATCATAGTTTTTGAGCATGTATTTTTTTATTTAGTTTTCTGCAGTGAAAAGTGTAAACAATGCCACAGATTCGATATAAATGTATGTAATGTATATATTTTCCTGCAAGAATTATGTGAATGTGCAGTTAATTTTAACTCTGAGTGTGTGTGTGTGTGTGTGTGTGGGTTGGGGGGGGGGGGGGGGGGGGGTGCACAACTTCGTTGAACAACTGTAGGCTATACGGTATTGCATTGCTACTTGACATATGGCTCTTTAATGGAAACCACTGCACTACTGCATTTTGGAAGTGCCACTAGTGCATTTTGGCAGTTGGCAACACTGGTGCTACCTAGTGGACGATGAGAGTGATGGCCAGCTGTGCCAACACACTCTCATGTCAGCTCTGTGGTCTGTGGAGGCATTTGCTTTAGTCTGTACACTAGCCAGGAAGTAATATCACCACAACATAACATTTTATGCAGAAAAGATGTGAAAATCTTCAGAAACCGACAATAGACATTACTCTATTCAAACAAGAATTGATAACACCAATTAATGGCATCTGCTGTTTTATTTCTGCAGATTTTTTGTATGAAATGTAAATACCTTTGTCAGAGCTGCCAATCGTGACATTTTTCTGAGTACACCTGTGTGCGCACCCCAAATGCATATGCTCGCGATCTGCCCTGGCGGCCCAGATACAGCCTTTTTTCCGCACAAGCTATAGACAATGGGAATTCCAATTCTCAATCTCTGCATCTTTGCATCTCTGAATCCCTGAGTATCGAATACTAGGCGCCCTGCTTTTCAAGCAGACGCCAATGGGAATTCCACCTCTCAATCTATGCATCTCTGAATCTCATAATCTCTGCATCTCTGAATCTCTAAATGAAATATTAGCCGCTCTGGTTTTCAAGCAGACGCCAAAAATACAATCAACAGGGAAAAAGTAACACTTCGATGGACCCAATGCAATTTGCATACCACTGGAACTAGGGCTGTAACGATATAGTAACGGCATAAAGAAAATCTTTTTTTTTTTCAAGAATAGAAGTAAACGAAATGTAAACATCAATATTAACTATGTATCTATCAAATCGTTTTGCAATGCAAATAATTGGCATTGGAAAAAGCTTTAATTACTAATTTTAAGACAATGTCAATGTTTTTTAAATTTTAAAGTTACTATATCGATTTCAAATCAGTGAATCGTATTGGATTGTATTGCCACAATTACCCATCGTCCATGTATCGTATCGTCAGCCATGTATCGTGATACATATCGAATCGCTGTTTAAATTTATCGTTATACCCCTAACTGGAACCGATCCTGTGATGATGCAGCTGTCCTGTCTATCTCCTCTGCATTCACCCATCTGGACAAGACGAGTGAGAACAGATGTGTTCGGATGCTCTAAATCATGGGTGGGCAATTATTTTTCCCAAGGGGCCAAATGAGACACATAAAATATTGTGGAGGGCCACGACTAAAGGCTAAACTAAAGTCTGTGTAATATTAATTTAATTTCAAGATAAAAGTAAGAGTAAGACCAACCATTTTGACACCAGGGCCCACTATTTATTCAGTATTTGAGCCACGGACACGGACCACCACACATTTTAGCCCCACAGATCCCAAAACTTTCTTTAAGATTTCTTATGTTTTGTCCACAATTCCAGGCTGGATTTGGGAAACAAAAACAGGATAACAAAAATGACCATTCTCTTACATTCTCTGATTGAATAGACTTTGTAGACTAATGAGCTTTGAGCTAATTCAGATGATGAATATTTTGAGAGTGTAAAAATGAAACCAAATGGACCCGCAAGGGTCCATTTGGTTTCATTTATACACTCTCAAAGAGTTACATCTGGTTAACCAACTTTCCATATTTAACCTGGAACTCTCTCAAGGACCACTGGTGGTCCCCGGGCCGGTCAGAGTCAGCCAAAGGGCCGCATTTGGCCCCCGGGCCGCATAATGCCCAGGTAGGCTCTAAATGGATCACAGCTCTGCTTTTAAGGCCTTCATTCCCACCAGACTAGACGCAAAGCTCATGCAGAGACCTATGGGCCTGCACTCAGACATGTGCAGCTGGGTGGGTACTGAACTTTCTATTGGACTGCCGTGGTGGGAATGGATAAGTCCCCCTGGCCCTCTACACACAAGCCCTCCCGGGGTGTGTGCTGCTGAGCCCTCTCCTCTCTATTCCCTTGCATGCGATTTTATTAGGGGTGGGCAAAAAATCGATATGCCAATATATTGCAATGCTTAATGCCATGATACCAATATCGAATCGCCAGGTCCAAAATCGATTTTTTTGATACAGTATGTAGGCCTATTCATTAAAGTGTTCATGTCAGAAAGACTGACTGGTGTTATCAGGCTGCATTGATGTGTATGTATGATTGAACCTTTTGTTATCTATATTGTTTAAAATTGTTTTAAAATGTTCTATAGTTGATTGAACTTTTGGTGAAACACAGCTTGACATCATCAAGTTGTGTTTGTGTTGTGTTTGTTTTTGATTTTTCTTTTAGGACCTTTTTATGAGGGTGTACAAATGGAACCAAATGGACCCGTCAGGGTCTATTTGGTTCACATTTGTACACCCTCAGAAAAAATCTTGAAAATCGGTGGAACTCCCCTTTAAAATGTTGTAGTTATAATAAAAGCTCAGTCATTTGTCGGGAAAAGATGCAATATATTGCTATATCAAATGGAATTGCAGCATAATTAAGAATCGCAATATGAATCGAAGCATGAGCCTAAATATCAATATTGTATCGTATCGTGAGGTAACTGAATTGTCCCACCCTTAGCTTTTATGACTACACATCTCTTTTTAGCTGCAATGATGAGCCTGCACCCACCTTACTTGTTGTAACATGATGTGACATAGATTCTGACTCCCTGCTGCTGGCTGCTAGCTTAAAGCGAACAGCAGACAGCCTACACTTGTCCTCGAGGCCAACGCTCTAACCTGCATCGCCAGTTCGCCACTCTGAGCACAGTAAACTAAAATGCTTCCCTCACCTCACTAAAGGACTGGAATAAAATGACATTTACACCATAGAATAGAGTGGAGATTTGTGAATCTGAGTATTTGTTGTCACACACTCAGCGTTCCCAAGACATGCATACACATACCCAAATATGGTGCCATCTAACCTCTATCTGTGTCGGATCCATATAGGCATACTGGTACCAGGTGGCCTATTGAGGATTAGGGATCTCTATCACATGCCAGAGTGACAGGCCTATGCATAGCCATATGACTATTACAACGAGAGTATAAATAACCCATCGACACTTCACTATGACTATAAACCATAAACAACCCATCCACGTCACTATGACTCATCGAGACATCATTATACGAGCGCAGCTTGAGTCTCCCCAGCTCTTTAATTGACAGAAAATACATTCGCAGGTGGGTGGCAATTTCAGCAGAGAGAACTGATTTATCAGCTTCAGTCTTATGGTGTTCCAGTTCCGGTATTGTTTGCTCTTTGTGCCATTACTTCCAATCTCACTTGTTTATCCTGAATCATACCATGACTGAGTTATCACTCCTCCTAATTGCATCAGGACCTGAGAATGTCGATTTTTTTTTTACTAAAGAACTGGAGTCGAGACAGGGAGACTCATGAAGAAACATTCTATGCCAGTATACTCCATATATTTGTTTATAAAAAATAAATAAACCAATATTATTGTTGTTTCTAAAATGTTCTATAGAGCGGTGGATCCAGCTATACTAGCTATAAATCTGCATGTTTCCATGTTATTATTGCATAAAAACTTATTTATAAACTTTAACATCTGTTGTGCTGAATTCACCAGTGTCATCAGTGGTGCCTCCACGACCCCCCCCCCCCCCCAACACCCCCCCGCCTGCACAACATGGCCAGTTCCCTCCTCCAGACACAGAACGTTTCGTATGACAAAGCCGGATGTGCCACACTGGATTCGAACCCCTAGACACTGTGGCGGTGGTGGTTGACGCACACAAGCACCATATTGCATTATAATGCTGGGTTTTACATGTTGTGAATTAATAATCCCATTGCAATTCATAGAGCTTGCCTTGTAGATATGCTCATTTTGAAACTTGCAAGTTGTCTAAAGTGAAAGTGGGTTAAGTGGAGAATGAGTCTATGGATTATAAATTTATATCAGACCAATATGAAAAGTGACTAAATAATAGAAAAGTTCTTTTTTTACATACAGATAACCACACAGTAAAACCCAGAGTCTTAGTTTATCCCTAAAGGTGTCAAATTAATGTCAGATAGCATTAAGCTCACTCGGTCTTGCTGTACACACGCGTGCACAAGCATGCATGCACACATGCAGAATTGTGCATGAACACACACAGGCAGGCAGGCACGCACGCACACCGCGCACACACACGCACACATGTATGCGCACACACACACTGCCAACAGTGGGCTTGAAGAAATACTTTCATTGTATTTACTCAAGTAATATGAGCTATACCACAACGTATGTATAAAAATATAAAGCTTAATTGAATATGTAAATACTTAAATATAACAATCTAAATCTATAATGTATATTTCTAACTAGTAACTTAAGAGGTCAAATCATTGTAAGCAGTTGAGTAAAAAATAAAATATTTTACTCTGAAAGATAGTGGAATAAAAAAGTACAAACAGATACAATACAATATCAAAACTTTTTTTTTACTCACATACAGTACTTAGTAAATGTACTTAGTTACTTCACACTGCAGCATGCAAATGCACTCGACACATACATGCAAGAATAAGCACCAAACACACCCACACGCTGGTATCATGCGCACGCTTGTGCACACATGCATGTACACACATGCACACACCCCTGGAAGCATTTCTCTGTGGTTGGAGCTGATGAGAAGTGACATCTCCCTAAAACCATAAAACCTCCCACATACGTACACTGCTGGATGCTTCTACTGTATGTGCTCTACTATACTGTACATGTCTGTCCATACGTCCATCTGGCCAGCCATCCGTAGTCCATATAACTACCAAATGACAAATTTCCACAACCTTCTCCCTAAAAACACACACACAAAATATTCTGACATCCAAGTGTGTGTGTGTGTGTGTGTGTGTGGGGGGGGGGGGCATGTGATTAATGTCTTCTGACCCATCTTTGACTGGTCTGTTGCCCTGGTTACCGTTCTATCCTGCCACTGCTACACTGGGGTTCTTTGTATAATGATGTGTGTCTGTGTGTGCGTGTGTGCGCTTGTATTGCTTGTTACTTGTGAGTAGTGTGTATAATATGTCACTACACTTAAGGGTTGAAGTGTGTTATTTGGGTGCAGTACCAGAAATGTCCACAAAATCAGCCCAACCCCCCCCCCCCCCCTCCCACACCTACCGCACCCCCCCCCCCCCCCCCCCCCATTAGAATATGAAAGATCTGCCTGGTTTCACTTTCATTGGGCTTCTTTGCGGGGGTGTGTGGATTCTATGCATACCAATGACTTAAAGTGGGAGACAAAGTTAAAGGGATGGGACTATTAAAATTGGTATTTTAGTGACATCAGAGAAAATCTGAGAGTGCACATTAATGCGCCCCCATTCAGACACACAGAAAATCACAGATATCTAAATATAGGCCTGAATTTTTTTTTTTTTTTATTTGGGGGGGGGGGGGGGGGGGGGTATAGAAAACACCAACAATCCACCTCCCAAAACAATCTAATCAGATTGCTAGGACTGGGTCCCGTGACCTGCTCAACATACTTTGATAGCATGGCTTAGTAGTGTAAGACAGAGTCAAGCAACTTAAAATGGGACTACTAGCATTCAAAATAGTAAATACATATCTATGTCATCAAAGTGGCCTGAAAAATCCCCTGTCTCAGACACCAGGTCAAAGAGAAAGAATGTGATGTGAATGTGAATCTTACACCTTTGTTGTTACTTTACACACTCTCACAATATTGATATTGTTGGTAATGTTATTGTTGTTACTACTGTTCCTATTCACATCCTTATGTCTTCTATTCCGACCCCAACATATACCTGACAAATCTTAATTATTGTTATGGTTGTTTACTGTAAATCTAAGTATGGGGCCCGAATGGAAACAAGACTGCAAGGTCTTTCTTCGGTGTTCCTTTTAGATCATGCCATGCTTGATTGTACCTGTACTGTTTGCATTTTATTATCTAATACAATTATCAAAACAACTGATGGTTAACTCCAGGTCGACCATTAAAAGGTTTAATCAATGGTGCCAGTGTACTGGTGTCAGCATCATGGTGAATACCATGATGCTGACCTAGATATGGCAAGCATCTGAGCATCCCCACATACAGTATCTTGCTTATTTGTTACGTTGGCTTCTTGTTCTCGACCACAACATTAAGGATTGTAATAAGAGAGTTCTGTGATCTTGTTTCTCTGAATTCTACAGTATGTTTGGTTGAGAGCGTCTGCAATGCCTACCGGTACATTGTAACAGTGTAATGTGTCTATAAAGACAAACAACACACTAGCACAGGGGTAGGCAACCTTTTTGACATGAAGTGCCATGATTTTTTTTCCCTTGACACTCCGAGTGCCACAGTAAAAAATAACAATACATTTCCATAGTCAATAAATAGCGCGTTTTCAACGTTTTCACATATTTTAATGGCCATTCTGCAGTTATACGTCATGCTTAGGCCATATTTTATTTCTTATCAGAACAGGCAGACTGGTAGATATTTTTTCTTTCACATTGGACTGATTAATCAGACTTAGGGTGACTGAAACTGTTAACATGAGGGACAGAAGTAGCCTATTACTATGTCAGGGTAAAGTGGGACAGTTAATTGGGGGTAGCAACATATTACTTAATATTAAAATCCCTCATTCCATATTTGTCCATACATATTCCTAATAGTGCCCATCATTTTGTTATTTATTCATGTTGGTCCTTATGTTTTAAGCCTGTTAAAATAACAAGAAACATATCTGGCATGAAAAGGGATAGTGAGAGAACTACAACAGAAAGCCAATCATAGGGGCTATTAGGAAATTGACCACGGTAGTCTGTCAGTCACAATGTGGGACAGGGTCTCAATTTGTGGGATGACTTAAAAGTCTTTGAAATGAGGGACTGTCCCAAGCAAAGAATGACATTATGGTCACCCTGGGACTGTCCCACAGAAGCGGGGACATCTGGTCACCCTTCAAACAAAGCGGGCCGTTTTCATCGCGACACACACACACACACACACACACACACACACACACACACACACACACACACACACACACACACACACACACACACACACACACACACACACACACACACACACACACACACACACACACAGTTAGTTAGTTCTGTTAGTTAGTTAGTTCTGTTAGTTAGTTCTGTTAGCTGTTAGCTAACAGAACTAACAATACACAGGCTGCAAGCTTGCTAACAATATTGCTAACAATATTCAACGGACAGACGGAGAGGGACTAACATTAAGTGTATGAAGCCACTCAAAACGCGACCAGTTCTTTCAGCGTGGATGACGTTGTCTGGTCATACTAACGGGGCTCTGCAGGGCAGACAGACAGCATGTATTGCCGCTGCTGTGACCAGCAACCGAACCAGCCAGCACCAACGCGAGTAGATTAGAAGAGAAGGATAACTACTGTTTCTGGAGGAAAACAACTTGGACTGGGCTCCGCGTGCATGCACAGAGGCAACTGCAGACTCAAGTCACTTGTGATTGGCCAGAATACAGAGCGCAGCGCAGAAGTGTCATTCTTGATCTTGAGGAATGCAGTTATTTTATTACTGAGAAGAAAAAAAAAACTTCTCCCAGAATCTGGCCGCGTGCCAGCCGATACCACCCGGCGTGCCATCGTTGGCACGCGTGCCTAGGGTTGCCGACCCCTGCACTAGCACAATGCACATTTAATTTGGCTAAAACCACCAGACTGTTGGCTGCGTTTTCCTCCAGAAAGGGCTATCCTAGAGAGAGGTAAGGAGGGAGGGAGAGAGAGTCGAGGAGAGAGAGAGGTAGAGGGAGGGAGAGAGTCCAAGAGAGAGAGGTAGATGGAGGGAGAGAGAGAGATAGAGGTAGAGAGAGAAATAACTGGCTGCTAGAAACCATGGCGTCCCTCCCGTGTGATAGGCTGATAGCTCACCAGTAGCTGACCAATTACAACCTGTGTGTGTGTGTGTGTGTGTGTGTGTGCGCGCGCACACGCGCATGTTCACAGCTGCATGCTGCTGTGTACTCACGCCACAGGATATTTGCAGTAGTGCGTGTTCACGTGTGTGTGTGTGTGTGTGTGTGTGTGTGTGGTGTGTGTGTGTGTGTGTGTGTGTGTGTGTGTGTGTGTGTGTGTGTGCACGCGCATATGCACGCATGCATGCAGTTTTGTGCGTGCTATGTGAGAAATGAGGGGTGGAGCGATGGCACCGTAGAGAAAGTGAGGGAAGGAGGGAGGAGAGGGGGGGGGGTGTGGAGAGAGAGATAAGGGAGAGAGGTTGGGAGTCAGGGAGAGAGAGAGAGAGAGAGGGAGGGTGTGAGAGAGAGGTAGGGAGGAGAGGGATAGATAGAGGGGGGGTTTACAGGAGAGGAGGGGGAATCCGTGAGGAAACGTCAGTGAGAGGAAAGGGGTGTCGGAGACATCGACCAACGTAGGAGAGAGAGAGAGAGAAGAGAGAACAGAACATTGGCCTCCATCTCTCTCTCTCTCAATCCCTATCTATCGTTCTCTTGTATTGCCTTTCTCTCTGCACCACACATACAAACCCGCCCACACGCGTGCACACACACACACACACACACACAACCAGAGGTGTTCATCTGCCGTATATGTCCTCCTCTCGTCCATCGCGTCCTTCCTTTTCTCTCATCACCATCTTCTTGTTCTTCATCGGTGGAAAGAAGAAGGCAGCCAGAGAAGGAGGAGGAGGCGGCGGCGGCTTCCATCTGTTGCCGTGACGATGGGATGTCGGCTATCAGGGCCGTGGATTGGGGACGGGATGATGGGGGTGAGTGAGTGTGTTACTGCATGGACGTAAGGCTACTGTACTGTACTGGGGGGTAGGCGTGCGTGTCACTGCAACTGGATGCAAGGCTACTTACTGTACTATACTTGTAGAGGTGTAAGTGTGTGTGTGTGTGTGTGTGTGTGTGTGTGTGTGTGTGTGTGTGTGTGTGTGTGTGTGTGTGTGTGTGTGTGTGTGTGTGTGTGTGTTTAATTGTAATTGCAATTCTCGCCTCTGGATTGTGCGTAATGCTGTATTCATCTGTGGAAACTGTGTTTCTTATTTTATATATGATAATATAAATGAAACATGTGCCATTATGCTGTGTGTTGGATTATGCATGCAGCCTGCATTCTTAAAGGGTAACATGCTCACTGTAGGCAATACAGATTGTGTGTACTGTACCCTCGGAATCTGTGTGTGTGTGTGTGTGTGTGTGTGTGTGTGTGTGTGTGTGTGTGTGTGTGTGTGTGTGTGTGTGTTTGTGTATGCGCGCGTGTGTGTGTGTGTGTGTGCGCGCCTCCGTGCACCCACGTGTGTGTGTGTGTGTGTGGTGTGTGTGTGTGTGTGTGTGTGTGTGTGAGAGAGAGAGAGAGAGAGAGATGGTTACACGCAGTGATGGCTCAGTGCAGGGGAAGGAAGGGAAGTCCTCTATCATTCAATCAACCGTCTTCGTTTTCTGTGTTTTCATTTGCTTATTCTCTTCCTCCTGGGTAGTGGGTATGTGCTGTGGTTTCGTTTTCTGTCGTGATTGTTTGTATTCTGGGTTGGCCACCTTCACCACCGTCACAACTGTTCCTAATGAATCTGTCTTGCATGCACGCACACACACATGCACACACACAATTCCATTTTGTGTTTAATGTGAGACATCCTGGGCTGTCATATACATATAATGGTATGTAAACACAAACAAAACACACACACACATGCACCTCTATACGCACAATATCCATCCATCAGTGTGTCGTTGTGAATCTACAAGAACAAGCTGAACAACAAGCTGAATTTAGAGCATTGGTCTGTGTGTGTGCTTCACTGCTTGCGCCTATGTGGGTGGGTGTGTATGCGTGCAAGCGCGTGTGTTCATAACCATACATTTGCACGTGACAGGGACCCACAGTTGTGCGTGGGTGTGTCCTATGAGAGGCTTCCCTGTCATGCTAAATCAAAAGTTTGTTTTTTTTTCCCCACTTGCACCCCACTTAAAACACTTCAGTTCCACCAGACTGCCACAACAAAGCCCTCTTCTTTAATACACCTGGAAAGCATGGGTATTTTTCTGATTTTAGAGTTGGCCTTCACAAATAGCAAATGTCCGAGCTCACAGCATATCACTGCATGAAATTCTACAGGGGACAGTAACTATAGAGCATATTTACTTGAGCAGTGGTGTAGGCCCACTGGGATATTTTTTGTGGAGTATCCCTACTTTCAAATTTCATCTTTAAGCTCATGACCTTCACTCTACTAGAAAGACAGAAGCTGCATTTTGACTCCACATTTCTAGGAAGTGAAGGGATCCCCCTAAACCTAAACATACACAATTAAAGCTGATCTACAGTATAAGCTCAGAAAGTGTAGCATTGCATGGCACATTGGCACCAGATCATTTCACTACAGCAACGGGTTGATATTAAAAAGTAAATATGACATTTGCATTTGTGAATTTTACCTACTTTTTAGCACTTTAGTATTAAAACCTGTGTATGCGTTTAACATTTATAAGTCACTAAAGGTCAAGAGGTCATATCATCATAGTTGATGTGTGACTTCACATTTGTTGTTAATTGATAGTAAGTATCTATTCATGTAACCATAGATGTCCATCTGAAAGAATTTTGGAGTAATAGTATAATCAAAAATATGCTAGCTTTACTCTTCATTGACAACTGTCAATCTATCAATCAGATAATTCGACTATGAGAATCATAAGAATATAATGACTGAAGCCACACTGATGCACAGTTTATACGATGTGTGCCATTATTTGACATTTGGCAACATCACTATTGGCTATGCGGCCACTGACTCACCATTATTGTTTTTGTTTGTATATTATTTACATAGCCGAACTGCAAGTTCACAACATGTTACATGTTACAGTAGGTTCTCACTGTAACCAGCCTGAAACTGTTGCTATGTCTCCATCAAGAAAATTATGTTTATTCATATAGAGTTTTCTAAAAAAAAAAAAAAAAAAAAAAAAAAAAAAAAAATCAGATCGGGCAAAACCGGCAAACAACCAAGCAATACATCAATATTCTGGATTTAAATTAAATAAACATAAAGGTGTGTTTTTACATGGGTTTGGAAGGGGAACTTGTGCTCATCTTAGATCCCCAGGGAGGATCTATAAGAATGTACAGTCCTATAATCATTGTACAATGGTACTAATTATCAGTGCTATCAAAGTTAATAACACATTAACACACCATTATATTACCACTTTATCCACATTAACATAGAATGGGGATGGGGGAATAGTATTATGGTAATGAATCGTTTGATAAATCCCTTTGAAGTATATTTTGAATAGATAAAACTATATGGATGCTTAAGTTTCTGATTAATCATGCAACTAATCTAGATTGAAGTGTCTTTGGTGGCACTGATGATTGTTATTGTTCATTGGGGATGAGAGAATAGAGCTGCACGTCAAATAATTGCTCTTTGCTGTATACCAGGGGTTTTCAACAGGTGGTCAGGGGACCACCAGTGGTCCCTGAGAGGATTCCAGGTGGTCCCCAGGCTAAGTGATGGAAAGTTGGTTAACCAAATGTAACTCTTTGAGAGCGTAAAAATGAAACCAAATGGACCCTTGTGTGGGTCCATTTGGTTTCATGTTTACACTCTCAAGAGGTAAAATATTCACAACTAGATAATGTAGAAGACTATGGTCCTTTTGATCTGTATGTTTGCCTGTTTTGTTTTCTAAATCTTTAGTTTTGGGGTTTGTGGGGCTAAAATGTCATCATATGCTGAATAAATAGTGGGCCTTGATATGAAAACCACTGCTGTATACGAAAAGAACTAAGAGGAATAAAACGCCTACAATGGGGTGATCACACCAAGACACATTGCTACAAGCACTGTGTACCAGTTCCTTGTCAAACAGCACATGGGTCAGAAGAACAGCATGGTGCCCCTGTGGAGCGGGCCTCATGGCTGCGTGAGCAACTGGATGATCAAATGATGAATCACACAGGGAAACATGGCTTCTGTTGACTTAACACGGCAGCCGTGAGCCGCAAACACTTTTCACAGATCAGGCAGGCCTTGATCCAGAAATGTTTGGGAGCCACCATCTTTCACGTGTATTCTGTGTACATATTATTATTGTTTAAAAGAGACAGAAACATAGAATGGAAAAGGAAAAAGATAAACAGGTACGGTAATCAAGGCAGGGCTTGACACTAACACTTTCCCACTTGCCCGGGGCAAGTAAAACAAATGGTGGGGCAAGTGAAGACTGCTACCTGGTTGCCCGATCGGGCAAGTGTGCACTATAGTGCACTATAACACAACACAAGATAAATTTGTCTTGAAGGCAGTCATTGCACTCTGCCTCTGTGTCTTTCCCTGCTTTCTAGCTATCCACAATTCCAGGCTGGATTTGGGAAACAAAACAGGCAAATTAACATACACATCAAAATGCCCATTAATCTTCTACTCTCTAGTTGTGTAGACCTGGGCTAATTAAGATGATAAATCTTAACTCTTGAGAGTGTAAAAATGAAACCAAATGGACCCGCCAGGGTCCATTTGGTTTCATTTTTACGTTCTCAAGAGTTACATCTGGTTAACAAACTTAACCTGGGACCACCTGGAACCCTCTCAGGGACCACTGGTGGTCCCCGGACCACTTGTTGAAAAACCCTGGTTTAAAGCACCCAAGTAGGAAGTAAACTTAAATGCAAAATTTACAATATATTTTTGGGGGGGCAAGTGACCATGACCTGAGGCCAAGTAGAACCTGACTTGCACTTGCCCGATGGGCAAGTGCCTCGGAGACCTTAGTGTCGACCCCTGTAAGGTACGCACAAACTTTAATTCTTGTTGAGATTCTAGTCTAAAGTGTGTTGTTTATTCAATAGAGATTACATATTTGGAGGAACAATTAGGCAATTTAATTTTTGTGTAATTATTTGACATTTCAAATAGTGTGCTGTGCTGAAAATAGCAGATATATGAAGTCACAACGCATCACAACCATATAGTCATCACAGAGTGTTGTGTGTTCGTAGATCTGCTATTTTCAGCAAATAGATTTCCTAATTATTAGTTCACTAAATACAGAGCGTTTAAGCGGTTAATTAAACAGAACTGAAGGTAGTCCAGGGAGAACTCCTATAGTTGCAGCAAAAATGCAGCCACAGTGTCACTGCAGTTGAACAGTACTTATACAGTATGCATCCGCACAGTGGTGAAAAAGTACACAGCTTTTATTCAAGTATGAGTTTGTAAAATGATCAATACTGCAACATAAAACTACTTTGTTACAAGTAAAAGTCCGGAATTCAAAATGTACCCCTTTTAAAAACGAGAAGATTCATCACAAGGGATTATTCACAATAAATAGCTTCAGGTAACTAAAGGTACAAAAGTACATAGATCAAAATGTACTTTAAGTCAAATAAAAAAAATACTCATTATGCAGAATATGCCATTTCACGTCGACAATTTCTTTCTTCTTCTTTTTAATAGGTGAAATGTATAGGGCTGAAGAGGTTATTGTATGTTTGGTCCTAATAATTAAAATTTACAAAGAAGTTTTCAAATAAACGTAGTGGCAGTAAAAGTACAATATGTTCCTCTGAGATTAATTGGAAATTCCTATATGTTGCTCTGAGATTAATTGGAGTATGAGTAAAACTACTGGAATTTGGAAATGTTCAAGTACAAAGACCTATATGATGAGAGTTGATCATAGTTGACCTTGGACATCCAGCTTTCTCACCCTGTTCTTCTGCTCTGTCTCCACCACTCACTGACCGCAGTGGGAGCACAGCCTGTCCTCTGTGGTCAGCTATAGGCTTGCTGTATGTTCAGTGTTGCCAACTTGGTGCATTTGTCACTATATTTAGCTTTTTTCAGCCCCCCCCCCCCCCCCCCCCCCCCCCCCCAAGTGCCAAAATTAGTGAAATGCTCTTGGTGGAAAATTTAGTGCTTTTTGGCTGGTGAGTTGGGGCAAAATTGATTGACAACCCCCATTTTCACCATTTTTCCTCTCATTTTTACACTCAAGAGTAAAACCATTCATCATGTGAATTAGCCCAAGTCTACACAACTAGAGAATGTAGAACATTAATGGTCATTTTGATATATTCCCTTCTAGGCAAGCATCTAGTGCATTTTGACAGTTGGCAACACTGTATATGTCTGTATATATGTCCAGGCTGTGCACTGTATACACTGCTGGATCTTTCCATCTCTATTATTTATCATGTATTCTGTCATGATGTACTGTGTATTTAGACTAGGACAGAGAGTAGTTTTTTTGCCGTTTTGCTTAATTTTGTGATTCTGTTTTTGGGACAGTACTTATACAGTATATGCATCCGTGCAGTGGTGAAAAAGTACTCAGCTTTTATTCAAGTATGCGTTTGTAAAATGATCAATACTGCAATATAAAACTACTTTGTTACAAGTAACACATTTTGTGATTCTTTTTTTGGTTGGGTCGAATTTGTAAAATAAGTTACATCAATGTCCACATTGTTAATAGTGTTAGAGGACCTAATGCCTAATGCTATTCTGTTGAGCATCAGGACCAGTTGGCTGACAAGACTCTGTTCTATTTTTATGTTGGTCTTCTCTTTGGCTTTTGAGGGATGTGTATTGATGTGTTGATAAGATTCTAGTTTCTTCTGTCCCTCTGTCTCTGTCTCTGTCTCTGTCTCTGTCTCTGTCACACACACACACACACACACACACACACACACACACACACACACACACACACACACACACACACACACACACACACACACACACACACACACACACACACACACGATTGTCAAGTAGTGTGACTGGGTTGTGTCAAGTGGTGTGACTAGTAGGCCAATAGCTTATATTTTACAATAATTTGATATGACATTGTCTTGTGAGCTCGTTGGTCTGACTGCAATCTTCCCCAGAATTTGCCACAGCATATGGATGCTGAAGGTTTTAGTGTTTTTTTAGTGGGGTAACCATTTCAAAATGAAATGGTTTTGGGACAATTTTCAGCTCAACAAAAATAGTTGCGGTATTAGCGGTATTACGGAGGACAATTTCATGTTAAATAACAGTCCCCACAATACAATTATTGTAATTGTGTGTTTCATCCCTTTAAACCAGTGGTTTTCAACAAGTGGTTCTTGAGGAGGTTCCAGGTGGTCCTCTAAAGCCCTAGCTAAATGATAACCAAACATTTTTAAGGATTTTTAAACCAAATGTACCCTTACTCTCAAGAGTTATTGTTAAACATGTGCATCACTTTAGTATACATAATTAGAAAATGTAGAACAAATTGATCAAAGTTTGCCTGTTATCTCTCCAATGGTACCAACATCAACACCATATGGATCAAAATATTCCAGGCTTTGGGTCTGAGAGGCTAAATCTCATCGAATGGTCTTTTTCTGCAAATGCACAGTGAATATTGGTATGAAAAGGGTTGAAAAACACTACTATAAGCGATAATAATGACTACATTCCTAACAGTTTCCGTACGTGCTTCTGGTCTCAGGTCAATGGGCGGGACTTGTCCCAGCTGAGCCAACAGGATGCTATGCGCATCCTGGCCGCCTACGAGCGTCCAATCACCATGCAGATCAAGAGCCAGAAGGGGCGTGGCCTGCAGGACTGCAGCACCCAGACGGACAGGATGTGGGAGCCCCTCCCTCTCAGCCTGCACAACCTCAACCTGCCACTCCGCACGCTGGGGGCGGGGCCCAGCGCCGCCCGGCCCATACCCAGGATAAACCCCGCCTACCAGGACAGGTACACACGCACACACACAAACACTTGAAATATGTAGTCTACTGTATTTACTGTATCTCCGTATAAACACAAGTTCAACACCTGGCTTATAAATCGGGCACACACTGCTAGTGCAGTCAAACAAAAGGAAAACAGCCACGCACACACCCCCATGCCAAATCACATGCGCACAACATACACACTTGATTAATTTATGTCCACACAAACAGCTGTACAAGAATGCCTCATACAAAAGGACATACAAAGGATATCCAGACAGTAGGAAAAGAGCCAGTCTCTCTCTCTCTCTCTCTCTCTCTCTCTCTCTCTCTCTCTCTCTCTCTCACACACACACACACACACACACACACACACACACACACACACACACACACACACACACACACACACACACACACACACACACACACACACACACACACACACACACCACACACACACACACACACACACACACACACACACACACACACGTTGTGCAGCCAGACAATATCACTAAGTGCTGTGGAAATTTGTTTTGCAATGCAAGATTGTGTGCGCGCGCGCGCGCGCACACACACACACACACACACACACACACACACACACACACACACACACACACACACACACACACACACACACACACACACACACTACTCTCATATAATCTTTAACAGACAATATGTATTATATATAGAAGAAGCCACAATATAAATGAGTTGTGAAGTAGACTAGGCTATAGCCAGAGGTTACACAGACATTGGCTGTGGGAGGTGTTGGACCTTGGAATTCCTATGAAACTATCACAAAGCATCAGAAGCAAATACTGCTAGACTGTACAGTATGCTTTGGTGATTTGTAACCCTTTCTGCCATTCTTGTAGCTACAGTAAATATACTGAACTTGGCAAATATATCACAGCACTCCAAGGGAAATAAAAGCTACAAGTTTAAAATCATGAATTTGAACTATCCCTTTTAGACGGAAACTTTACCAACGCCCCTTGGTTTTGTGCTTCAATCGAAATGGCAATTTTTTTGTATTCACACTAAATGTCATCATCTAGACTAGAGTCATATAGTATTTATCAAATCCAATCCAATTTCAATCAGAGATACAACAATCTTTATGTGTCAACTCAGGCTCTATAGTCTATAATTATTGCTAAGAACAAACAGTTTTAAACTAGTTTTGCACAACTGCTCTCTAGGATGTGGTAAAATTCCTATGACGTCCTTCTAAGTGTTGCATTGTTCAGATGCAAAGCTAAAACACCCGTAGGGAAGTACTTTAGTAAATGCTACAATGTCACATACACACAAAAAACACTATTTAAAATTATGCAACAGCAAACCCAGTCAAATCAAACACAATTAAGGTAGGCAATCAATCAAGTTCAAGCAGACAAGTCCATGTGAATGATGCCTATTAGAAGCATTACTTCAAACAAAAAATAACCATGCCATCCATGCAGAAAACACAGTGAACAGACTGAACACATGGCTTGTTAGCACTACACACATTTGCATGTGCGCACGCACGCACGCACACGCGCGCACACACACACACACACACACACGCACACGCACACACACACACACGCGCGCGCACACACACACACACACACACACACACACACACACACACACACACACACACACACACACACACACGCGCGCGCACTCTTCACAACAGGAGTGAGTGTGATAACTCCAGGACCATGGAGAGTTCCCCAGCGTCTAACAAATTAGACTAATGCTTCACACTTCCCTGGGATATGTGAAAATTGTCCTCTACATTAACCCAGCTTAGCAATGATATTCATACATTTATCCATCCTAACTTCTAGTAGTAGTGGGGGCTATTCATAATACATTTACCGTAATATTGCCTCTTTCTGTCTGTTTCTTAAATCCACTACTGACCGTCTCATACACACCCACACACACTCTGTCGATTCTGGACCTGTTGGGTGCTCAGAAAACAAATACACAAATGATTGAGGCAAGACCAAAATCAAATTAAAATGTATAATGATGTTTACTCGAGCAGGAAACAAAACATACACGAGTGATGGCTAGCACCACTCAAAAACAGAACTGGAAGCAGGGGGCTGTCCAGCAGAGACTACCACCTCTAAGAGGTCCAACAACAGCTCACCACCCTGGTGAACTATTGATCCTATAGCCCACCACCGGATTGTCATGAGATAACCCATCAAAAGTTCTGTTCCATCTATCTATCCCAACGTTTGCTCCATCGACACGCAGTCCAAACCCACTGTCCATATATGGAGCAATGGTGTTCAGACATCCCAAATTACAGTATGTGCTAATGTACAGTATTAGCCGATAACACGCCCCCCCCCCCCCCCCCCCCCCCCCCCAAAGCATTGTCTGAGTTCTACAAATAATGCAAATAAAATATAGCTGCAAGCAGTGATAAGATGGGACCAAGCAAGCAGCTAAGGCAATAAGCAGTCAGAACAATATGCACAAATAAGCCATAGAAACAGAGGTCAGAGGTCAAAGGTCAGAATATAAAAGTATACATTGCAAATGAGTTATGAGTGTTCAAATTTTGAGTTGAGTGCTACAGTGCCAGCATTTGGCCAATGGTCATGGGCTTCGCATCATCACTGTTTGGCATCACCCTCTTCCAGATTACCAATTTCTGCGAAAGCCGACTGCATGGTTCAGCTAAAACAGCTATTTTTGGCAGAAGGAGAAGGAAAAAGAGAAGAAGGAGAAGAAAAAAATGACAAAAACAAGAAGGGATCAAGTCCACTTCATGGACTGCTTGGTCCCTTAAAAGTGGTGGGAAGATTTGTTTGTTTTGTGCGGTGTAGAATCCATGGACCTACAGTATGTGTTTGGTGGAAAAAACAGATGTGTTTTTTTTGTTATAGCCTCTCAATCACCGCCAGGGTAACGTGACAGAAGTAAAGTATTTTCAACGTTTTTTATAACAAGAAGGATTATTTATTCTGCACGTGTGGCCACCTCTGACATTTAGCCTCTCAGAGCCAAAACGTAATATTTTGTTGTTGGTATCTTGTTGGTATTTTGTTCACAATTGCAAACAACACTTGTACATTCTCTATTTGTGTAGATTTCCTGTAAATTAACTAATACAGATTAACAATAGGGGTCCATGTGGTTTTCAAATCTACATAATTTGGCTTAGAACCATAACCTCAAGGACCCGCTAGCGGCCCCCTGCCACTGAGAACCAGGATGATAAATTGGGGTCTTTCTCTGTGTTCCAGAAGCTTCTGCAGTCATCTTAATCTACCACAAGACCTTTTGGACAACGGAAGATACGACTACCTTCCCAACAGCCCACGGGACATGGACCTTATGGAGACAATGGGCTACAAGGTAACACACATGCAAGTGTGCAAGCACACACTCACACACAAAACACAAATTATCAAACATCTTTGCCGATCTACGAGCTCACAAGGCAACATGTCGAACTGAAGAGCTGCTTTTTCTATAAAGCGAAGGTGGTTCAGTATGTCCAAATGACAAGACAGCTTGTCACTACAGCAACAAAAATGGCATGTTACCCTTTTCTCTGTTGAATATTAAATTTCACTTCATACAGTATGTAGCCTACTATATACCCATTACACATTAGTTTAACACTTGACACAGCAATTTCAATTTCTAACTTGTAGGTGAATGATGAGTAAGCACTAGCTTGTAATGAGGTTCATCTTGGACCAAAATCACGATCAGACAGTTTGTGAGCTCTCCCTGCTGCTCTTCCAGTGCTCGATCATACATAAAAAATATATACGGTGCAGTACAGTATATGAACCGCAGCCAAAGGTAAGGAGACATGTGCACAGTTTAGCACTTTCAGCTCAGCAGAGCTCTGCGCACGTGTTCCTTCCGTGGGAGGAGGCATCAAACAGTCAGATCCCTTAGGAACTGGCGGTAGAACAGACAGAAGGATTGATGGAATGAACTGCATTTTTAACCATGGCTGTCTGTGTGTGTGTGTGTGTGTGTGTGTGTGTGTGTGTGTGTGTGTGTGTGTGTGTGTGTGTGTGTGTGTGTGTGTGTGTGTGTGTGTGTGTGTGTGTGTGTGTGTGTGACTGTGCACATTCAAAAACTCTTTGTCCTTTGGCAGGCATTCTGCCATTGCAGATGGTTGTTTAAATTAGGGGCAGAACAGTGACACACACACACACACACACACACACACACACACACACACACACACACACACACACACACACACACACACGCACACACGCACGCACGCGCACACACACACACACTTTTTTGTATGACGTGTCCCACTGCCACGTACAAATTCACAGCAGACAATGCGCATCACGTTGCGCTGTCTGCTATTTTTGGCATAAACATCTTCTGGCTTCAAGATGAGGGATTTGGTCGACTATGAAAATCAATAAAAATGTCTTCCTGCATCGAAAAGCAAGTTTACTTACTAAGAAGCTGATTTCATCAGTCTCCAATCTTCAATCACTAATGCTTTCATTAAATGAACTAATTAGCATTAATAATCCCCATGAGATGAATTTGTGTCTCTAACGTACTGTATATCAGCTGTAAGGACATCAACAGAAAGTGTCCAGCCGCCCCTTGACTACAATAATGTGTTAATAAATCCTGTTGCAGCATATCATAAACAAACAATTAGGGTACATTTTCATTTTGATTTATAACAGGTCTCCAAGTTGATTTTGCAGTATCGTGGTACTTGGCACAGTCACTAGCTGAGGCATATCCTGCAAACCAGTGTTTCTCAAACATTTTCTTGCTAATGACCCCATGATTGATTGATTAATTATTTGGCCACGGTGCAGCATTTGAAAAGATTTTTTAAATGAACTCACTGTTCTTTGCTGGCAGACTTAATTAAGCTCATAGCCAGAAGTGTCATTTTTGTTGATGTGTGCCAATAAAAGAAGTGGAAAGAGTGGAAAGAAGTGGAAATATGCATACTTCACTGAAAAACAATGCTGATGCTCAACCTCTTTTTCTAATTTAGAAGATTAATTTTGTCAATTAATTTTATTTTATTGCAAATAGCTGAAAATTGTGTATGACTATAAAATCTTTATTTTCTGGGGCCCATGTGGAACTAGCACAAAACCAACCAATTTCACTTTTGTTAATTCCACATTTTATATTCAGACCATTCAAAACCGTAATTGTGTAAAACTCTGGACATTTACGTAAGGCGCTGCTATGACTGAGATACTGGGTCTCATGCGCCAACTGTTCTTAAGAAGTTAAGAGGAAATTTGTTCTTAGGCCCACTTAAGAAGTTTTTAAGAACATTTTGGGATGCCTCAATGTTTTCTTAGCTGTGCTTTGTTCGTAGTTAAGAACAAAATCTATGCACACTGTGGAGGACTCTTAGGGTGCCTTAGGAAAACAGCACCCCAACAAAATCTGGTCTGGACACCTCAACGGAACCTTGAAGATATTGTACCGCAAACATTTTACCACACTCTTCTAATCCCATTTTACACTCACAGTGCATTCCATTGCTGCCCATTGATCTTGTGGATTTTGAGATTTTTTGATAAATCTTCAAAACATTTCCTAGCAGAAAATATTTTCAGGTGAGGGTCTGCAGAACCCATTTCAGTTTGGGGGTCCTTGGCATAAAAATGTTTGAGAAGAAGCTTTAGAGTTTTCAACTTGCTTGAAAATTACAATCCAACACAAACAGACCAGTTGAGTTGAAACCAAGCACCACACCCAGCTCATAAGAGGAAAATGTTAGAACTTATTGCCGCATGAGACCCACTGTGTTCATGTCTTTGGTCGAACAGGACCCAGAACTGGACAACCGTGGACCCAAAGGACCCAATTGCCTGATGGGATGCTGCAATGCCAACTTGGAAGAGAATAGCTTCCACAGCCAGGTAACAGAGAGAGACAGTTTGTGTGTGTGTGAGTGTGTGTGTGCGAGTGTGTGTGTGTGTGTGCGCGCACGCGCGCACACGTGTGCACACAGACTTGCTATTTAGGACAGAAGGATTCATACTGGGAGTACACTGTACCTTTAAGAGGTCATCAGTGTGTTGCTTGAAGTAAATATCCCATTTGTTTTTCCATAGAGAATTATATTATCAGCTATAATGTCATAACAATCCAGTAATAGAAGTCTGTTCATTGTGGTCTGTTTGGTGCCATCTGCTGGTAAAATAAATCATTTTTCACATTGGTATTGCTGATGCAAAGTCTACTACTGCATCATAAATCCCCAAACGCTAAAGGGCAAAGCCCATGCAATTTGTGGTGTGATGCTGCATCCAAAATGTAAAAAACCCTGTTAGGATGAGATGAGTTTCTTTAATGACTTGAAAATGACAGACATCCTAATTATATTATAATATGGGTGTCTTTCTCTGGTGCAGAGACAGGGTGAACCCAGGGTCATGACCAACCACTGGCATTATTCCCAGACGGGCCCCTCTACAGTACCTACTCCACTCCATTAATCGCGATAGAGGCAGTAGTTGAGCTAGTCGAGAATTAATTCCATTTTGCTGTGTCACAAATTCCTTGGGACATTTCTTTGTGATAATGTTTGTTCGTAATATGAATGATATTATATTTCACATGTTTTCATTGCTAATTTTGCCTCCAGGTGGAGGATGACGATCTGATGCTAGAGAAGCCAATGGGCTACCTGCCGCTGCATCATGAGCTGGACAGTGGGCTGGGCTGGACGGATGGCTCCCTCCACCAGGGGGACCTCTCTGGTCTGGAGACAGAGGAGGGCGGCGTGGAGGACTGCCCCGCCCACGGCGGCTTGGCCGCCCCCTCGGGGCTCCCAGGCAGGCAAGGAGGGGGATCCCCCTCTTCAGAGTCCTTCATGTCGTCGGAGCTCAGCGACTCCGGCTTCTACAGCGTGAGCACGGGAGAGTTCCGCCGCTTCCAGCGGCTGCTGGAGAAGCGCATGCGAGTGTACAACGCACGGCTGCACCACCAGGGTGAGGCTTGTGACAGGTGGGAACAGCGGCGGGACAGCTGTCCCAAGAGCCACCGGGAGCTGCTGGAGGCCATTCCTGAGGCGCTGACCATGCAGCCGCAGCACCGGTGCCCTCCACCCAACAACGGTTTGTTCAGGTACGCGAACCCAAACTGCAAACAGATGACCATGCAAAGTAGACTATACACACAGTGTCCCGGAAAAGACAAACCTAAGTTTGTCTATGTGAGGGTACTTAGGACTTCCAACTTAGAACTGTGTATTGCGTTCTACTTTACTTGTGCGCAACGCGCAAGTTTGCACTCTACCGAGTACAGAATTAGTTTATCCATAGCCTTGTTTGAAACCATATTTCTTTAACAGATGTAATTACATAAGCCACAGTTTTAGTGGCTTATATGTCAAACAATGGCTTCATTGTTTGACATATAAGCCACTAAAAACTGTAATACAAGCTCATCTGTATTTACGTACATGCACTGACGATACATACTTCATTGAAGTCTTTCTCTGTTTCTTCTCAGGGTATCGTCGGTCCAGTTCCGTAAAGCTGACCGTCCATGTCTGAACCGTCACAGTTCAAGCAGCGGAGCCCTCTTCAACCCATCACACACACACTCTCCCATGGTAGCGCCTGCTCATTCCACCTGCAGTACCCCGTCTGGCCACCGCAGGCCTCTGGCCCTCCTCCAACAGCAGCAGCAGCAGCAGCAGCAGCCAGGCTCCAGCTCAGTAGGGGTGCTGAGGAGAAGCCGTACCCTGCATCACCGTGCTCCGCTCCAGGAGTATCGCCGCCGCGCCAGTCATCCCGCCTCACCCTCATACTGTGCAGCAACCATGCACCACTGTGGGGATGTTCTGCCACCTCAGGGCCTGGGGTTGGGCTTACAAGAGGAAGGGCACCAAGGGCCAAGCTTGGCCCTCTCACACCCAGGCAGTCTGGCTCTGTCACCTCAGCAACATTCCTCCATTGTGGGGCAGCACTGGGACCCTGTGCCTCTTCCCCATGGTCCCTGCTGCGACAACAACGGCCAGCTGGCATACTACGATGAGCTGCAATTGCAAGAGAGGAGTTTGCGGGAAATGAAGCGGGAACAGGCACAACGAGAACGAGAGCTGGAGAGAGAGCAACAGGTCCAAGAAGAGAGGGCAATGGAACGGGAGAGACAGAGAGAGCAGAGAGATCATCAGTGCTTCCACCGACCAGAACACCCTCCTCCGCAGCAGGGGGACATCCACGAGACGTGGCCCAAGCCAGCAAGTCGCCAGTCTCAAGGCAACGGCGGAGGTCTCTACAGCACCCTGGAAGGCCACTTGGGGGGTGCTGGAGCTGCATCCATGCCTGGGCAGTCCGCTAAGAGAGGACATCAAAACCCTACCCTTAACGTGAGCCAGGCAGTCACCACCAACCCACAGGACAACCCTGGACCCGTCAGCACCAACCCGAACCCGAGCACAGCCCGGATCTCCAGGAGCCAGCTCCTGAGGGACCGTGCGTTGCGACTGGCAGACGAACGTAGCGGCATGAGCACCGACGAGGAGACCAACACTGACGTGCTGCGAGGACGCTACTGGAGCCGCACGGAGAGGCGGGAACACATCCTACTGGCCCGCGAGCAGAGGCAGCAGCAACAGGCCACCAGGAACGGAGGCACGAGGGATGGCGGTGGGGTCGGCAGCAAGGGCCCTGCGTCCGGAGGGGGCGCGACCACGCCTGGAGGAGAGGGAGAGGCGCTGGAGAGCAGGGGAGGAGGCAGCCATTTGGCAGAGGGGAGGTGCAACACTGTCTTGGAACTGAGTCACAGGAAGCTGAGTCGTCTGCAGAGCAGAAAGTTCCTGGACGACTGGACGACTGTGGAGGAGCTGCTAACTCATGGTACCAGACTGGACAGTGGGGATGAAATGCGCTGCTCCAGCTCCTTACTCACTGTCACCACAGTCTAACTTGTGTGTGCGTGCATAAATGAGTGGGTGTTATGGCAGAGGTTACTGCGCGGGTGCAGTTTATTGTTCTAATCGAACATGGCGCCAAGAGACTCACTGGATTAGGACACCTTCAAGCAGAGAGGGAGGAAGTCGATAATCAACTACAATAGGCCTGGCACATCTACTCTGAAGTGAACTGTCAATGTGGCAGTGTGCCGTGATGTCAAGATCAGCATTTCTTGCAAGAATCTCTTTATGGCTTACACAGCTCTATTGTCTGACGGTTAGGTTGGAAAGTTCACAAGACTAGACTTGTTGGTCGTGGTGTGAAACATTAAATGCGTGCATGTGTGTGTGAGTGATTGAGAGAGTGTCGCAGCTCATCTCCCACATGGTTCTGTCAACACATGGTTCTTCTCAGACCGGAGCTCAAGGCCCTGCTTGTACACCCAGAGGTGGGGAAATAACTACATTTTTGTACTTTTGTAGGCTCCTTTGTACTTTTTCTGCATTGCAGAAACACTCAAGTAGAAGTCCCATAATAACAATTATTATTATTAATAATAGTTATATTCTGAATGTCCTGGCATACAATTTATTAAAATCTTGAGATCTACAAGCTCACAAAATGTTGATGTGACGTGAGCTTAATAGGTTTGAATTAGTTATTGTAGGCTATGATGCTTTATACAAATTTAATTCCACAAAGTAACTAGTATGTTATCAAATAATTTGCCTCTGAGATATTAAAATGCTGTTATAAAATTGTACTGAAGTACAGTACTTTAGTAAATGTACTTTGAATACTTTCCACCATGCCCTAAACAATAGTGGCTGTTCTTTGGATTGGTTGAAGTGGTGCTATATAAATAACCGCCTCAGGCACTTAAAGGTTATAGAGGCAACTTTAGTGTGTACAAACACTGTGTTTGTAAACAGATTTGTTTAAAAACAGAATCTAACTCCACCTCACCTCCACTCTATTGGCTCATTATGAATCTGCTGGAGACTGCTGTGCTGCGATTGGCTCAAATGCTGCCTGACCCTACACCCACCCTCACAAATTAGCCACCCCTGTCCTGAGCCCGACAAATGTTGTTTTTTCATGATTTGTTAACAACAATAAAGTTCTGGACGGTCTGCAGGATAAAGCAACTGTCTGTCTGCAGGGAAACAGCTGCAACATCAAAGGAGAAGTAACGTAGAGGGGGAAAAGGCAAAAAATATAGCTATATATCTATTTTGATTTGGCTAGAAAGTTGCCTCTACTACCTTAAGCATAGTTAGTTCAGGCACCTCTAATGTTTCTAATATAGTACCATTCAAAGCTGGTTAATTAACCAAAAAATGTGAAACCTTTTAATTTGAATGTTTTATTTTATTTCTTTTTTTATTCCATGTCAATGTATGAATTCAAATTCAAAAATATATGTTTGAAAATAATTAAATCCATTAATCTGTTTAAAGATGGAGTACCATGAAATGTCTCATAAGGTACTGTATATTTTTATGTCATAAAAAAGAAGAAAAAAAAGAGAGAGAGCACAGTATTCGCTAAAAAGGAGTTTTTATGTGGACACACTCCACCAGTTCATTAAAGTTTCCCTGGTGATGAGTGGTGAGCTGATGTATGGGTTAGGGGAGAGGATCATATTCTGATGACACTATATCAGTGTTTTTTTCATTGGCAAATGTGACTGTCAAGGTTTCAGCCTCCGGGAAATATGGTACAAATACGGTACAAAACCTTTGTACCTAAATATGGTACAAAGGTGAAGACATGATTGCACATAACAATCACACCAAGGGGTCTATTGAAGTACTGTCACATTATAAACACATGAAAAAGTGGGAAAGAAATATTAAATTCATGGCACTCCATCTTTAACAACCCGTCCTATATGGCCTAAAACTCACTCAAGTGTTGACTATAGACGTCACGTGACACATTGTAATCATTGACTAATCCTAATTGAGGTAAAGGTTTGCAATAATCCCAAAATTGATTTGAAGTCATATCGCCCACCCTAGTTTAACTTAAAAGCAGAGGCATGATTACAAAGCCAAAGAACCACTTAGTTCTAGCACCATTTAACAACACATTTGCTTTAGTGTGAAAGGTCCAATCATTGATCATGTGGGTAATTGTATGTGTGTATGTTTGCACCGCACCATGCTGGGTACTTACTACATAGAGTTTCATTCACGCCACATTTGATACTTGGCACATAAAAACTTTGATGACAACAATCAATCAATTAATAATAAAAAATAGTTGTCTGTGGAGTTGAGACTGGATGCCTCAAACAGAAGCAATACCTCACTGTGTGTGTACACACAGTTCCTGGTCGTGTACTATACTAGCTGTCCCACCAGTGCCACAGAAGGCTGCACGTGTAGCACCATGTACTATGGACACGCCGTTTTGATACTGTTTACACTCTTAAATGTCACTTTGTGGGCTTTTCTACACCTTATAAGGAGCCTGAATCAAAGGGATACGTTGCTGATCTTGAACCCGAATCCATCACGTTGTTCTGATGTGAGTAGATACGCGACTAGATACATTTGACATCATCTGCCTTTTTGCATTTGGCTGAGAAATATATGGACGATACAATATTGCAGCTCACATCAGAACAAAGTGTCCCTTTAAAGAAAATGCTATCTCTTGCTATCTGGTTCCCTTACTTGCTCAATACAAGTCCTGTCCTCTCTGGCCTCATATCTCTGGCATGATATTTACAGTTGCATAAATCTCAATCCAAAGGCTCGATAACAGGCCACAGAGGTTTGTAAACATATTTTTACACCCAAAGGAATCAAATTCTACTTGAAAAAATACAAAATATGCTCATTCCATCACATTAAAGAAGATACATTTAGTTGCATCTAAATTAAATTAATGTGGCTGCATCAATAAAAGTATTGCAGAACCAATGCAAAGACTTATACCAGTCCTTCAGATTCGGACACCAATGTGACTGGTTTCAAAAGCAGTGGTGGTAGTTTTGTAAGACATCCTAACCCCTATATTGTATTTAGATGTCCACTCGTCGTCTGCCTGGCTACAAGACAGGTTCAGTTGACAGCGGTGGCTCACATTCATGACTAAAGGACAGTTGCATGCTTGTGAGGATACCAGAATAGTGACAACCCCATACCTCAACATTAGATGAGTAACATGGCGCGTGAAGCAAGCAAGGCTATCACATTCAGTAAAATCAACAAGAGTGGACAAAATCGACAAGAGTAGACAAAATCACTGCAATTTTTGGCAGTGATCTGAATTGCCCTTGATGGTCCATGTCTGTGTTAAACACTTAATATTTTACATTTTTTCATTTCTGTCATTTGTTACCGTTGAATTTAAACTAGGAAGAGCTAAAGATACGTGTACTGTAGATATTCACACCAGAGATGACGCCAAATGTTTTGCTCACAGCGTTTTAAAAGGGACTGGAGCCAGTGGAATAACTGTAGATACAATGATGGTGTCTTTTGATGTTTTGTTTATGAAACTATCTAGGAATTTTATGGAAATTAGGTCCATTTATTGTACTTGTGTTGGCCATATCTAAATATTTTTCTTGTGACAGTTACATAAAAGTACAGTATATAAATAAGCAAACCATTTGTTTTCATGATTTGTAAAAAGGGAGAGAGGGAGCATATTCGTTTTTATCTGTTGTTTTGAAAGGAGATATTTTTATGTTCGGTATTACAGATTCTTACTGGTATTATGTATCTTTTGTTGCAATTTCACAATGGTTTGGGAAACAGGAACTCTCTCCAAGAGGCATGTTTCATTAAAGCTGCAATCCGTAACCTATTTCAGTGAATAAAACAATATTTTAACCAATGTGTGGAAATTAATACAATATATCCAGTTGCTTGGAGGAGTGGTAGCAGTTTTGTCTCCTATGTGGGAGACTGACTGGATTTACATTTGGGGTACGACCAGTGTTGCCAGATTCTACAAGAGAAACAACTGACCAGGTCTACAAAAACAAGGCCAAAGAAGCACAGAAATGCACACGTGTTGTGCGATTGTAGATTGTGTACTTTCAAAAGATCTGTGAAATATGTGATTACTGTGTTTTGTTTAGTTTTTTACTTTTCCATGACAGTTCTTGCATGGCTGTCCTGTACCTGGCACAACATATTTTCAGATGTGGTTCTGAGTACATTAATTTGGGGGTCCCAAATGTTTGAGAAAAACTGGTTCAAACAACATCAAGAAGGAATTCACTTTAGAAACAAGCTCTCTACACTAAAAAATATCTGAATAAATAACCGCAAACCACAACTAGAACTGCACTCAGTAGAGTACCAACTTGCGCACGGCACACAAATAAGCCATGGCTTACTTGTGTACAAGCAGAGGGGGTCCACCGAGGTACAGAAGATGGTTGACGGTAGATGACAAACGGATCGCATTGCAAGTAATTCATAATTAAAGGGAGGTTTTCAGAAAAAAAGAAGCCAAACGCCACTTACAGTATAATGGCAGCACTGGGTAGGACCTGGCAACACTGAGTAGAACATACAATCTAATGCTACAGGCCTACTGATTGCAGCTTGACACGACAGTGTGCATGAGCCCTGATTTCTGACACCTGTTTGGCCCCACATCAAAGTAGATGTGTAAAGAACTGATGTGTATGTCTCTCTCACCCCCCCCCACACACACACACAAGTTGCTTAAGTTGCCAAAAATCGTATTGTACAGCACAAAGAACATCATGAGTCATGACTCACAAAGACAAATATGACATTACAATTACTGTTCAGCTGAATTTGCTCTGATGTGCACACAGTTTCACGCTGAGATGAAATACCACTAGGGCAAATTTATACTTGCATACTGACATTTTAACTACTATTGCAAAAAGTATCTGCTGTTCAGAATTTGCTCCACATTTTATCCTGATCTACAAACGTGTTGTGAGCTTATACATTAATAGTGGACCTACAAGCTCTAAAACTGTGGAACTATTATTTTCACTATTTATTTGGGGGAAAAAAGAGAAATATTCGCCAGTATTGACATTCCCAAAATAAGGATGCCACGTTGAACATGGTTAATACATTTGTTGCATACACCAATAGCCTAATTTAAATTGTAATGTGTCACATATAAACAGACAGGAATTGATTGTGATTAAATCAGATGCAAAGCTGGGCACACTATGCCTGAAATACAGTACCTAAAGTCAAGGTTATAAACGTGAACACAACGTGGTGGCAATTGCCATTCCCTGATGACCCCCCAAATGACGCACGTGTCGACACTGCTGTTTGGTCAGGTATAAATGGTCTTTTTTAAGTGTGTCCTTTCTTCCTCTGGAGTACAGAGCCACACCGGGCTGGCTGAGAGTCAAGCATTCTAAATAATGGATGGATTTATTCTGTCCTCTGATGAAGAGAGCTGAAAATAGACCTCCTTTCCTTTGCCCTGCGATGTGAAAACATACACTGAACAGTCCACAGTGTTGATGTAACACTGAGAGTGACTGAATGGACTCTTTAAGAGTCTATTTCAGTTACAAATACTCACTCAGTTACATTTGTATAGTCTTAGATTTGTACAATTTCACTTAAGTTACATTTGTACAATATGATAAATTAGCACTAAGGATTTTACTGTGTGCTTGCTCATGGCGGGGAGTCTGCATGTCGGATAAGCCCCTGCCTGCACTGTAAAAAACAAAATGTGTTAATTTAACTCAAGAATGTATAAAAGGATAATTCAACGCAATTCTTTATACAATCCAAGTTAAATTGACAGTGGGAGGTTGAGCAGTGAACCGTCTTTATCTGGTCTCATACACTTTTACACCACAAGTGTTTTTTGCTTGTTTTTTGAAAGATGATGTACATGTGGTTGTAATAAAGAGATTCTAATTAGCTTCTCCGATGGCCTGTGGTACCTTGCTTAATGGCTTCACCATCACATTGTCACCGTTTGGGTGGAACACGCCCTTTTACTAATGTTTAATGCATGTGACATAGGAAATAAATGATTTAAACCTGCAGCCACCAATTCCACGAATCCTCTTCAGGATTGTGACGTAGGCCAGGTTTAAATGGGCACAGTGACAATTTTAGACACAGGAAAGTGTTCTGTCACTCCGTAGCAAGCAGTGGGAAATTACTTTACCCGAGACGAGTGAATGCTGCTTGCATAATATGACCGACTTGCTCGAGTCACAGAAAACATTGTTTACGTGGTGTTTTCTTTTACAACTTTTACTTCACGCGACATTCTGATGCCATTTTTGCTGTCAACATTTTTTGTTGTCCCTATTCTGGGGCAAACAAGAAAATAGCTAAAAATCTACAAGCTACAAGTGCTAAAGGAACTGGGGGAAATAAAACAAATGTAATAAGACAAATGTATGCCATGCAGCAGAATAAAATCTCATGAATGAAAGTATAAAGACAACGTTCATGTATTATGAATCTAAACCCAAATGTTGCTGTTCTAAATCCAGCCTAAGTGAGGATGGAGAGCTGAAAAAGGAGGCTGTCTAGGTGTTCAACGTTCTGACTCCTGCCTAAACAGTCTTTCATGCAGGCCAAGGTCCTCCTATTTATGCTTCTATACATGCATTTTAACGCTAGTCTGACCATTTTAATAAACATTTAATCTAAATAGCTAATTGGCATAAATAAAGAACAAGTATACCTCACAAGTACACCTCATATATATATGTTATCCAGCAATATATAGTATTGGTGGATAACATGCTTTCACTTTCAAAGATATACTGGCTTCTATGTAATCTCAAAGACCTAAATCATTCAAGGTGACTGAGAGCTTAAGAGTATGTGCATGTGTTTTGGTGTGGGAAGAAAGCCAATGCAACACAGTCCCTTTCTTGTGGAACTTGCCTGTTGCAAGCTCCACTAAGAAAAGTGCCACTCTTAAAATACATCGCCGCTGCAAATGAGAAAATAACAATAGAATAGACCATTTACATTATGCCAAGATTTAAAATGTGGGACAGGCTGACAAAAGGTACCATCTCCCTTCTACAAGAGAAGTAGACCACCAGACCGTTGGCTCACATTGACCAACATAAACCTCACTTTTTGTTAGGGCCGAAATTTTATCAGATAAAAATACTGAACCATCCCAGCAATTAAATTATGTGGTTTGGTATCAAAGTACAGTATTAGTAAAAAGACCTGCTCTCTGACGCTCAGCTTCCTTTGTATTTGGTTAATAACATCTACTCAAATAAATTAAGTACGGTATGATGTGGGTTGATGCGAACTTCAATCTGCCAATCTGATGGACAGAAAATGAGTGTTGTTGTTTGGCATGGACACTGCTTCTTGAAGCATCTAGCATTTACTGTATGTTGGGTAAGACTCAGCCACACACTGATGTACAGAAAACACCTCAAATTAACAAAGACGTGCAAGCATTATATACCTGATACCTAACTAGATAAAAGGATTTATGAACATTTGGCTCCTTCCTGATCAAGCAACGTGTTCTTTCTGGTGATCTTTGTTGGTGTTTGGTAAAGATAGCATGGCAGGGTCTTCCTCTGCGACAGCCACCAGACTTGTGTGTTTATTGCTTCAAGTACTTAAATGAAATAAGAGAAAAGGCATTTTCTAGCACATTATTGCCTTTTATTTAAACAGTTATCGACACGCGCACCGACTGAAAACGTTTTCAAATATTTACAAGAATATAAAAAAGGAATACAAAACCAGAACAAAATAATAATGTCTAAGTTCCATGGAGAATGGTGGTGATGGACTGTGATGTCATGATGAGGGTTTTGACATCACACAAACAGTCAGTGGGGGGGTGGTGGGGAGGATTCATCAGTTCATATTTAGCTGTTGCCGTTGTTTTTCTCCCAACACCAACATGTGGCACTATTGATCAGTCCATCCCTCCAATATCATGCTGTTTGTAGGACTGTGATACCTGGAGTCCTGTTGAGGTAAAAACAGTAGTTAGAAAGAACAGCAGAACAGTAGTTAGTCAGAAACGTAAATGTGCAGAGGAACATGTCAATTCACAAGTCAATATCAATTTAAATCATTATAAAAACAAGGGATGTTAATACTAATAATATACTAATAATATACTTATTTAAGATCTACAAGCTAATGTATATAAAATATGAAGAAAAAAGTAATCAATAGAACAATCACGTTCAAGATTATAAAAGCTAGTGGTAGCCTTAGAGACAAGCAACTTTGATTCTGTACTTCTATTCGACTTTCCTTGTGACATCATTGTCATTACTTCAAAGTTTGTTAACATTGTCTGTATAATGACTGTCGGGGGGGAATGTGCGAAATCAGGAAGCAGATAGTCGACCCAAAGGGTCCAATTAGTTTAGACCCCATTTAGACCCCCATTCTTGCGGAATTCACTTTCACATAAGACTTTTTTTTAAATGATCAGATCTGCTATGTTCTTACTTGTGTGAGACAGTGTATTATGACCAAGTAAGGCATTAGTAAGGCATGAACACAAAAAGTTGGAATATGGCAATACAAGGTGAGTGTGTTTTCTGCCCGACAATAATGATCTACGGCACAGTATAAGTAAGGGGAAGGAAGGAGGTATGGGTGTTGCATTATTTCCATAAACTGTTGTCTGGCATCAGACGCAGCGTATAAGCACACAGGACTCACTACAAACCAAGTGTTTTCACCTGGATGGGTGTGGTTTAACAGGACATGGTAGGTAGTACAAACTGCTGGCACACAACAAGGCAGGCAGGGGAGACAGACTGATTACAGCATATTGTGTAGCCAGCTATCATTCTAACGTCAGCTAGCAATGAAATGTACTTTTTCTGTTACAGAAAGCTAGTAGAGCACCGAAGTCCGACGTACTGTACACATCCACATGTGTAATATTGCGGCATGTAAGAACTGTGTCCCAAATGTAAAACAAATGTGCCAGGTGGATGACTCATATGGGTACGAAGCATTAACTGATGCTGAGAAATAATACCAATAATACCGCTGCCAGGTTGAAAATATCTGCCTAAGAATGTACCAAATATGAGTGACCTACTCCTCTAACTATTTATTTTTGGACCACAATTCTTACATGAGTCGATTCTAAGATGACCCATAGTTCTTAATCTTTTCCATACATAAAAACTACTAGTCATCGAGAGCATGAGTGAGTGACATCAGGAATTCGGCACTCTATTGGCATTCGATGCTTAGCTCGACAAGACAAGCTGATGCGAGCTGACGAGACGAGAACACGCATCAAGCACACAGCGTGTGGGACGCAGGACATATAGGGTGGTCCCCTGGGTGCAAACACCTGTTCTTTTTTGGAGTCCCATAAGACAAGACAACAAAACACAACACACACAATATGGAGAAGCATACCTGCAAAGTGCCAAACACACACCAAGGTAAAAAACCCACACAAGCCCAGGGAGGAGCGAGGCAGGAGCAGGAGGTAGGAGGGGGTCAGAGGCCAAGCAGGAGGTAGATGAAACTAGCCACAGCAGGAGAGCCAGCTAGCACCCAAGGGAGAGAAGCTGCACCCACCATGCAGCCCTGATGGGATCAGGCCTGTTCTGTTCCATCGTTACACTGATCGTTCTGTCACCCCTCACGCCTATCATATCTGAGAGAATTTCTGATCAAATAAGATTGATATTTACTGTATTGTGACAATAACATCGAAATTATTTTTATTTGCCAAGCATTTTGCATGCATTTTATCTTGATTTTGAGCTAAATTTGTATGAATCCAGATTTAAAATAGCAGAAAACGAGTGGACATTTTTATCTAAATTCTTAGATTTTCTATTAATCCACAGAGTCAAGGTAAATAGGTCATACATATTTTGAGGAAATCTGGAGACCTGACATTCAGTAACTGGGTCTTATGATAAAAATAATAACATTAATGGTGAGTAAATGAAAACATATCAAACAATTGCCACAGATAAGGCCAAATTCTTGCCTTGGAAAATTTACAAAAATACGTAATGTATATTTTGGATCAGTCTAGAGTGGACTGGGCTGAATATTCTTGATCACAAAGTGCTCCATACAGTATTTCTCTTACACAAATAACCAATTTGATATAGACCATTTCTTTGTGGACCGCCAGAGACCAGTTAGGGCCGTGTTAAAAAAAAATCGATCCACAATCCAATATCGATTCACCCTCAAAAAACACGATATCGATCCAAAAATGTGTGGATCGATCTTCTCCAGGCCACTGGCACTATTTTCTTTTACGCGGAGGTGCACTATAGAAAGCGAGTGCCGGCATTGTAATTTTTACTAAAATAAATACTTGATACTTGACTCTTCTCTCTCTGTGTCCCTCTTACACATACACAGATACAATCACCAACACATGGGGCCGTCTTGTCTATTGGACAGTATTAATTTCCATTATGTCTGTAAATAGATCGATATCGAATCGAATCGTGGATCGAATCGGATCGTGACCTTGGGAATCGAAATTGAATCGATCTAGGGAATTCGGATCGATTCCCAGCCCTAATACCAGTACTAATTTCTAGCCATTACATCTAAACTTTGAGCTACTGTAGGTTGTGAATTTTTATTTGTCTGGTCATCAGCAATATTTTGTCACATCTATGAGAATTGTTCCTGCAATGGCAAATATTTGGGTCCGTTACTTGACTTTTATAAAGGCATCGATATTGGCAACGATGTGCCTTTTGACAATAATGTGTCCCAGGATTCTGTATAACCCGGGATCGGACACAAAACTGTGTCCACAACGGTATGTGTCCCAGGATTCTGTCTAACCCGCTATTGGACACAACACTGTGTCCACAACAGTATGAGACCCAGGATTCTGTCTAACCCGGGATCGGACACAACTATGTTTGGGGCTGTATTTGTTGGTCCAGGGGGCATGTTGGTGCAGACTGAAGGCTGGGCTTAGTGCCAGCAGGAGGCAGGACTAGCAGGCTAGCAGAAGATTAGTGCAGCTCTACATTTCTTGTGGCGTAGCTTGTGGCATCCTTACCTGCCCCAAGACCCACCTCTGCTCGGCCCTTCATGCCTACTGCTCCTGTCCCGGCGCTGCCCAGGGCCTCTGGTGGGTAGGAGGGCCGCTCTCCCCGGTAGGGTTTGGGCCTGAACGGATAGTCTTTGTCTTTACCTTTGGAGCCTTTCGGCCGGCCTGCCGCCTTCTTCTTTGACTTGCTGTCGCCCTTCACTCCCAGCAATGGGTGAACCTCTGTGAAGAAAATCACACCAAATCCAAACATGAACTTTGGTCTTTTGCTTCAATCAATACTGGTACATTTATACATAGGACTACCATAATAAAATAGATTTAACAGAGAGGGCTTACAGTTCAAAGAGTAAACTTTTACATTTGTCCCCTTGTGTCCTGTCCTTTTGTAGAAGTCAGCAGCTACGGTACAGTAAGTGGGGACCAACTACAGTACTAATGACAGTAGCTTTGTCAAGAGAACAGTGGTCTTTTCTGTGGCAAGAAGAGAGAGAGAACACGCAAACTCCAACCACACAGGCCACCTCTGCTGGGGATCAAACCACAGTGAGTGAGTGTGCAGCCATGATTTGGATCTTTGCTGGTTCCGCTCTCTCTCTCTTTTTGTCTTGAGACAACTTGTTGTGATTTGACACACTCATAAAATTGCCACAGGCCACAGGTGCGGATTTTTTGTGGCAGGGGGGCATGTGGGGGCAAATGAACTAAATTGTACTAATTGAAAAAATATATACTGTTTTACTGATATATAAATATATATAAATCTCTCTGTGTGTCTAAGCTAAATTTCAGACATGCTGAAGCTAGCCATATAAACTCCAAGAAATAGAATTCTTAGGTCATCTGGGGCTGACCAAGCAGCATTCACTACTATGCAACACAAACCTGTGATTTTTCAAAAGTAGTCAAACAGTCCAGTGATGAATGAGCATACATCACTAATCATGTTGCCTAATATAAATAAATTCTCAGAACTGTGAACTACAATGAGATCCATAAAAAAATGGAAAAATCACACTAGAACTGCGAAAATTGCGTAGTTATCATTGTGAATGTCGTACATGCATATTTTGACCTAGAATTGTGTGCTTTTTACGCAAAATGCATGTAGGTTGGCAGGACTGCACCTTTTTGTCAAACATGTTCCCTGCTAAATGTCCAACGGCAATATAATTTTTCGCCAGATGCATGTGCAAAGTTTACAATGTTTTGATAAACTTTAGGCCCTCAAAAATTCACTGGGAATTGTTTGCACTGGCCCCAATTACAAATTGCTCTCTCTTTCTCTTTACCATCAACAGGAACACCCTGCAGTTCAATGGTGGTAGTCCGGGCCTTCTTCTTAGTGGGGCCTCCGTCGGAGGAGGGCTGCCTCTTCTTGTCTCCACCTGCTGAGCCGTCCTCCCCGGTGCCTGCCTGGGAGGTGTCGGGAGGGGGGCCGAAGGGGTTCTCCTCTGGGTCTTCCACCTCTGGAGCAATAGGGAGGTACAGCAAGGCTTTGTAGTCTTCAAGCTCCTCGTCACTATATGAGAAAAACACACACACCCCTTACCGCTTTGCATTTCAAACCTGTACCAAAGTGATTCTTAAGATAGACACATACTGTACATATGAAAGAAAATACAAGACACAGAAGAGATCAGAGCAGTGGATTGTGATATTTAATCTAAATCTACCATAGTCCATAATTCTTGATTCTGTGATCATGTGAAATAACTAAATTACCTGCTGCAGAAAGCCACTATGGGGTCAACAGTGGTTACATCAACCACCTCATCCTCCTCAGCATCCGCACCTAAAGGACACATCAAGGACAAGGTCAGTATAATCAAATCAAACTAAAATCAGTGAATTATTGAGCGTTCAGTATTCACAATCTCAGTTTCTAATCATATGAATCAATCCCTTTACGAAGAAAACGATCAATGTCAGAAAGAGCCTGAATTTGCCTGAACATTTATTCTTTTTAATTTGCCTATTCATATAGGCTAAAAGATTTGTGGCTTACCTGTCTGTTCTGGTTCACTCTTATCCTCGTCCTCGATATCAAACTCAGACTCACGCTCCTCATACTCCACGTTTTCATCAAGCTCTTTGAAGTCCGGGGCGAAAGCACTCCAGTTTTCCTACAAACACAAGACATGTTACAACCTAATTCAAAGATTGTTGCAACTTTTTTGAAGGACATCAACATTCATTACAATTTGCTGTCGGGTGGACACATTAAAGGAGTAAAAAGAGTATATCTACAAGATCAAATAACATGATATGTTTTAAGATTGTAGATCAGTTATTTTTGCTACTTTTGTGTAACACTGTTGTATGAACAGGTAGGACACTAATTTATGAAACAATAAGTTAATAATAATAAGTTAAACTGTTAAGATATTTGTCCCAACAGGCAGCAATATGTTGACACTATCACAGACAATAAATACCATTGTAAAATATCATAAATTTGTTTATACATTTTATGACATGCTTGCAGAGAAGGGTGTTAAAAATGAATAAGCCAACAAGTTAAGCCTAGACTACGGTGCAAGAGACACACAATGAAAAACATTTTAATAAACACACAATATACTTTATCAGTCGATATATTCAATCCAATGCAACAATGAAATAATCAAAAAATGTAACAATTGAGGAAAACAAATTGTACAGAACTATTCTCTTAAAGCATGTCTCACAGTCCACCTACCACTTGGTTCTGAGCCCAGATGGACACCACCCCACTAGAGATGGAAGCTATGATGGGACGCACAGGATGCCACTGTGGAAAGAGTAAAGTTACATATTAAATGCTTCATCATCAACTTGGTTTTTCCTCTAGTAGTAGTATGATGTATACAATGCAGGAGGAAGGTTGTGTGTAAGTGGGTAATCCTTTCGTGCTGATGTTCATCGTTTCACCTATGCCACTGCTTTTACACCTTTAATCCAGCTGTGCTAGCCTGCTGGAGGACTGCAGTTGATTTATCCTGTGCTGGTTGGTTCGGCCGGTGTGGTCCTATTTACTTTGTGTGTCAGATGAGGTAATAATATTACTAAGCCTGGTTTGTACATTGCCGCAGTCATCTCAAACAGCAAATCTACAAATCCATAATGCATTAACATTGTGTTGCACTTCATATTTGATTTATTTTCTGTGTTAAATAATTGCTCTGATCTGTAACACCTGTTTGCAGACAGTGGTAACTGCCTTGTTTGACAGACACTAGATTCTGGAATCCATTAGCAGGAACCGTTAAGGCAAATGTGATGGCATGGGCAAATGTTCTGGATCTGCAATGTTAGATTCTAACATTGCAACGCAAAAAAGACCAAATGGTTATTTTTATATAACCACCGAGGATGTAGAATAAGAATACCGGTAGTTAATAATTGATAAGAAGAACGTAACCATTAGCTTTCAGCTTATTGTATAAACACATTAAGCCTGACAAACTTGGAAGTTTGTTGACCTAACCCTATTGTACATTATTGCTTTAAATATACTATTTCTGTAGCTAATTTGGTGATATTAAGCAGACTGTCAAGCAGATATTGGTCCATTGAGGCTTCTTTGTCCCCCGTGATCTTGATTCTAGGACTGTAACTGTTAACAAAAGTTACATATATTATTCCTTCTAAACATACTGTAAATATTCATATCATGTTATCTAAGTCGACATAGTGGAAGTAAAGATTTGGTAGAGGTATAAACTGACTTATTGATGTGTTTTGTTTTTTACTTTGGACTAAATCCACATTCCAACTCCCTAGCTGCATGTGCTTACAGCAACATCGAGAAGCAGCTCTCCTCTGGTTCCATGGAGGATTTTCACCAGGTTGCCGATGCTCTTCTCCCAGATGTAGAGGGCGTGCTGCCTGGCTGAACCCGCGACAATGTACTCCCCATCCCCTGAAAAACAGCACCGCTTCCACGGTGTCCTGCAGGACAGGAGAGGACACAGAGAGGGGGCAGCAGAATTAACCCATCACCAAGTCCCTCCTCAATCCGGCCTTGCCCAATAGCCACGTTAGAAGAGGAAAGCTTTAGAGTGTTAAATTGCTCTATGTTGCAATGTTTGCAATGTTTGAAATTTACCAAATAAATACCATGCTAAATACCATGCACAGATCAATATATATGTTAGCAGCAGAGGAATTGAACAGACAAAATCATTTGCAGATCAGTTATTATGTAGGGTTAATTTGCAAAAGGCAGAGGCCTCAGGGTTCTGCAGCTAACAGTACCTGTTGACCAAATCTTGTAGTTTCTGCATGGGTTCAGGTTCCCCATCTCTACCGCAGGTCAGGATCTCTCTGCCATCATAGACCCTGATAATTCGGTCTGCTGTGTTGATAAGGAAACAGCTGACAGACACAGACAGAGAGAACAGAGGGGCATGCTTATTCACATAAACTGCATAGAATTCTGTGCACAAGTACAAATGGCACACATTTATAGCATAGAATAGAAATATGTTTTATTTGTTGTATCCCTGTAAGGGTGTATTGCCTCATTGGCCTGAGATGCTGAATGAACCTAGGCTTGACACCCTGGTATCGAAAGTTGTTTTTGTACATGTATTCTGTGTACACCATGGCAGAGATTTCAGCATTGAGGGTGTCTGCAGTGTGTTAAAATGACATAGCTCCCATTGCAATAGACACATACCATCTCAGATTAAAAGCCTCCACTTGAACTACAAGTCAACTGCGCCACTCAGTGGCTGTAGGTAGAAAGCAGCAGGTCAGTTTTTGGAGTATGTTGTCCTTGACATTCTTTAGCATATTTTAAAATATGGTGATTGCAGTTTCAGGGATTAAAGCAAAAAAAAATCCTGAGCCTGAACTTTCCAAACCCACATATATATATATATATATATATATATATATATATATATATATATATATATATATATATATATATATATATATATATATCGTTGAAATTTGGGTTGTTTTGCATGCCATCATGTTTGGTGGAGCAGTCTGGGCATTTAGGGTGGCGTTGCCCCCCCTCCCCATGCCTAGATCCGGTCCTGCACAAACTGCGACTGAAAAATTATCGTTGAAATTTGGGTTGTTTTGCATGCCATCATGTTTGGTGGAGCAGTCTGGGCATTTAGGGTGGCGTTGCCCCCCCATGCCTAGATCCGGTCCTGCACAAACTGCGATTGAGATACATGTAAAATGACTGATTTCTCTACTAGAGTAAATAATCAATCATTTCAGTATCACGCTTCTAAATCAGTTCAACCAGACATAGAGGTGACTACGCACTGGACACATGTGCAAGACCTGTCAACTTTACAACAACTGTCCGTTCGACGGAGTTTAAGAACACTGATTAGTATTGCCATTACCTGGGGTGAGTACCCCTTCCGACCGAGTCCCGACAGTAATATAAGCTGGATGTGTGTACAGCACCGCCACGCAACAACTTTAACCAGCAGCGGCTGGCGCGGCGCGCCCCCCCACCCACACACGGCGCACGACGTTTTGTTAGGTGAGAGAGAGAGAGAGAGAGAGAGAGAGAGAGAGAGAGAGAGAGAGAGAGAGAGAGAGAGAGAGAGAGAGAGAGAGAGAGAGAGAGAGAGAGAGAGAGAGAGAGAGAGAGAGAGAGAGAGAGAGAGAGAGAGAGAGCGAGAGCCTAGACTTTTTAGACGCGCTTACCCCTACCGCGATTCTGGGTGAAAGTGACCAAATGGGTGAGGTTGTAACTTTATAAACCTTATGCGAAAATATGTGGGGATTGTGAAATCAAGCGAGGCATGCATATTTGCATTTATTTATGCAATTATTCCGGGAATTACGCGGCGCCTTTTTTTCTTTCCTTCTCTTTCGACCATTTTTAAGGGTCCAGACAGAGATGTGCGGCCGTCCGGTCGTGGACCGCCAGTTGAGGACCATATAATAGCTTCGTGAGCACAGCGTGCAGAAGAGCAAGCACCTGACTCGATCCCTTAGCTTCCTGCACCAACTGCAAAATCAAAATGCCTTCCCATCTCGCCCAGTCTCATCTAGCCATGCCCAGTGCCATTTATTTTTGATGCCTTTATCTATCATGGTGAGGGTATTTTCACCTGGCTTCATGAACTGCAGCGTCCCGACTCCTCACACGCTGAAATGTCGCGGTTCGCTGATCACTCTCTATCTCCACGTGTCTCTGTCAGTGTTGCCAACTTGGCGAACTTGTCACTATGTTTAGCTTTTTTTTCCAGACCCCCTAGCGTTGAAAAACTCCTGGTAGAAAATCTAGTGCTTTTTGCTGGTGAGTTGGGTAGAAAACCATTAAACCAATGCTCAGGCTCCTCCTTTTAGTGCATTTTCGAAGTGCCACTGCATTTTGGATTTTGGCAGTTGGCAACATTGGTCTCGTTTTTTTTTTTTTTTTTCCCCCCCCAAGCCTGATTTCCGGCACCGTGCCGGAAATCTTTGATCCTTGCAGTTTCCATTGTACTTTGCAGGAATTTACATCAACAGTCATTTATTCAAACTGCTGCAAATATTATGTCAGGGCCATCGTTGTCAGGGTTGTCAACCAAACAAATTGGTGTTACTTTCAGTACAAAGTTGTTGTACATTGGTTATTTCCACTTTTAACACAGGTGTGCTTTGAGATTTTGACTTGCCCATTAATGTGCCTCGTGCCACAAAACAAAAGCTGGTGAAATAAAGCTGTGACAAAGATTTAACAACTGCAGAGTACAGTAAAAGATTGACAGTCACACAGGACGCCTGGTGGATTTCCTGACAGGCAATTGGTTTCCATTCCTTCATTGTGACTCACCTGCCCTTGCGTGCAAACTCAATGGATTTGATAGCTGTGGTGTTACTGGTCCCTGTTGTCACTCTGAAGGATGCCACCAGCTCCTGAGTGTGTACGTTCAACACCAGGATCTACACATAACAACACAACATCTGATACAAGTCCTGGGATTTTGTGACATTGTCATTTTTAGATTTTAACCATTATTTTATATCATGGCAAATAAATGTGAAGAGAGAATACTCTTTAAATAAAAACACAGCATTTACCTTTCCCTTGGCGTTTCCAGTGTATATGTACTCTCCGCGCCTGTCGAAGGCTGCTACTACGTTGAGGTCAGAGTCGTCATCCACAGGAAGGACCACGTGTTTGGAATCCGACAGTGTCAACAGGACCGGAGCAGACTTCATGGGACACACCAGAACCTTGTCTCTAAAACACACAGCAACAATTCCACTTCAGGATTCAGATTTGTCAATCCATCCTCTGCCTTTAAGCACTTTAAATCTGTTATTAATCTGTAATTTGTCACAACTATTCCTAACATGGCTGAAATGTGTACTTTTTGTTTTGACAGTTTGTAAGCGTGTAGATCAGCTGTTTTTATAGTTGGAGTTTCCATCAACTCAGAGTCACTCACCAAAAATCCAACTCTTGACTTATCAGAGAACAGTCGATAGAAACAATTTAATTAAGGCTTGTTATTTAAATAAGTAAACTATTACGTATTATACAAAAAATAATGAGTGTAGTGTGTCAAAACAAGATATGTGGTAGTTCTTTTCAAATGGTGCAAATTAATTTAAATGGTATAATAATTAAATGGTGAAAAGGTGAGCTGTGAGCCATCCATTAGGAACAATGTTATCTTTGAAGGAGTAAAATGTAATACCCAGTAATTGACATATTTACTCTCTTGATATTGCATTCCTACTACATCTAGTGTAAACAACTATACTCTTGACCACTCAATTCATTGCAATTAAAATAAATGTCAAAGTAAAAATAAGTGTCTAAGGTGAATTAACACTCACTAAATTGTGGCGAGTTGGATTCTTGGAGATGACAACATAAATTTTCAAAAAACTCACAGGTCTCTGGGATGGTACTGCAGTTTGAGGATGGGCGAAGGGAAGCGGAACCTCTGGTCGCAGTCACCTGTCAGGACGTCCCACTGTGACACGATGTTGTCTGTTGATGCACTCACCAGCTTGTGACCGTCTCGACTCCAACTGCGCACACACACACATGTCCACACACACACACACACACGGTATAAGACAGTCTTCTTGAATAGATTTAGTGACCTGATTTTACATTCACACTACTAAAAGACGGTCTATGCCTGAATGTGTGGGTTTGTGTGTGTGCACAAGGGGTGTGTGCAATGCAAGCGCAATGGTTCCAGAAGGAACAGGGCGTTTCGGCGACATTGTATGCCTTTCGTGTGTTGCACACGCACCCCTTGCATTTATGCCTTCTGAAGGCAGGCCCAGAGTGCTCCTAATACACACAGGCGAAGATAATGCTCGATCTCGTGCTCGAACTTGTGTGAACGGATGTGGACCTAAAGGATGTGTGACAGTGCACCTGGTTGACTGGAATATGAAGACAAGCTGCATACAAGACTGCACAATAAGGCATGTTGTGATGATGTTTTTAGCCTGCAACCAAAGCCTTGTGTGCCCACCATGCCCATAACCAAAAAGGACAAATATATTACCATAAAGAGCAGACAGGGTGGATATGTGCACTGATGATTTTAGCGATGCCTCGCGTGAGGAAGTCCCAGATGACGATGCGGCCGTCGTTGCATCCCACCGCTAACAGGGTGCCCCAGCGGTTGAAGGTACATGTGAGCGCCATGCTAATACAATCCAGGGTGCCATCTGCCTCCTGAAAATACATGTACACCATGTCTGTACAGCATTACACAACTCAAGCACTTTCCCAAAATATTTGTAAAACAGAAGTAGGCAGAGGGACTTCATTTTTACAAACTTGATTACAAATTTGTGTAAAAGGCCAAAGACACGACTTGTTATCTAAATCCGAGCAAACACCTGCTGCAATGATGTCCAAGAAAAAAAAATCAAGTAGTTATTCAACCTAAGTGTGTACTAGAGTACTAGCCCTGGCATGGAAGCGCATAATGACAGCAACACTTTTTGAAAACTTCCTCTGATCGCCGCAAACGTCATCAGGGAAACACAAAAAGTTGGGGCACACAATTGGCACAAGTGGTGTGATTAATTACGCATGCAGCCCCTATCGCAGTGCAACAGACAATCATGTGTCCCAAACGTTTGTGTTACCCTGATGACGTTTTGTGGCGATAAGGGGAAGTTCGACAAATGAAATACATACAGCTATCAGCCCCTTTGCCCGAGGGAAAAAATGCCTGCGTGCACTTTGCATCTCGTGAAAAAATGGAGATATCTGACTAAATAGACGACAGACGCTCTGTGCCACAACTTTAGTATACCCCACAGTACACTCACTAGCGCTTTATCTGACCGACTCAAGATTGGGCAGGCAAAAACAAACAGCGAAAAATAAAGATCTGATTGAAGCAGGCAAGACGATGGCAAATGTACGAATATTGTACAGTAAATTGGACAGTGTTGATGTAGTGTTACTACTGTGTCTAACGTCAAAAACACCCAATAATACATCTCACTTGGTATTAGGATATTAATTAAAAGATGTGCATACCTCTGGATAGTTCTGCCCGAATGACTCTGTAAACAAAACAAAAACATAATGAATAACATCATATATTTAAAATTAAGAAAATACAATCTACATCTACATTCAATGTTTGTGTTAGAACACTGTGTTCTCAAATATGAACTTTGGAGGGGATTTGCGACGCCCCTCACAAATATATATAATTACATAATAATTACGAAAATACAGAGTAGCCCCGACAGATCTACAAGCAGCACTAGAGCTTTCAGTGTGATCTACAAGCAGCACTAGAGCTTTCAGTGTGATCTACAAGCAGCAAAGGAGTTTTTGTGTGATCTACAAGCAGCAGATAAGCTTTTGTGTGGACTAGCTTGTAGATCTGTTATTTTCCGCGGGTGGCAGCACCGCCGTAGGACTCCAGTATTAAGATAATAGCCATTTCATATACTATACTAGAATTTACAATTACGTTACTGCTTGTGTGTAACGTAACGACCCATAATGTCCTCCACAGGTTCACAGTACGCTGGATTTGCACAGATCAATACGAGCACAAATACAGTTGGAGTCATTAAAAAGAACGACATGATTAATTCCACAAATCAAAATGCCATTGGCATGCTACGCTAACAACAAGCTATTCTTGCTGCAGCGACCAAACGGATCTCTTGGACGTTCCTAGACTAAATAAATCACAAAGAAAACCCTATTAATATTTACCGAGCAGTTCTAAGTTCATTGTGAAACAATTAAATATCCAAACAGAATGAATGCGGCGCTGTGTTGTTATTGTTGTTGTGCACGGCGTCAGCCAGTTAACAGTTAGCCTCAGACTTAGCTTCCGATGCTAACATATCAACAGCGCGAGACTGGCGCCCTAGCCGTCAATGAAGGACCCCAAACACAGGGGCAGGCAGCACACATGCCCGAATGGAAATTCGTTGTTATTATACCCGCATTACGGTATGAACAGTGTTTTGAATATATGTTATAAAAAAAAAAAACACTGATATACATTCAACACAAACATAAACGCAACACTTTTGTTTTTGCTCCCATTTTTCAGGGGATGGACTCAAAGACCTAAAATTTATTCCAGCTATACAATATTACCATTTCTCTCAAACACTGTTCACAAATCTGCCTAAATCAATTGCCTAAGTCAATTGTGGCCTGTGGAATGTTGGTCCACTCCTATACATCGACACCGCTTAAGACAGGAACGCACTTCCGGTTTCTGGCGTGGGGTAAACTTTGGCTTCGTCTCCATTAGATATCAATGCGCGATGACGCAGATAGTGCAATGCCGAGTGCTGTTTTACTTTTTGCAAAACCAATAACAAAGAAAATCCCGAATTAATATTTATACGTTTGCAATCAAAAGTAACATACAGTTAGAAGGACAAAATAGCTTCAAACCATCTGCCGAGAGGATGAATTCAGAAGGCTGTGGAGCCCTACTACAAAGCCTGTTTACATCTGCAGTCTCCACTTTGTGGCGAAGAAATCTGCGCTCATTTGTTGATGTCTGTCGGTGCAGAACGAAACTTGTGTGGCCTTCAGAGAGTTCATACGTCTTGGACAGGAGTGGTGAGGATGGAGAGGCGACGGTGGGTTGTCCTACAGAGCGACCCTTAGGTTGCAACCGAGGAGAGGTATGGCAGCGGAGAGCAGTGGGAGCGAAATTCAAGTCGATGAGGATGCGAGGGGAAATGAAAGCAAAAGGAAGCGGACTAACGACTTTACGAGTGCAGCCACTGCAGGAACAAATGCGACGACTGAGAAGTTTGTAGTGGGAATGAAAGCTGTCTCGAATGTTGATGGGATTTTTGGAGATCGACACCATGTAGCAAAGTTTGTGGGGAAAAAGATCGGACCGGTTGAGTCTGTAAGGGTTACGAGAAGCGGCATTGTTGTCATTGAGTGTAGTTCACAATCACAGATGGGGAAAGCTTTGACGATTGACAAAGCGAAGTTTGATGGGCACAGGTTAACGTGTTTCGATATGAATGGGAGTGGAAGGAGAAGGGGAGTCGTGTCTGGGGTGCCACTGACAATGGACGTAGAGTTGTTCCTCGGTCATGTCAAAGTTGAGAAAGCAAGAAGAATGCAGCGGTTCAGCGATGGAAAAATGGAGCCCACACAGTCAGTGTGTCTAACCTTCAATGGGAAACTTCCTGAGAGAATATATGTTGATTATGTAACATACAAGGTCAGGCCGTTTGAGAGGGGACCGCTAAGATGTTTTTGCTGCCAGCAGTATGGCCATGTTGCAGCAGTGTGCAGATCGGGTAGGAAGTGCGGGAGATGTGGAGGGGAGAACTGTGATGGGTCTTGTATCTCGCAAGAGAAAGAGCCAGAGTGCATTCATTGCAAGGGCAATCATTTTGCAGGGGCATCGAAGTGTCCTAGAAGGATACAGGAGGAAGAGAAGGCAAGGAGGCTCAGAGGGGGAGTAACGTATGCACAAGCAGTGAAGGGAAAGGAGGGAAATGATGCAGTGGTAACAGAATGCAGAAGGGACAAGAACACTATATGCTTGGACAAAAGGAAGTTCCTTGCGTTTATTGCCATGGTGATAAACTGTGCTGTCGAGGTACAGGGAAAATCAGAGAGAATTAAGATGGTATTGGACGCTGCCAGAAGGTTTTTGGATATAGAGGACATCAGTGGAGAGGACCTTGATAGTACCCTGAGAGAAGGGTTTGCACCCTCCCAGACTACTGGGTCTGGGTAGAACGGACTTTAGCACGTGTTACAAGGAGGGGACACTTGGGAGGGTTGGTAAATGGGGGTTATATAAGTTGTAATGGGGGTTTTTTCACTATTTTCACTGTTAGTGTTATTATCCAAATGTAAAGACAGAAATAAGACACCAGTAGGTGGCGGTAATGCGGCTACAGATCTGCCAACCGCCAATAAACCCGATAAGAAGAAGAAGAAGAAGAAGTCTCCACTTTGTTACTGGTAAGTTAGTGAACGCAAATATTGAAGGTTACCAAGTTGTTGAAACTGTATAACAATGTGGAAAATATAGCGTTATTGACCTCGTGATTATTAATACATAGATCTTGTTTAGTTAAAGTGCCGTTTGTTTATATTTAGCTCAGCTTTACCCACAACACAACATATCGTCTTCAACAGAGGACTTAAAGGGGAATTCTACCCATTTTCAAAAGCATCCTGAGAGGATACAAATGTGTACCATTTGCACCCTCTCAGGAAAAAAATCATTAACATGATGAAATACATCTTGATGATGGATGTCATCAGATGTATTTCACCATGTTAATGATTTCTTTCAGACCTCCATTTTTAGAATTGGGGGAACTTTTTCTTTATCATGTCCACACAACATCTGTAATGTATATTAATGACATTAAAATGTTGAAAATGGACTTTCCCCTTTAACAATGGCTTAAATCAGTGGTCCCCAAACTTTTTTTCACAACAAGGACCCCCAGCCTGACATGCATTAGTCTATTTAAGTGAACCCTGGGACCAGCAAGTTATACTGTAAAATAGGTGCCAATCAGAGGGTGTACAAATGGGACCAAATGGACTCAGACCAAATGTCAAGTCATATAATTTTGTTATATTATTCACACAGGAAGTCAAAAAGCTTTTTTAATACTAAGAACATTTTGGAACTAATAATGGCATTTCTTTCTCAAGCACGTTTAAATGTAAAATAATTTGGATTTGAGATGTGTTTAAATTTAGCTTGTGTAGTAGTATAGAAGTATTAATTACCACCATGTCTTTCTGTAGGGTTGAACATGAGGACGAAACACATCCAGACTACATACCCCTCATGTTTCCTGAAAAATCTCCCAAAATCACAATCATCAGCTGCATCAAATGTTTAAGGGTGAACCACAAGAAGACACAGCAGTCTCAACAATCTCAGCCTAAAGCTGTCACTCCAGTAGCCCAGGAAGCAACACCAGTGCCTTCTCCAGAGCATCAAGCACAACCTGAAGAATTAGCCCCAGTCAGTCTTCAAGATGGTGTAATATTGAGACGTTGTTGAAACAGCTTCATGAGGAGATCCAGTCTAATACAAGCCTCTACTTTGCATAGTACCGCAGCTGCATGGGAGCATGATTCACCAACGTTTTTAAAAACACAAATCATCAAATGCATAATGCAACAATGCGTATTGTATTCATTATTGAGATATGTGGTTTCATAGTTTTGACTATTTTAACCACTGTCAGCCTGACCTTCCTATGTTGAGTATGTCATTATACAATAGAGATACATTTTCATATCACTAAATATATAATCATACTATTTTATAATGTTTTTTATTTAATAAAACACGATCTCTGTATTAACTGCATCCAAGTTCATCCTGTCTTGCGGTCACAATGTACTGTAAGTATGCACAGCAAGCCAGAAACCCAGGTGCAGTGGGGGCTTCTAGTGGTTCTCCATGATGGTTTGACTTTACAATGCATTAAAACGTTTTCAGTGCCTGGTGTTAGTTTATGGAAAACAACAAAAGTTTACAATTTAAGCAGAATTTACAATATACTGTACAATGTAAGCACTGAAACATGGTTAATACATTAGACTTTGTATATAAGTCACTGCTGCAAGTACTGTGGGTTGATATGTATTACAAGTGCTATGGGCTGAGATGTCTGCGAGGTGGGTATTCAACCCACATATCCACTCAGAAATTTCTGGCACCCAGGGACCTCCAGTTCTTCATAGTGCCTTTTGAATAGACACCTGCATGATAATATGGCATTCTAACCCTTTTATTCAGCAGTATATCGTCACATCACAGTACAATTAAGGTAGGTGGAGAAACTTAGTTGTGCATGCTCATTATTGCAGTTAAAAAGTATATAGAAAGAGATGAGCATAAATTGCATATGACAAACAACCCATTTCTGGGCATATTATGATCTTCAGCAGTCTACTGTAATTAAAAACGTGTTCTAGGTGTTAGTAACTACCAAAGAGGTGGTGACACAGGTACACATGGCCACAAAACAGTAGACTATAGTATAATAAGATAATGACACCAATAAACAAAGCCATGGGGGTAAAAAAAAAATACTCTACATTAAAATACCAACAGTGTTCATATAGGCCTAGTGTGTAGAACATGGTGCTTGTAATTTATTAAAGATGAGCTCTATGAACAAAACTAAGTCAGTACTGGCCCTTGGTGTTTAACATTATGGTAACTTTAATTCATCATAGATATAGAAAATTTAGCCTAAAGTTGTTTCTCACCAGGCAACTCGACCAGATAACTGTCCAGTCCAGTCCTTAACACATATTAACAACATAGTTCAGTGTTGAAAATCAGTGGTCTTCCCCTTTAATAACATACGGACAGCTATCTATTCCGATGTTGTTTAACTTGTTAAGATATTGTGCCATGTCCACGAGCAGTAGTGGATCAAGATAAGACATCGTAAACAGTTTAAAACAACATATTGTGTGAAATATTCCATTTTGAAATCGCCGTGCATAACACTGCAGTCAACGAGAGCAACATTTTCTTTACCCTACGGGGGCGGAGCCAACGTTTGATGACACCACGCGGTGTCAGTGTATGGCTATGTGAAGTTGCTGGATATTAGTGGGAACTGGTACACACTGTCAAAATGGTAATAGCACATTATTACCACATTATTACCATTTCAGAATGACCTGTGAGGTGGGATGGATTATCTTAACAAAGCAGAAGTGCTCAATATCACACATTTAGGCAGATTTGTGAACAGTGTTTGAGAGAAATGTAATATTGTATATCTGGAATGAATTTTAGGTATTTAAGGCCATCCCCTGAAAAATGGGAGCAAAAACAAACGTGTTGCATTTATATTTTTGTTGAGTGTGTGTGTGTGTGTGTGTGTGTGTGTGTGTGTGTGTGTGTGTGTGTGTGTGTGTGTGTGTGTGTGTGTGTGTGTGTGTTTAAATGATTTATTGGTTGATTGATTGACAGGTTTACGTTACATACATTACACTGTGAGTGACTCAGTGGACAAACCAGCTTACACTTGATGGGGCGGCTGTGGCTCAGGAGGTAGAGCAGGCCAGGTCGGCCAATGATCCAGTGGTCGGCGGTTCGATTCCCGGCTCCTCCTGTCTACATGTCGAAGTGTCCTTGGGCAAGACACTGAACCCCACCTTGCCTCCAGTGGTGGCCACTGCTGGTGTGTGAATGTGGGAAGTGGGGACGCTGGCGTTGACTGTTCGCCGCTCTACTTCCCAATGTATGAATGAATGGACCATTGTAAGCGCTTTGAGTATACACGCTGTGCATAGAAAAGCGCTATAAAAATGCAATCCATTACTTGTTTTTACTTGTTCAACCCAACTAAAAAACACGGTGAAGCAGCCTTTTGCTTCTATGGACCGACGGCGTGGAACAAACTCCCATTATACATTCGACAGGCAGCCTCTGTAGACATTTTTAAAGCACAACTCAAGACGTACTTCTATGCACTTGCTTTTAACTGATTCTCTGTGATTTTATATTTTATGATTTTATATTTTATGCCTTATTTCAGGTCCTCACTGTACTGCTTCTTTGATGTATTTTAATGATCTCTTTAATTTATAACCACTATTTTTTGTCTTCTTCTCTATTGCAATGTAAAGCACTTTGAGCTGCATTTTATGTCATGAAAGGTGCTATACAAATAAAGATTATTATTATTATTATTATTGTGGCAGAAAGACCAACGTCTCTTTCCATCCAGCACCTGTATAAAACTCGTCACGTGACCTCAAGATGCTGCATCCAAAAGATGCAGTTCGCAGTATGGTGTGCCCAGACTGACTGTGAGAGTGGTTTTGAAGGAATCAAGGGATTTGCAAATTTTGCTTGTCTTAATGACTGTTAAAGGCATTCCACATTTTGGCGGCATAGGATCAAAAGGAATTAAGTCTGGGTACATGGTTCGTTGAACCCCCACTATTTTTGTGGGAGTGGACTTTGTTGACATTTTAAGTACTTGCACAGGACAGGTACATGGGTGTTTTGTTAGTGTATTGAATCGTGTGGATCAGACCCATTGCAAGATGTTGTACCCTGTTGTCAACCCGAAACCAATCAAAGTGGGAAGAGGTGAGGTGGGTTCGGGGGGTGACAGCCTGATCAGTTTGTTTTTGGAGGCCTATATCCTTGTTTTCAGGGCCTTTGAGGTGCTGTGGTACCAAGAGGTGCAGGCATAGTCAATGTTGGTTTCTTTGACTGTGCCAGAACCTTGAGGGATCCCTATTACTAGTGTTATGGTCTTCAAGGTATTTTTGTTGACCAGTGAGGAGATCCTACCTAGGTATATTCAGTGATTTCACTTAATACAAATAACATTTCCTTTTTTGTGATTGTTAACTTTGAAAAAACGATTAACTGGCTATGGAATAACAGCCAAGTAGAAACCCAACTCTTAATTGTAAATTTACTTTTAAATCGGGTATACAAATATTTTAACTAATAGAGTCTTAAGCAAACCTGAAATAAGGACACCAAGCAATGAAGTAAGTTATGGAATAGAGTAGACCTTTCAATCAAGTGAATTTTATCTTATGTTCGATTCAGATCGCAGTTACAGTTGCAAAGAGAGTACCACTATGTACACAAGAATGAACAATATCACATCAATTACATTTTTGTACAAATACAATGTTTTTCAGTCCTAGTTGTCACATTTTCATATGGCCCTTCTTCTTTGGCCCTTCTTCAACCCAAACCCCTGACCCAGAAACGGGTACCGATCCACTGTTTTGCCTCAACACACATCACATGTGATCATCCGGGTTGTTCGCAGACTTCGCACCGGACCAATCACGTCTTTGTAGCACGGAATGAGGTTTTTTATATTGTTCATGAAAAAACACATCCAGCAGCGCGCACTTTCGCAAGGTCGCAAATATGAAACCACCGCAAACGTTGTGTTTTTGTGTTTAAAACGTGTTCAAACGCCCTGCTGCGACTTTAGAGGACCACGCCGTCGAAACGTGAGTCGTGCCTCCGTGCGTCATTCCGGAACAGACCAATGAGGGCAGAGCATTTATGTAGGTCACTACAATGGACGTGTTACGACACGCAACAGAGAGCATAGAAATACAACAATTAGATCAGGAACACACTTCAACACAGATTGAATAAATTGTTTCATAATGTGTACATATCAATTAAACACTGCAACTCTTTTGTGCTTGAATTGCTTACGACATAGTACACCCTTTTCAATTCATAGTCCGTCCGTTCAGAACCACTGTCCTACAGGCTATGGGTACAGTAGCCCCGTTCGTGACACTCTCATCTCGCTGGCGATGCTGACTACAGCTACGAGGAGAGAGTCACGTGTAGCTCGGTTACCTTTTGGATGACCGCCGGGTGCACCCGGCGAGAAACGGTGGATTAAACCCCTTTAGCAGTAATCAATGCAAACGGGAATGGTATCGATAGAGTCGCAACAAAAAAAAACTCAACGCCGGAACTTAACATTTGAGGGCCGGCACACAGAAAACGCGTATTTAATTTTAGAAGACGGCAGTACCATGTTTTGGAAGCGCTAGCATGTAGCTAATTGCTAGCGCTAGGCATTCAAGCCGGTCATCCACAGCAGCAACCGAGCTACACGTGACTCTCTCCTCGTAGCTGTAGTCAGCATCGCCAGCGAGATGAGAGTGTCACGAACGGGGCTATGGGTACAGTCGTATATGGAGGGCTAAATCTGCCACCTCATTCTATTAATAAATAAATGAATATATGTGACAATACATATATAAATGCATAAATAAATCCATGAATGCTTCATTTTATAAATAAATAAATGAATGTATGCGATAATAGATAAATCAATCAATAAATCAATCAATGAATATGGAAATCAATAAATAAATCAATAAATAAAGGTATAAATAAATACATAAATAAATAAATAATGAAATAAAGATTTAAATGCATAAATAAATAAATACATAAATAAATATCATTAATTGAAATGTGCATTGAAGTGTGCCTTTAAAAACACTATTTCAATAATCTTTTCTGTATATCAATAATCTTTTCTGTATATCATTAATCTTTGTAATGTGTATATCAGTACGCATTTCAATACACATTTCAGTGAACCTATGTTAATGAGGGGGCAGGATTTGATGATGTCACTCACTGATGAGGCGGACCTTGATGATGTCAGTAAGCAACCATTGGATAATCTATGCAGGAGATCACAGATCGACTATACTTGTCTGTTTTCAGGGGCGTGCACAGTAAGACGCTAAGGGGTGCTTGAGCACCCCCAAGTGGCCCTCTCTGGACCAACATGCCCTTTTTAAAAGAACAAAATCTAAAGTTCAACGATTTTTCCCTCTGAAACCATAAGGGCTATGTTTACAAAACTTGGGGAGGTGGGTGGACATATTTTTAAAAATTATTTGATTTTAAAATTGTATCGGTCGGCCTCATGGTGGCGCTATAACAGCCCACCAAACAGCCAGTTACGTTTTGGCCCATAAGTCTTGAACTGTAAGTCGTAAATTTAAAATTCCTTTTTCCCAGCATTCCTTGGGTCATGATGCACCTCTCCATATAGGCCACGCCCATTTCCGCAATTAAAGTTTTTCTGCCATTTTGTATGTTGTTGAAAACACACTTTTTGCCCCTATTCCTACATATTTTAGTCAAATCCTAAAAAATTGGCTTCCAAAGTTAGTGGGAGGGGCCTATTTCACAAATAAGTGCCACAAATCATTCAAATGTCCAAACCTCCCCAAATTTGAATCGCATGTTGTGGGTGGTGGCACCCACAACATGCATCATCATGCATTCATCCCAGAGCCCACCATTTATTCAGCATTTGAGCCAGGGACCACCAATCGATGATATTTTTTAGACCCACCAACCCCAAAACTAAAGATTTCTTTCGCTTCTGTCCATGACGATTAATCTTCTAGTTTTGTAGATTTGGACTAATTCGCTGATGGATATCATGCGATATGGACCCTTGCGGGTCCATTTGGTTTCATTTTATACTCTCAGGAGCTACATTTGGCTAAACAACTTTGGCGGGGACTACCTGGAATCCGTCCCCACACCACACCGCCACGAAGGCGCCGGCACAAAAGCAGACAGCCACCTGTGTAGAAAGTGAAGAGCCCCCACCGTTAAAGCGAAGGCGAGCAACGCCACGCCAGCCAGAAGTTTAAGGCCTATTCAGAGATGGATTTTCGGTGCCCACCGCGACCACCGCGACCACCGTTTCCTACAATATGACGTCATACCACCGCTACCACCGCACCTCCCAGCCCTCCTCTCGGATTTTACTAACCACCGCACCGCGGTGGTTCCAGTACTTGTTTTTAACGGCTGCCAGCTGGTAAAAAAAAGAAAGAAAAGAAAACACACCACAGCACGACGGCCAGGAGGAGAACGAAGGGATTCAATGATAGACACAATGACATAAACAGAATACGAAATAAACATAAAAGCAGCAGAATTTATTATAATTGAGGTAGGAAGTAGAGAAAAGCAGAGGGGAAAATAAACAACAATGGGCGCGAGGAGAACAGGGGAGGGAGGGCGAGGTGCTGCTAGTGGTATATGAAATAGCGGTGGTCGCGGTGGTGACAGACTATATATAGCGCGCGGTGCGGTGGTCTGATCGGTGGTCGCGGTGGCCACCGAAATTCCAGACTCTGAAAGAGCCTTTAGCCAGAACAGCCAGCACAACACGACAAAACGTCTCCCACTCCCCCCTTAACTCTGACAGTGCACTGTGCACAGATGAAACCAAACGGACCCGTGAGAGTCCCGTTTGGTTTACGTTTAGTTTAGTTTAGTTTGTTGTGTTATGCTAGCTACAAAGAAGAAGCTCCTCCCCCACACGACAGCGCCCCAACACAACCGGACTTCCAGGCCACCCCGGATGTGTTGGGGTGCTGTCGTGCTGTCAAGTAGCCGTATGCACTTCCACACCAGCGGCGCAACAACAACAACTACTACTAGCAATACTACTAGCAATACTACTAGCAATACTACTACCACTCCTACTACTACTAGCAGTAATACTTCTAGTACTAATACTAGTACTAATAGCAATAACTACACACACCAGCAATGGATGTGATGACAGGTGGAGAGGAGCTACTACTAGCACCACTCCTACTACTACAATGACAACAACTACTACTACTACTAGCAGTACTAGTACCACTACTAATAGCAATACTACTACTACTACTACTACTACTACTACTACTAGCAGACCTAGTACTACTAGCAGTACTACTATACTACTAGCACTACACTACTACTACTACTGCTACCAATGCTAATGCTAGCAACATGCTAACATGCTAATGCTAACATTCTAACCCGAACATGCTAATGCTAACATGCTAACATGCTAATGCTAAAATACTAATGCTAACATGCTAATGCTAACATGCTAATGCTAACATGTCAATGCTAACATGCCAACATGCTAATGCTAACATGTCAATGCTAACATGCCAACATGCTAATGCTAACATGCTAATGCTAACATGCTAATACTAGCATTAGCATGTTGACATTAGCATGCTATCATTAGCATATTAGCATTATCATGCTATTGTTAGCATGTAGTAGTAGTAGTACTGCTAGTAATAGTAGTAGTAGTAGTAGTGCTAGTAGTAGTAGTACTGCTAGTAGTAGTAGTACTGCTAGTAGTAGTAGTAGTAGTAGCAGTACTGCTAGTAGTAGTAGTACTGCTAGTAGTATTGCCATTAGTAGTAGTAGTAGGAGTGATGCTAGTAGTAGTACTGCTAGTAGTAGTAGTACTGCCAGTAGTAGTACTGCTAGTAGTAGTAGTAGTACTGCCAGTAGTAGTACTGCTAGTAGTGGTAGTACTGCCAGTAGTAGTACTGCTATTAGTAGTAGTAGTACTGCCAGTAGTCGTACTGCTAGTAGTAGTAGTAGTACTGCCAGTAGTAGTACTGCTAGTAGTAGTGGTAGTACTGCCAGTAGTAGTACTGCTAGTAGTAGTGGTAGTACTGCCAGTAGTAATACTGCTAGTAGTGGTGCCAGTAGTAGTACTGCTAGTAGTAGTAGTACTGCCAGTAGTAGTGGGGCTTGTAGTAGTACTACTGCCACTAGTAGTTCTGCCAGTAGTAGTAGTACTACTACTAGTAGTAGTAGTAATAGTGGTAGTACTGTCAGCAGTAGGAGGAGGAGGAGGAGTGGTGCTAGTCGTAGTACTGCTAGTAGTAGTAGTTTTAGTAGAATGCATTCCATTGAACACTTCACACTTGTTTACCAACAAGATGGCCGCTCCTTTCTGAGTATGGGACTGAGAAAGGCCTTTAACGCCAAATGCGCCAAGTTGGCAACACTGATACAGACGGGTCTCACATGGTCTATGCCCCCCCCCCCCCCCCCACCCCCCCACCCACTATAGTCTGGACACTGCTGTTCACAATTACAACTTACTTGTAGACGAGCATTAATTTGTGGGAAACGAAGTGAGATTGATGAATGGTACGTTATTTTCTAAATATATCTGGAAACTTTAAGTTAAATTCTGCATAAGAAAACACCACAAATACCACTAAATAAAAGAAAATCTCCAGAGGATTTTTTCCCTTGCTCTGGGTTCGATTGCTAGTGGCTGAATGGGAAAGACACGCCCTCAACTGGAAAAACACGCCCCCTCATTAACATAGGTTCACTGAAATGTGTATTGAAATGTGTACTGAAATGCGTACTGATATACACATTACAAAGATTAATGATATACAGAAAAGATGATTGATATACAGAAAAGATTATTGAAATAGTGTTTTTAAAGGCACACTTCAATGCACATTTCAATTAATGATATTTATTTATGTATTTATTTATTTATGCATTTAAATCTTTATTTAATTATTTATTTATTTATGTATTTATTTATACATTTATTTATTGATTTATTTGTTGATTTCCATATTCATTGATTGATTTATTGATTTATTTATCTATTATCGCATACATTCATTTATTTATTTATAAAATGAAGCATTCATGGATTTATTTATGCATTTATATATGTATTGTCACATATATTCATTTATATATTTATTAAATGAGGTGGCAGATTTAGCCCTCCATGGGTACAGTCGTAGGCTAGCCCTGAAACAGTCATGCAGCGTCTTAAAAGAGTTTTTGGCGGATGGCTATATTTATATCGATAGCGTGTACATAAACATTCCGTTTTCAAATAAAGTAAAAGTACTCACACATGTGAGTACGGGTGTTAGACACGCGCCCGAAATTAGGATAGCTGCTGCCGCGTTGTTTAATAAAAGGCATTTTTACAAGAGCCCCCCGTGCTACTTTTCTGGGTTGGGGTACGTTTGGTAAACAAACAGATGCACACCGGGAGCACATCCCCCTATTAGTTTGTATCATAGATATCTATGGTTTGTATTGGCAGTGTGGTCAGCATAAGTATATGGAACACACTCAATGTTCTGGGCGCATACAATTGAAAGCCAATGGCACAAGAAAAGCTAGGATAAAAATGCTTTTTATTAAACAACGCGGCACGCTGCAAACCTAATTTCGGGCGCAATAAGTGTCTAACACCCGTAGAAATATGTGGTACTTTATATTTGAAAACGGAATGTCTATGTACACGTACACTTTCATGTAAATGTTGCGATCCACCAAAAACTGGAGCGTCATGCGATGCATGGCTAGTACAGTCGTGACCATCAGACGTGCCATCATGCAGTGAGTTTACATCTATGCTATCATACATCTACAGCTTTCGAGTGGGATGGAAAAACTGAGCGTGCGCATTGACAAAAAAGGTTATGCAACCATCGGATTTTTTTTTATTTCCAGTAAAGGCAAGTTTGCAGAAGCCTGTTGTTTAAGTACCAAAATAATCACAACACGCCGGATGCTAGCAAAACATGATGAAAATATAACTCCGATTGAAGATCGCTCATAGCAGGTCAGTGACAATAATGATATTGTAATAACATGTAAATGTGGCAATGTGGGCTGCTGTTTCGGTCCACTTATACAGTATGAGGATGAGTCCCACTGACCCACTTCTGTAAACCAGTGGTTGTCAACTGATCTTGACCCAGGGACCACCATCCCGACTCCTACAAGGCAGGTAGAAGACATAACAAGCAAACGTTGGTTAAAAATAACAATTGTGTTACATTCTGTAGTTGTATAGACTTCTTGTAAATGAAGTAATGCATGTGTTTAACGATAATTTAGGTTACCAACTATCCATCATAGCTGGGGACCACTTGAAACGCTCTTAAGGACCACTGGTGGTCCCTGGGTCACTGGTCGAAAGCCACTGTTATATTCAATATAGTATATTTGATGATAATTAATTAATATTAATAATAAAAAAATACCACTACTACTACTAATAATATTTATTATCATGTATTTCTGTGTCTCTGAGACCACATACCTACATGTAATTTTAATGGAATTGTATATCCCCAGAATGACCTACATTCTCCAACTTTATGCACAACTGCTGCTGGTGCCCTTTGATTTGTTAGCGCAAACATATTTGGTTGCCATTTTGTCAAAGAGCTGGAGGCTTGCAGACTGCCAAATGTTGTGTATGTACAACGTATATCACTTCCACAGCCAATGTGCACAGTACACTTTGTACATTCTGAGTTAACACTCATTAATCAAACCGTTATTTCAATCAAAGCATTATGGTAGCAGGATGTTAATGGTTTTGGTGGTGGCCTCCCTACACTTCCAGTGTGACATTTGAGACCCTTGTGTTAGGATAACTGGAAGTAGTACTGCTGCTACCGTTTGAAGCTCATAGGCAATGGGCAGCTGTGGCTCAGGAGGTGGAGGAGTAGATGTTTATTTGATCCCAGAGTTAGTACAAGGTGTCCTGTCCTTAAGTGAACCTGACTCGATTTACCAATTTCTTGTACAGCACCCTAGAGAGTGTAAGAATCGAGTTCTGTTTGCTTCCATTTGTATACTTTCAGAGTAGTGGGAGATCAAGAACCACTAACATTTCCATTGATAAGTGTTAAATTGCAGTTACAATTTAGTAAAATAACATTTGAAATAGTAAAGTAAGATTATTAAACCATACTGCAACAACAACTGAAGCATTTTAAAGATGAAGATACTTGATTACTAGAAATTACATGTGCTATTTTCCACAGATCCTAAAAAACAACAGAAACATAGCCGCACACCACACACTTACTGTATATGAGGAGTCATTGACACAAAACAATTTCATATGACATCTGTAGCCAGATAGTCTACATAGTCATTAGGGGGTGCTTGACATTAAAACGCTACCTTGTGAGTTGTGATGTGAAGCCAGGTGTCATCAATGTTTGCATACATGGATAAAGAGATATGTCAGTGGCCTTCCGCGTGGTGCATTTTAGAATCTTTTGTTTACTTTTACAGTATGTATAATATTATAACATTATAATGTGGTTATTTTGTTCATAAAACCTGGTTACTGAAAGTCACTTGCCTTTCTACAGAGAGCCTTCGCCCCCTGACCCCACTCCACCACCATGGCCCCTAACAAGATGAACTCCATCCACTGGTTCCGCAAGGGGCTGCGTCTCCATGACAACCCGGCGCTGTTGGAGGCGGTGCTCGGCGCAGACACGCTGCGCTGTGTTTACTTCCTGGACCCCTGGTTCGCCGGGGCGTCCAACCTCGGGGTCAACCGCTGGAGGTGAGGGAGAGAGACTATCATACTCAAGTACCGGTTTACAGAGTAAAAATGGAGTGGATGGGGTCTATGGACTGGAACCAGGCCACAGAATATCCAGACATTTTTAGAAATAGTCCAATCTGTTGAAAAGAGATGATGCAGAAGTGGGGAACTCTCCAGGAGGAGCGAAATCAATTTGCGGCTGCGCCATACGTCGCAGCATAGGTTGTGATGTGTGACCCAACGGTCACGACTGTTGGGGCCTCCTGCCCGACTAACTTATATTATTTTTCATCTTCGGCGAATTAATTTTGTGACCGTGGCATATGTTACAACGGGTGGCCCCAATGGTCGCGTCGGATGGCTGTCGGATGGCTAGCCTGTAACTAACTAACTAACTGACCGACCAACCAATTAATATTAAGATATCCAACTCAATGTGCTTTATGTACAGTACATCAAGCAAAGGAACCCACCTATACAGTGATAATAGGATCCCTAAAACTTTGTACAACACAGTAAGTATTAGGCTGAAAATGTCAGAATTTAGGTGAGGTCATTCAGTCATTCCCACACCCACACTGTCTTTGTGGCAGGCTAGGTGTTGAAATAATATCATAAACTGGTTGTGTTAGATTGGCACTATACGCTGAGATGGGACATTGTGTTCTTTTCCGTTTTTAAACAGCTCTGATTGATTCAGAATCTCAGAGACACAAATAGACTTTGTATTTGGTAGGCATGCACAGAATGGGAAATTCTTGGCCAAAACCAAACCAATCTGGTGTTTTTGAGCTGTGTTAACTGCTCCAACAATTCACTGTGTGCTTGCCTGCTTAGATATGTGAATGTTAATTTACTCATTTATGTATGCTGGATAAAGTTTATCTTTCTATTGACTGATTGACTAAAACAAATCACATGTGGATCAATATATATTGTCACCAGACATCGAATAATTAGTGTGTGTAGAAGCACTCTCAGTCCCAAAGGAACCCGCTCAATACATATTTCACACAGGGATGTGATTTTTTAGAGGTGGATTGAAAACCTAGTTGTCAACAATCACCCAGAGGACTCGGGGCCTCTAAAACAATGTTAGACCTACCCATATAATATAATATATAATATCCATGCTTTGTGTAGCGTACAGAGCCAACTCTATGGAGCCAATGGCTCGGTGGTGTGTCCTCTCAAACTATGTCACCATAGACAGTATTAGACATGCCTAAAAGCCTAGTAATTGAGTGTGTTCTACCTTGTACAAAATAGTATAGTCTAGACCGATTCACAGAGCACTACCTATGTGTACCTGTCATGACAGTGTCAAAACACTTCACATGTTGTGCTTCGCATGCTAACTTAATACAATGTTGGGTTGTTACTTGTTTACCTCTCCAGCATCAGTCACTCGAGTATATGCGTCCATCTGTGCCTCGTTGGTGCCGTCCATCTGTGCCTCATAGATACACTTTGTTTTGCTTATTTCTATTTTCAAGATATGGCACAAATAATGTGGCGTTAGTCCAGTTTGTCTGGCCCAAACCTGACATCCAGATTGCGCTTGATAGCAACTAACTCAATAGACATTGTGGTGCAGTTCAAACAGTGCAGAGATGAAGTTGGAAATTTGATTGTCATCTGTTGTTCATCCTGTGTGCAATACATGTTACATGCTTCATGAATTACATCTTATTAAAGGGGTTGAATTGGCCTTCTTTCTTTTGGACACTTCATAATGTTAAACAATGATATTTACATTAGATTAAACGGGGCATGGCCCAACAGCTACAATAACAATATCAATATAGCCTATGATCTGTATAACTGAAACATTGAAAAGAGACAACTTACAGGACAAATCATCTGGCATTTCTAAAATACAGCAATGATTTGAATAGGACTACTTTTCTTTACATTGCTAAGGCATCCACCTGTAAATTACATTTCATTTCATTTTTATGTTACAAGGGGGCATAGTGTTCTTTTCTTTGTGGGAGTTTCCGTGACCATAATGAGAGGCAGGTTAGTGGGCCAATGGAGAGTACTGAGTCACTGGTCACTGTGGAGATGACCTACTTTCAAGGCGGAAGCTTGAAGTGTTGGCACCTAATTGTGTCTGTGGGCGTATGCAACAGTGTACAGTACACTGTGTGCAGACAGTTTGGAGTTATGTTAATCAGGGCGTGTCTGTCTGTAGCAATGGCACCCGCGCACTTCAAAATTACATGGAGAATGTGGATTCCCTCTGGAGAATCGCATGGAGAAAGAGGATGACTATCTCATCCACATTCTCCATGCGATTCTTTTCATCATAATCTTCTATGATGCATATACCATATACTTTGCTACTGTCAAAAGGATCAAACACAAAAAAGCTCAAGAGCGTCCCAAAGATCTCCAAAGGCAATTTGCCGGTACATCATATTCAACTAGTATAATAATGTCATTTATTCTACTGTGGGTAACTAAACCTGGTCCTTTACTGATCAGTTATTATTTTATTAAAACTGCTTCTCCACGCCATCAGTGCCCATACCCGAGGCAGGGTTGGAAAAAGGGCCTTTCTGTGTGGAGTTTGCATGTTCTCCCCGTGTCCCCTAGGGCAGGTACCCTCACAAAAACATGCAGTAATCCTGGGCTCTAAACTACCTCCCTCTGGTCAGCCGGGGCGCCTGACGGAGGGGACAGGAAATGGTTGGAATAACATGTTCCTTCCATGCACCATGTCCAACCAGGGAAACTCCCCGTCAGGTGAGGAGAAGGTGGCCCGACTCCTCATGCATTGAAGGAAACAACATCCCAGTCCGCTGCCTCTCCAAGCTGGTGGAGGATGTGTAGAGCCCAGGATCACATTAGGAATTGGCACTGGGTGGTAAAAATGTGGGGATGAAAAAAAATGCCCCTGCTCATCTATGGGCAGTTCCATTGTTAGCCACTAGGTGTCACCTGACAACACATATACGATGTTGCCCACCTATCTCTTGTTAAGTGGTAGGTTGATTGAACACTGATCCAGAATAGTTTGGGAACCCCTGATTTACAGACCTGCTTTGTTGCTTCAGGTTCTTGCTGCAGTGCCTGGAGGATTTGGACTCTAGCCTACGCAAGCTCAACTCCCGTCTGTTTGTCATCCGAGGGCAACCAGCCAACATATTTCCACGTCTCTTCAAGGTAAATATGCCTAAATATGCCTTTGCCCTTACTGATAGATTTTTACTGTATTATGACAAGAAAGGAGGAGAGAGAAGAGGGGAGAGACATACTTCAAAGGTCGTCAGGGTTGGACCCGAACCTGGAAGAATGCCTTGCCATTGTTGCTTCTAATTTTTAAAGAAAAGACAGATTAAGTACTATTAAATAGCAAGTACAATCTGACTATTTTAGGCTATAATTAAATGACAGATGTTAAGTTGATATGTCTCACCAAAGCTCTTGGGTGGAAATGTGTCCATACAGCAATGGAACGTCACTCGCCTGACGTTTGAGTCAGACTCAGAGCCCTTTGGAAAGGACAGGGACGCTGCCATCAAGAAACTGGCTGCAGAGGCTGGAGTGGACGTCATCACGCGCACCTCGCACACACTTTACGACCTGGACAAGTGAGTAAATGAAAGAGGGAGTGAGTGAGTGTCTACAAGATCACAACGTGTATCATCATGATGCATTGCAAGCACGCAGAGAAATCCCACACCGGCACCGTCAGATGCATGTCCACACATCGCACTGTGCCCCAATACATCAATGTTCTATTTCCAGGCATTGCCGTGCGGTTAAAGAGTTTTTAATTATTTTCATTGGTTCAGTATTCTTTTAACCATGGGTGTTCAATAGCAATTAATTCCTATTTAAAATAAGTGACTTAAGTAGTTTCTCCCGGACAGCAACTATATGTGATTTATTTTGGTGTTCAACTATCAATTATTGCTTACATCCACAGGATCATTGAGCTGAACGGGGGTCAACCTCCAGTGACCTTCAAGCGCTTCCAGACATTGGTGAGCTCCATGCCTCCACCGGACCTCCCAGTGGAGCCTTTCACTCAAGACACCATGGGCACATGTGTCACCCCTGTGACAGAGGAGTGCAGGAGGAAGTACAGTGTCCCCCACCTGGAGGAACTGGGTGAGAGTGCACAGCACCCCAAAACCACCTTGTAGGCTACTTTTGGGTCTCAGTGGCCACTTTGGACACATAACAAATAACTTTGACTTCACTACCCAGAAGTCTCTGCAAGCATATCCGGCATGGAAGGGCTTTGGGCAGCACTGTCGTGGGCCTTGGCAAATGCCAAGATGAATGTCTTCCCTATGCATAGTGAAATGGTAATACAGTGAAGCCCCTAGCATATACAGCATATGCTGAGTCTATATGTGTATGGAAGGATGATTGCTATTACTTAAACATTTTACTTTATAATTTTGCGGGACAAAATATGCTATATAGTTGTTAAAATGTGACATAGTGCTACATTAATGCTTCTTTGGATGAATAAAGGTTTAGTTCAAATTTGGGTAACGTGTTAAAGTGGTCAGATGGGTGGACTGTGTTCAGAGCTAATGTTCATTCTATTGACCATTTCATCACTTGCTACTAGTGCAGTATACTTGAAGTATTTCATATTCATTGGAGATTTGTGAATTCATGCTTCTGGACAACCACTGATCCAACCATGTACTTGATAGATATCTTTTCAAATGCAGCAGATCCACAGGACCTTGTATTTATTTTGTGTTTGATTGTATAGGCTTTGACACAGAGGGGCTGGGCACCGCTGTGTGGCCAGGTGGTGAAACTGAAGCGCTGGCTCGAGTAGAACGACAACTGGGTCCGGATGTCTCTGCGGTATAACACACACACACACACACACACACACACACAAACATGGCCATGCTCACATATAGCTGACGTTCTGACAGTCTGGTATTCAGTAGTGTGACACCCTGCCCCAAAACCTAATCTAAAGAAAACCACATACGAAAGCCAACTGTGAGTTTTAAAGTTGCAGTGAAACAGAAATGGTGAGCATTTTATTATGAATCACACCTTGTGAAGTTTCTGAACCATTCATAGCATCACGTCCCTCCAGGCTATGGGGTCATTCAAGACCCTTGTATGCATGCTATTCAGTAAGTGACAGAGTGGTGTGCAGCAAAGCCAGGGCGTTATTTCTAAACTACACACAACCAATATAGATATTCCAGTACACTTTTAAGTACACTACACTGTCTGAGTGTCTGGGCAGTGTTGGCTCAGGGGTAGAGTGGCTGGATGACAACCACAAGGTTGCCATTTCAAAATCCGGCTCACCCAGTGTTAGTGCCGATGTGTTGTGCAAGACCTCAGTGCTTTGCGTGGTTTATTCCACCATCGGTGTGTGGGTGAAAGGGATCCACAATCTGTATAAAGCTCCTTGGATAAAGGCGATATATACCGATAAATGCACCATTTGCTATTTGTGAATACGATTAAAAACAAGACTAGTTTGTAATCAAAACCTGCAGGACAAACAGACAATTGGTACGCCTGACCAATGTATACCCCCACACATACAATTACACACATACAAACGCATGCATGCATACAGACAGTTGACACACTTCAGCTACCTGGGGTGTACAAATGTAATTCATTTTCTTTGATAGAGATAAAGATTGCTGAGCCATCATCCTCAGTAGGGCATAATAGGCATGTTGGTTGACCCTTGACCTCTACTCTGTGTGTTCCAGGCATGGCAGTTGAATTTTGAGCGTCCTAAACTCAGCACCAACCCCCTGTTACCTAGCAACCTGGGTCTGAGCCCCTACCTGCGCTTTGGCTGCCTGTCCTGCCGTCTCTTCTACAGCAAGCTGGCCGAGCTGTACAAGAAGGTGTGTATGGGTGTACCAGGTCACTATGGGTCTGGCATCCAAAAGTGTAAATGCAACTTTACCCTCCATGCCCTCAGTCCCCACTTACTACACGTAGACTAATTACCTAAAAAGGTGAGCAACACCCACATCCACAATACTAGAGGGAGCATGTATGATTATAAAGCAAACGTGTAAATTCACCTTCCACTGCACTGCTTTCTTTAAGACACAAATCCACCTGTCAGCAGGTCAAAGGGAGAGGAGGTGATCTCCCCTACCTCTTTATCCCCTCTCCGACTTACTTCTGCACCGACCTGAAGATACTTTAGATTCAATGTTTTGAGAATTTTCCAATTGCTGTCATTGTTTTAAATTATTATATTCATGTCTTGATGAATGTTTGAGTGCATAGGACTAAAATGGAAATCGCAAGCTCTTGATTCTTATTTCATTCTTAATTGTGTATAAGATTTGTTGGGATTCATTTACCTTTGTGGAACATTGTATGAAATGACGCGATTTCGTTCATCAATTCTTCATGGAAATCATTGTCCTGTAATGACACGGCTGCCCGCCTGTCTGCCTGCCCGTCCGTCACCAGGTGAAACCGAATGGCGGCCTCCCTGCCTCGCTGTGCGACAAGCTGCTGTGGCGAGACTTCTTCTACGCCGCCTCGACCAACAACCCACGCTTCGACCGCATGGACGGCAACCCCATCTGCATACGCATCCCCTGGGACAGGAACCCAGAGGCGCTGGCCAAGTGGGCCGAGGCCCGCACAGGCTTCCCCTGGATTGACGCCATCATGACCCAGCTGAGGCAGGAGGGCTGGATCCACCACCTGGCCAGACACGCCGTGGCCTGCTTCCTCACCAGAGGAGACCTGTGGATCAGTTGGGAGGAAGGCATGAAGGTAAGAGAATTATCTTTATGTTTTATGTTTGTATTATGTATTGCTTTTTGTTTGTTTTTTGAGGGACGCCAGGGCCCCTCCTATATACCTTTTGTCCCCACAATGCCCAATATTTGAGCCATTGCCAGTCATTGGCAATGAAATAAGACTTAACAGTCTGCTAAATGTTGTCCTTACACATCTAGGATTCTACCACCAAAAGCAAACCTACCACCAAAAGCAAGCAAACCTCAGTCTGCAAAAGTGCAAAGCAGACTGTTAAGTATGGTTCATGTGCAGGTGTTTGAGGAGCTGTCAGTGATGTGAGTGTGGTTCACTTACAGGTGTTTGAGGAGCTGCTGTTGGATGCAGACTGGAGTGTGAATGCAGGCAGTTGGATGTGTCACTCCTGCAGTTCCTTCTTCCAGCAGTTCTTCCACTGCTACTGTCCTGTTGGCACCGGAAGACGCATCGACCCCAACGGAGACTACATCAGGTACATCCATGCACACCCACGCGTGTAAGCGGTCTCAAAATCAGAGTCCCTGTAGTCTACTCTAGACACTATATACTTATCATATGCAAACAGAGAAGTATAGTGAAAATATCTGTGAACTTGAAGATGGGCTATTTTCGCTATATCTTTAAAACAAATAAAATATTCTGATGGTTGTATGTGCTCCAAATAAGAATGCCTGGAAGTAGAGGTCAGTGATGTTGATCCACTGCATGCTGCATTCAAATGTGCAATTTATAGATAATGGACGCAATTGGACAGTAAGCTCTGTATCTCGGCGATGTGTACAGTACTATGTACTATAATATGAATCCACCATGGAAAAAACATCACAGACATGATAATTTTGTATGGCTGCATCCGACTTCATTATTGTTATAAACAATACAATTCCAGGAGTCATTGTTAAAACGTTGATAATAACATAACATCTACATGAATTTAAACACATTATAAAGATCTAAAAAAAATGCTACAATTTTTAAAAAATGACAAAATATGACTCCTAACGTTGCTGTAAGTGGCACTCATCAAATGTCCCTGGGACTCATCTAAAAGACCTTTCCCGGATCCAGCAAGTCATTGAATTGAAAACCTATTTACAGTACATCACTGGTGGTGCTGGGGGGCTAATATCCCCTGGCCCCAAGTACACACCCCCTCCTCGAACAGGAGAGGGAAACTAATAATATATAGGCTAATAATAATAAATATTTTGATAATCAGTGCCTTGCCATACATTGTGTAATAAGCATATTCTTGCTGTGCCATAGCCTGCATGTGTGGTGATTCTGCATTAAATTCATTTGTGTTCAAAACAGATTACTGTGTTAATAGGCCAAATGAATATGCAGCCCTGGAAGGTGGTTAGATCCTTTAACAATATTAGTACTGTACTTCACATGACACATGGTTAAATGTTGAAGTTACAGGTTAAAAGATTGTTTATCACAAGTTGGACTGATATCACATTGAGAACATAGTGTACAAGCAGACAGTGGATGAAAATAGGTCATGGTATTGTGCAACATGTTGGACTACTGGCAAACATGTCATGACAGGGGGAGCATTGCGTTGATTCCCTAGCCTGTATGTATGGACATTGTGACGCCGCGCTGTGGTCGTAATGTCTCCCTGTGCTTGCAGACGCTACTTACCTGTCCTCCAGAATTTCCCTGCCAAGTATATATATGACCCCTGGAACGCCCCAGAGGATGTGCAGCGGGATGCACACTGCATTGTGGGAGAGGACTACCCCAAGCCCATGGTGAACCACGCCGAAGCAAGCCGCCTCAACATTGAGAGGATGAGACAGATCTACCAGCAGCTGTCTCGATACAGAGGCCTAAGTAGGAAACACCACAGCACTGTTCATGGGGAAGTATACCCAGAAAGCATTTTTGGAGCTACCAGGACTAATCTGCCATGCATTTCTATGGCAAAGCTTCAATATACTCAAATGTTTTCTGCCCTATGCAGTGGGTTGGACGACACACCTGCAATCATTGAGGCATACCGCTCAGTTCATGCATAGTGCTCTAAACATGATATCCAAAACACTCCACAGCTGAAAAAGAAATATATGCTTTCTGTTCATACGTTCCCTTTGTCATGCCTAATTTATTGAAACATCAATTTCCATGTTGTGTTTTGGCTCTGACATTTAATGTTTTAATCCTTTGTAGGCCTATTAGCGGCGGTGCCATCGGGTCCCATTGAAGACTTGAATGTCAATAGGTCCTGCTCCACCACTAAAAAAACATGTGGTGCCAATGTACATCAAGGTATGCAGCCGGAGCAAATAAAATTATATATTATAAATATTTTCTAACTTCTCATCATTTGTAATACTTATAATCTTCTCTTCTCTTCTCTTCTCTTCTCTTCTCTTCTCTTCTCTTCTCTTCTCTTCTCTTCTCTTCTCTTCTCTTCTCTTCACTTCACTTCACTTCACTTCACTTCACTTCACTTCACTTCACTTCACTTCACTTCACTTCACTTCACTTCAGGTCATAGAGAGAACCCTAGTGGACCGATGAGGTCACGGAGGGGAACGACAAATCAGGAGGCTTGCCAGACAGGAAGCAGCCAAAAGTTTGCTGTGCCTCAGAATCCAGGTTTGGAGTAATTTTATTTCTGCTATTTCACTACACTGGAATTAAGTACCTGTATATATTTGTAATGGCTGATGTTGTTCAGTTCATTTCTGTGTTTTACTGAACTATTATATATGCAGTAATTTATGTTAGAGAAATGTGTCTCCACGCATTTGTTTTGGTGTTCTGTCAGGTGCGTTGAGACACAGCGGTGGACAGAGCTCGCAGAAAAGGCAGCAAGAGTCCGAACAGGATGCGGGCAGAGACACTGATTCTTTTTCTGCTTGCAAAGTTCAACGACAAAGCAAGCAGGTAAGGAAAAAGCTTATCTAAGACATCTGGCTTTCACTTGTGATGTCATGTGGCAGCAAAGTCTATGGACTTTTAATGTTCCGAATCAGTCAGGATTCAAACCAGCCAAAGCCACTGAAACAGCACTTCTCGCAATCACAGAAGCACTCTATGCTTCCCAGGATTCCCTCCACTCCTCACTCCTCATCCTTAGACCTATTTCCAGCAGTGAATAATTGCTGTATGCCTGGCTGACATCTCACAAGGGATGTCCACCCACCACCTCAACGTTACCACAGACAAGATTGAGCCTCTCTTCTATCCTCTGCAGGATCTTTACATCCCGATAGACAGTTGACGTCTGTCATGAGCTGGGATGTTGTCCTGGACAGTCAATTGCTCTTGGTCCTGTATACTAGGTTTACAATACATATTTTAACATCCAAAGGACGAGATCCTTCCTCACCAAGGGATCTGCTCAGCTTCTTATCCAGGCATCAGTCATTGCAAAGCCTGTGATCTGCCGTCATGTTCAGCTTGTAGATCTGCTATTTTCAACTAATGCTAATGCTTTCAATAGCTAAAGCTAATGCTAGCTAATGTTTAAAACACCAAAAGGGGTTCCTGTGCCACTTTTGATATAAGTTTGTTCATTGTTTAACTCATTCTGAGTTAAACAATAAACAATCTTATATTAACATTCTTCTGTATACCATGTACCCTCCAGTCCATTCTTGCAGTATTGAGAATATCAGATGGTATCGGAAAATGTGAGAGTCCTGGACTCATATTCCTGTTGTCTTCTGCTTGTATTTCAGGAGGAGGTCAGCGGACAGGAACAACTGATGACTGTATCGTCCTGAGATGCTGCCCTATCACACATATTTATACATACTGTACATATGTGTAGTAGTCCTATGAAAAAGACAAGACTTTATTTTATTTTTTACATTTTTGTAAGATAATTAAAATCTCTTCATTTATATATTCATAAACATTTTGTACATCATGAGGGTTTTTTTTTTGTACAAAGTGTTTATGACAATACTTTGATGTGGCTATTCCAAGGACAACTTTTTTTTTTTTCAACTTTGGTTCATGTTTCAGGTTGTTATTAGAGATTAAAAGATGAGTGTTTATTTTCCTTTTTTTTCTTAATTCACTGATTTCTTTAGTTTTAAGGTTTTATGACTACTAAAACTAAAGAAATCAGTAAAGGTAAAACAACCAACACCCTTTATTTGTTAAATTAAAACATGAACCTTAGTTGAAAAGCACCGTATAATGAACAATTATGAAATAGAGTTGGTAAACAGTTGACTGCACAGCCTGCTACCGCAATGTCCATGTGGATCTCATGACCAGGTGTGTCTGATGACATTACACAGTTCGTGGTGATACCTCAGTGGGAGTTGGACCTGTTCTCACACAACTGTCAGATGATCATTATAGGACAGTGCTTCTCAAAGTGAGGTCCGGGGACCCACAGTGGGAGAGAGGTTCCAGGCGGAAGGTCTCCATCAAAAGGAGTTCATAATGTATTAAAAAAAATCTGTTTAGGCACTTTAACCCTATTTTGTATTTTGGCATAACATCTTTCAGATGTGGGCTCTATGTCAAAATCATGTTCATTTGGGAGGGGTCCATGCCATGGCATTTGAGGTGGCTGTGGCTCAGGAGGTAGAGCATTTTGGTTAATGACCTGAGGGTCAGTGGTTTGAATCCCGACTCCTCCTGTCCACATGTCCACTTGTCCATGGGCAAGACACTGAACCCCACCTTGCCCCCAGTGGTGGCCACCCCTGAATATAGGAAGTGAGGACGCTGATGTGGACTGTTTGCCTCTTCACTTCCCAATGTATGAATGAATGGACCATTGCAAAGAGCTTTGATAAGTACATATTGCGATGCATAATTATTATGGCAAATTGGCAATGTTTGGGAACTACTGTTATTGACAGTCTGTTATAGGACATGTTTTGTACAGGATGTGGATATATTATATTGTGCGGTTGGCATGGAGAGACAGTTGTGGACACCAATAGCTATGTGTCAAACCTCTTCATTTCAACAAGTCCAAATTAGAAGTTTTTTTTTTTCTTTTCATTTTTTATTCCAATCTACAAAGTAATATCCTCATCAATTTATGACAAATACAACAGGCAAATTAATTAAAACCACCCATGTTGTATTTAAGGACCAAAGCTGATCTACAAGCTCACCATACATAATGATAAGGATTTTGAACATCATCAACTACCTGTTTAATGACATGCCCAAAGTAGATATGCCCGGTTGAATGAAAGACATATACTCTTATCTTCACATTGGATCATAACTAGTACCCCTCTTGGGGTAAAACATTGGTCACTCTGTAGCCCTTCCATTTCCACAGACCAGATGCAATTACAATTTAGGCATTTAGCAAACAGGCTTAATCAGGAGCGATTTACAGTAAATAAGAACAACATATGGTACTATTACATCACATGCATAGACATGCATATTGCTGTTCGCTGTTAAAAATTAATATTGTTGATGGTATTGTGTTGTGTATATTATAACACTGTATCTGCTTTTTAATATTTTGGCACTGTCAGGAAGAAACCTTGTATCACCATATATAAATTAGTACGAATGCCAGGTTGACAGTGGTTAAGTCTGGCTGGTTATATGCTTATTGAACCAATGAAATATTATTAGACTACAACATTAGTTCCTTTTAGGCATTCGCTGAAAGAAACAGTTTTGGACATACAGTACAATGTTTCTACCTGACAGTGATGTAGTACATGCATCTCATCTTCTGGCATATGAGTGAACGTCATTCCTGCTGTAGAATGGTGTGTTGTAATTATCGATTCAGTGACTTAGTTTTTCTTACTGTGCTAAAGTAGTACTTGGGTGATTTGTAATCCCCCTGGTCCGCCCTGGTAAAAGATATGCACATACGCTCTACGTGGGGGGCAGTGTAATCAGTGAATATACCTTTAAGTTAAATGTTTGAGGTTGTGTTACCAGTTACCACAACCTGCAGTTTGGGTGCACAGTTTGTCAAACTAGGTCACACTCAATTCATTCAGAGCACCAGTTGATTCAGATTGTTTCTGACTGTTTTGAGAGGAACTACTGGAGTGAACACATGTGTCTTCGCAGTGTTTTATTAGCCTGTATATTAATGAGTTCAGTTTTTTTATACCACATTATCAAAACAATGTCTACGATGTGCTGATTTTGTATTAAACTGATATTTTTATTTTTTTCCCAACTTGTTGCTGTTGAAAAGGAACCAGCTAACTGCATTTTGAGCTTTTAGATGTTTTGGTTATAAATCAGTGCTATTGAACACCCTTCATGTCTATGTGTTGGATAAAAGATATCGAACCAATGAAAAGTATATAAAAAAAACACACAGAATATAAAGTCACAATAACAACTTTGATGAGGCACTATTCTATTGGCTTTAAATAGAATACCTAATTTCCAGGAAAAATCCTGAAAAATGAATATCTTGAATTTATGTGCTTTCCATGTCCCGACAGCAGAGAAATGAGTTGTATAAAATAAAATGTGACCACTGCTTACATATTTATATGGTTGAAATGTATTTACTTTCATGTTGGGTCTGCGTATGAAAGTCAAAAATGTCCAATGCTCAGCTCAAAGGCATTGCGAACTTCCGGGGGACATATACTGTACTTCATCAGAGTTGAGTTCCAGGCAGTATTATCTGAGAACTAATAGGTATCCTACAGTATATCAGTCAAGAGTAGAAAGATCACCTCCATTTTCTGCAGAAGTACTGTATATGTAGTTATATTGTGGTATGTACTGTACACACACACACACACACACACACACAGGACAGGTACAGTAAGTATGCTACAGTTATAATTACTTGCATTCCACCCATGTATTAATAGATTGTATGTTGTAGTACTTACCAGGGGTATTATTCCCATCAATGATGGTGTTGTTGCCTTGGAAGATGGATTGGTAATTGTCTGTGTGACAGATATTTTTATTTATTTTTGTCTGAATAAACTGAGTGCTACATGGCTCTTCCAAGAGGATCAAAAAAACAACATTGCTGTCTTTTCACTCCCTGCACCTGCACTCCAATATCATAGAATTTATTTTCTCTTTATTAATTAAAGAACTGGAGGTACCCAACTAAAAATACTATAGCACTGATTATCAGAATGTGACAATCTACTTTTTATTTTAACAAAAGATTATCACTGACACTAGAGGATTTTATTATGTTCAATCATGTGCTCACTGGGAAACCCCCTCTTGGGTCAAACCTCTTGCCCAAGGGAACATTGTCAACGTTTCTTGGCAACAGTCATCTGCCTTAGAATACATCCTTATGATTGAATGAACAATGTGTTGTTTACTTTTCTCTCTCTGCTTGAGAAAAGTGTCCTTCTATCCAATATAAACCCCAAAACCCTGATCATTTTGGACTACAGAATGCCTGCTTGCAGGACGTCTTGACTCGACTCTTGATGGTAAAGGTGACGTGCCATGATTTTTTTTTTCACCCTAAAACATGATCATCAGGCATAATTGTAATATGAGGAAGAAGATTTAAAAAAAAAAAAAAAAACGTACAGTATATGTTAAAATTAAGGTTTTATGTGGGCAGTCTCACCAGCTCATTGAGTATGCCTGGTTTGCCTGGTGGGTGGTGATGGGTGGGGATATACCTGAACTGAAGCCACACCCACAGCTTTACTTGTATGGTAAAGGAGGAGTTAGGGGAGGGGCTGATGATGTGATGTCACTATATTACAGTTTTTTTTCATTGGTACGTTTTACTTTCAGCTTTCAGCTCCCAGGAAGAAACCCTAAATACAAAGTGAAGACATCATGGTACATAAAAACTACACCAATGGGTCTTATCAGGTAGTCACCTTTTAAACATGTACAAAATTGGGGAAACAAATACCAAAATCATGCCACTCCATCTTTAAGAGTTACAGACTCACTCCATTGGAACAAAACAACCAATCATTTAGGGAGATCCACTGGAACCCCCTCAAGTACCAACCCTGTCTCCCAGGCCCAGTATTGAGAACCAAAGCACTTTAACACCTAATACCAGCCTCTGAAATTTCTTTATTGATATAAGTAAAAATGTAGAAGACATTCACCTCCATTCAAATGTTGCATTGAAATGCTTAAATTCATTATAAATGTTCACAGACATAAAATAAAAACTTTGTCAGCAGACAGCAAAACAGAGAAACTTGCCCTTCAATAAATAGATCTGGGTTTCATGAAATATATTGGAATTCATACACAGAGTGTGTCAATTCTAATTAGATATTCATGAGCTAAGTTACATACATCTTTTTTTTAACATGGCAATTCAACTTTTGTCTCAGCCATCTATGAGTATGCTATATTTTGCAACAGTACAGACTGTTAAAATAATACTTCGGAATAAGAATTGTGCTGTGTAGGACACTGCTTTAGCCACTAGCCTTAGCTTTTAAAAAATGTGTCACAATGGTTTCTTGAAATGCTCTTACTTCCGCATTCAGCATGTTGCATAATGGTGCATTTTAAAAAGTGAGTGAAAGTACAGATTATAGAAAACTAAACCTTTGAGCTGTAACATTCACCTGAGGTTTTTTTTCCTTTCTTTTCTTTTTTTCTTTTTTTTAGAATGTGTTACAAGGATGCAGAGCCACCTTCAACCTGACATCCTTATTTTGGTCATAATATACAAAAAGGAAATACTGAATTTAGCCAAGTTACAAGCTTGTGAGATGTGAGTTGTTGTGAGCTTGTAGATTGCCTAAACAAAGTATAAAATACGGCTTAAAAGGTCAAGTTCCTCCTAAGGCCGATATGTGTTTATTCAACCCTGCTGGCAGAACATTATGATCATAACAGCTACCTACAGATGGGCAATATTCATATGGGCAAATGTGTGTCTTTTCCAGCTTTATCTTAAACTTTGTAAAACATTTAAACACCAGTCTACAAGTTCAGTTGCTTGTAGATGGCCTATTTGATGTCACAATGTCGTTTTTGAGGTATTGTGATGATTATCCCTAATCTCCCAGCCCTACACACACACACAACATAACAAGTTGCTTCAAACACTGAGACAGTTATAAAAGAAAAACAATTATTTTTCTTTCAAGAAACAAGACAACTTAAAGCACACAAGATAAAGTTTGAAGCACTGTGAATGTAGTCCCAGCAGAGACCAATGGTCTATCTGAAACATTGAAAACGTCCCCTTTCTTTGGCTCAGGGTTGGATCCACATTGTCCTTTAGTCCACTGGTTCTCAACGTCAGGTTCAGGAACAATCAGGGGTCCAAACGGACCCTTATGTGTCTGCAACTCTTGCGCGGCTGTGCATTTAGTTCAATTTGTACAAAAACATTTTACAAAATGCAATGAATAACTGAACTAGTACCCTGGTCTACGACACAACTCCTCAGTGATTAGAGAGATCTGAGAGTCTATAATTATACAGTATACACTACAGACAAGTAAGGATCTATTTGAACCTCTGGTGGTCCCCAGAGCCAATGTTGAGAAACAGTCCCTCCAGACAGACTGCTGGCTCCCACAATTTTCGAATGATTTGCAGGAAATGCGAATCAAACTACAGCATATTGCCTGCCCCTCCTCCCCACCACCCCAACCCAACACACACACACTTCTGTTTCGTCTTTGCAGTCGTGTAAATAAGTCTTTCTGTAAACTGTAAAATAGTTGAAGCGTATATAGCTTGCTGGTGAGCACAAATGGAAATCAAAACATACATATGAAAGATATCAAAAATAATGTGTTCGTGAAACGGAAATGTCAAACAAATGACAGCTTCCATTTGGAGCTTCCAGGTGGCGGAGGAGTTACAGACTCTCTGTAGCATTTGAGGATTACAAAACAGTCGCCTGGCTGAAGAGACTGCATGTCCGTCGTCGTCAACATCGCAGAACCTGATTCGTACTCTGTTGCGTGACAAAAATATCCGACGTAAAACGGTTGCACGTCGGTTATTTTTGCTGCACGGCCCCGTCGTCCAACGGAGCACAAATTTGGCTTGTATATCCTCTTCACTCGCCCTTTTCCTTCCTCTTGGACGTGAATGGGACTTTGCTGGCGACCGTCGAGCCCACGGTGGACACTCCCCCGGCCACGGCAGACACACCCCCTTTGACCAAGCCCACACCCATAGAGGGCACACTGGTGACAGCTGTCTTGGTCATCTCTAGGCTCTTGCCGCCAACCCAGGCCACGCCCCCCACCGCCGCTCCCACCACACCTTTGGTGACGTTGAAGAGGCCTCCAGTCACACGCCACACCATGCCGGGCTGCACCTCTGGGTGCTCCTTCCCCACATCTGGAATAGATATGATTGTTATTTTTATTAGTGTAGTAGTAGTATCTAATACTGATTCATTCAAAAAACAAATAGTGTATATACTATATACACATATTGCAGACAATGTCACTTTTCTTGATAGTATAATTCAGAAAAGTGAAATTTTAATAAAAACAAAAATCCAGTATCCCGTGTCCAGTTATCCTCTCCTGAACAAGTAGACGACAGACAGTAGACGACGGTTGGCACATGTTGGATTCTAACCCCCATAGTCTTCAGGTGAACAAATATTTTCACCGTGTGGCACCTGAACTGAGAACACCCTTGTCTTGGGTTTCTATTACTACATTTCATATACAACTATATAATAATGCACATTTTTTAAAAACCCTCAACCTCTCTCTCTTTCTCAGAGAAAAGGTTGTGAGGGGTTCCTGCTGTGTGTGTGTATATTGGAGGTGTTTAAATAATCTAAGTAAAGTGGTATACTGTAGTTGTTTGCCTGTTGTGTGTTCTCAGCTGCAGCTTTGTCTGAGTGTGTGTGTGTGTGTGTGTGTGTGTGTGTGTGTGTGTGTGTGTGTGTGTGTGTGTGTGTGTGTGTGTGTGTGTGTGTGTGTGTGTGTAATAGGCAGACAGGCAGAGCCTGTTTGTCATGGTAATCCAATGTTTACAGAGTTCTGACCAAAATAGCCAATGCCTCGCATTGGCTATGACATGTTTGTGAGCAAGTAGATATTTGCAAATAGCCAATTTTAACTCACTTGGAATCATTTATAAAATTGGCAACTATCAGTCCTTAATAACAGTGTGAACAGTTGGACATAAAGATCATATTTTAGTGTCAAATCCAATTTGCCTAAAGTCTGGACAAAACTCTCAATGATGTAAAATGTCTCCCGCATTTCACCACATACATTTTGCAAGAAGAGGTTGCACAAACAAACATTCCCATGACAGTTTCTGGAATAGCAGCAGGCTGCAACCCCGCAACTTTCTCCAGAGAGACGCACCCTCCCCGCCTTAGAAGCACTTAAAAATAATAACGAAGCAGGCTAAGCAGCATGTGAGAATAACATGCAGCTCACAGTGCTGTAGGCAAGGCTGTCATGACATTTTAGTTGATTTGAAATAATGATGATTAATGATTGAGTGTTTTGGGCATTTTAACATTGGAAGTTGGCACATACATATAAATCAAAATTATATTTCTGTTTGACTCTTCAGGTTTTGTAATCCAAACATTGCACAGGGTGTAAGTACAGTATGTGCCACATCACATGTGACTGTATGCCAAGTCTTATGTTTTTACTACTGATGTGCGGGTGTGCACACTTTATTGACACCAGAGCTTGGTGTTGTCACGCTAATAATTAGTCATCTCGATGCATTCACCTGTGCACAGATTAGTGTGGGAATTTAAACAGAGAGGGAGTGTGTGAGTGTGCAGGGAGCCAACAATTTCTGTTGACTGCAATGTAAACACAACTAGTGCAAAAATATCTCAACCTAACACGGAAACCTCCACACGGTATAATATTTAATGTACTTTATGTGTGGTGGTGAATAAGTGCTCAAATGCATGGATTGGAGTGGACCCGAAGGCTTTGTGCGTATATTTCATGTCATGATTAGCTCCTATAGCAGCCTTTTGAAATGCCTAGTTACAGCCACAATACAGTTTTAGTATAACTTGAATCTGCAAAAGAATGACTGATAATGACTGATACCAATAGCCAAAATAAATAATCCACTAGGTCCAAATTTGGCTACATAATTAATATCTTCCAGCTGATCTACAAGCTCGCAAAGCATTATGGTGTGACTGTGACATGTTGCAAGGTTGTAGATTGGCTATATTCATTAATTTATGAATTCACAAATTATCAAGTTAATTATATAATTGTGATAATGTATTATGCCATTGATGTTACCTGCTGTCGTGGTGTCAGTCCCAACAGACTCCTCCTGCTCCTCTCCCACTGCAGTCGTTCCAGGCTGACTCTCGGAACTCACATTGTTGACGTTCTAACAAAACAACACACAGTTGACGAAGCCGCTCCCATTCAGAGAGACTGTATGTTGAAATCTAGTCAATAAAAAGGTCCCCACAACCACATGTTGTGGGTATTGTCATATTGTAGCCTATGAATGTAATGGCATTTGTTTGTTTGGTTACATACAGGAACAGTGGGCACCAAAGTAGAGTGGGCACCTTTGCGTTTAATTACCTATTCTTTTTAAAAAATAGATAAACTATTTGGAAAATGGTGTTATGTAAGGTAAAGTATTTATGACAAGACCATACTTGAACACTTGAAGAACATTTTCACATTTGCTACAAAACCAGCATAGCCAGTAGTGTGGGGCATAATCAAGGTACATTTAGCTCTGATGAAGATACAGTATAGACCTATTTCACCACAAATGTTCAAACTATGTTGGTATATATAGACATTTCAGACAATCCAAATCCCAGTCTTGTTGCATCTGTCATATTTTGCTGTATACAGTAGGCTAGAGTATGCACAATGTACATGCTTTTCCTCAACAAATGACTATATTTATAGTCAATAACGTGACCATTCTGAAATGAGCATTCTTTGACTGTTCTCAAGCAAGGTTTTGACTACAGAGAGTTAAATACTTTATAATTGAAGTAATTATTGCAAATTTTGCAATGTTTACACTGTGGCTTTTAGTGACCTACTTCTTCAAGGTATATGCCATGTATCCTACATTATGCCTTTACTGTACATTACCAGCAGTCATGTGCATCTACCTTACATTACATTATCACTGGGGGAAATAGCTACTAATAACTAAGTAACTCTTTTAGTTACCATTATTCTATTGATGCGCATTATGATTGTGCAAACCAGGCTCCACAGTGAGTAGGCCTACTTTAGGCTATGCTTACTGTAACTATGTTGATGCCAATATCTGTAGCCTACTTTTAATGACCTATGCTTATCTTTGATTTCCATACGTGTTGCTATAGAAATAGAGCTACTACTATTTAACAGAAAGAAAGAAAGAAAGAAAGAAAGAAAGAAAGAAAGAAAGAAAGAAAGAAAGAAAGAAAGAAAGAAAGAAAGAAAGAAAGAAAGAAAGAAAGAAAGAATCTCACCACTGTGGGCAAGTTTGCAACGTTATCAGTAATCAGCACGCACGTTACGTACTGTTATAGTGTTAACAAACATTTGACTCACTGGGCTAGCTGATATTAGATAACATTTTTGGCTACTTGCTTCTCAGTCGCTTACACAGCGTTTGTTCAGTGTTTACTATTCGACCTGACTGTTTCTCATAGTCATAGATGTATTTTCTATTAACTCGCCCAGCATGCGGGAAGCGTTAAAATGGAAATGGTAAATAATTGTCAAAAAAAAGGGGAAAAAAAGAACAAAAAACAAAAACGAGTAAGGGAGCAAGAGTAGAGTACATCAGCACAACAGTTTTTGGGTGTTTTTACCTTCACCATTGTTTCTGCAGTCTCCTAAAAAGCACACCTGGCTGGACACGTTTTGCAGGATCAGAAGAGCTTTTTGTTTGAGAAAACTTCTTCAGCAGCCCCGGGTTCTTGTCTGTTCTGACTTACTCTAACCTACACAGACAGCTCTATCTTCATACACGCATAAAACGTTGCCCTTTTCTTCCTCCACTGTAAACTTTTTTTCTTTGCTGCTGCAGCTTGCTGGTTCTGCCTACGTGGCGCGTACAGTTACACTGGAGGCTGCTCTGTGCTGCGTCGTACTTCGGTGCTGCGGAACAGTGGATCTACAAGGTGGCTGGGCGTCCGCTACCAAACTGGTTGTCAGCATTCAGATCTGTTTTCTTAAGGGTCTCTCTCCTCCTCAGCCCCGGATCTTGCGTCACCGAGACTACACTCTCTCTCTCTCTCTCTCTCTCTCTCTCTCTCTCTCTCTCTCTCTCTCTCTCTCTCTCTCTCTCTCTCTCTCTCTCTCTCTCTCTCTCTCTCTCTCTCTCTCTCTCTCTCTCTCTCTCTCTCTCTCTCTCTCTCTCTCTCTCTCTCTCTCTGTAGGCCTATATACACAAACATTTGATCAATATAACATTGTATGATGAGCAGGATCAACACCAATTATATATTATTATCATTATCATTATTATTACCCTTTATTATTATTATTATTATTTACCCTTATCATTATTATTATTAGTCAAGAGCTTTCTTTTGCTTATTGTTTATATCTCAATAAGGTTTTAGATATTTGGCTTTTGTATACCAAAACAAAAATACAAAAACACTTTTTTTAGACATGTATTTATTTATGTTTTCTTTCTTTTTAGTTAGCAACAGTGTTGGGCAATATTACTTTTACTTATAGGATATGTATTACTTATTGTCCCCTTAGGGAAGTAATAATATGTTGTATTACATTACTTATTGAGCTCAAGAGTAATACGCATGTACATAGGCTACAGTGTGCAGGACACTGAAACAAACATATGAGCAGGTTGGTGTCTCGTTCATCCCAGTGTTGGCTTGTGAATAAAAGCACTCTGGATAATTGACTATTACTATTGTTGTGAAAACTTTCCCTTCCTCTGATTTTGTTTTACAAATGCAAACACTCCTCTCCTTCATTTACATAGATATACTATATGCAAATTCTGGGCCACTAACAGTTGCAGATGTTGCAGACAATAGACATACCTACTCCCTTTGCATTAAGGCCCCAAGTTTTCCTTGAGGCCACACACAGTGAGTCAGATAGCATAAAATGTAAACAAGATTGAGGATGATCACTATCAAGGCAATGGGGCACCTGCAAGTTTTAAACCAAGGAAGAATAACAAAACAATGGTTGGTTGGATGGAGACAAAGTTCCCCCTTTACCCAGAGGTCACAAATACAGTGTATTTGTTTGGTTTGTTGGCTTGCAAAAACTACATTTCACGTCCATCAACAGTCCACTATAGCAAGGCAGATGGCTGCCCCTTACTACCTATATAGTTTGATATGTACAGTATGTAGATTTATTATTTGGTGAGTCTCAACTTTGTACCAGTCCAGCTCCTTTGAATGAAGCCTATATTTGCAAACTTTGAAATGTTTTTATTCTGTGTTACCGTCGGCCCGACTTCTCGTGTGACCCCTGTGTACGTCTGTCTGTTTGTGCCTATACCGGTAAGTCTGTTTGGAGAAGGACCTATTGACCCCTTACACTTATTGACCCTTACAAAGGCAGGGCCATTTACACAAAGAACCCACCAATTGACCACTGCTTCACACACCACACGCACACACACACACACACACACACACACACACACACACACACACACACACACACACACACACACACACACACACACACACACACACACACACACACACACACACACACAGACTGATGCATGCACACAAACACAGTCACACACACAGCACCATTGAATTGTTTACGCCTTTTGAAATATTAAAGGACAACTTTTTTCTTCCAAGGCAGAGAAAGTAATGAGGGTTATTTATTTGTTGGTTTATTTACATTTCCTGCTGTCTTTAGTCTTAGAATTTAAAAAAATATATTAAAGCGATTTTGATTTTGATTAACACCTCCACACTGGACCGGTCTCCATGTGTTGAAACACAGTCCGGTGTCTTCAGCCCTAGACTTGTAAAGTTGTACCAATTTTTCTATTTTGGCCCGCCGTGTAGGCTATTTGAGTTTGACACCACTGCTCCACGGCTTCTGCTTCACTGAGAGAGCAGTGGTTTTATCCATTGGCAATAATCTAGACTAGAGCATGCTTTGTATTGGCCACCAACATTACTCTCCATAATTGACTCCCTGTATTACTTGCCCGAAAGACTCATTGACCAGATCTCACCAACCTGAACATCCCAGCTAGCTAATACCGTACACTAAATACAAGAATAATAAGAATACATTGAAATATATTGTGATACAAAATACAAATACTGGGTCAAAAATGTATCACAATACAAAATATAAATACTGGTCTGAGAAATGTATTGATAGCCTACAAATATAAAAGATACAAATAAAAATTTTGATTATAGCCATTTACTGTAGACCTGCGGTTGACTCTACAATTGTTTTCTAAGATTTGAGTTTAAAACATCTGCTATGAAATTATAGATTCAAATATGTAAAATAGTAGTCAAACCCAGTCAGGGGCGGTGCGGGGCAGGGCGAGGGAACCTATGGGAGGGACTGACAGTAGCCACGTGACAGACAACCAGGAAGTAAACAAAAAACTGTTGCGGTGGTGTTGCGGTGCCTGATTCTGGCGAAATAAATTAGGAAGTTTCTCTCAGTCTGACATTTGTCACAGACACAAGATCGAAACATAATGTTTGTCAGGATGAGTAACGCGGTGAAATAGACTAGCGCTGTTGAGCCGCTGCTACCGATCCATCTGAAGTCAAATAACGAAGAACAGACATACGAGAGGGACTAAAGGGACTTAATGTGTGTCATGTTTGTTTAATTATATCGTTAGATTTAGTCATACGCTCTTCTGTGGTAAACCTGCAGCGACCAATACATCTTGATCGATACGATTCTTCCTGGCCGTCTGCCTTGTTGTGGTGACTGGTGAGCTTTCATTCTCATTATTTATTGTTTGTTGTTTATGTCGTTCGGCAGAGTACGTGTCGCTCGAGGTCAGACAGGACCACAGGGCGAGTCAGGCTACAGCCATCTAGTAGAAGAGCCTGCGAGGCTGCGAGGCTGCGACATTTAGGGGGCAGGAACTGAGCGCTAGAGCGCTGTTCATGCAGCCTGCCCTGAATACGTAGGGATAAACAGGAGTTGGAATACACTGTTTTCAACGAGGGGCATGGGCAATTGTGGAACATGTCGACTGTTTTAAAGTTATCGTACTGTAACGCCCCTGTAATATTATGTTGTACTAGCTCAAATGTCGAACTCGTAGACGTATTTATTGACATTTTAAGTCAGAATCGTCTACGAGAGTTCAACATTTGAGCTAATACTGTAGTACAAAACAATCTCAATAAGATGATTTGAGATCAGATCGTTAAATGTGGCTGTTGCCTGCTTAGACGGCAGACCAACGCATTTTCTGCATGCTTGAGGTCCAGGAATTGTCGTCCCCATTCTCAGAAGTCGAAGAAGAGCCGCCATTGGACTGGCCCCATGGAGTGAACGGGGTTTGCGTAACTCCGTCGACACTAAGGCTGTATATTACAGGATATTCTGGATTAGAGAATAACGAGTAAATTCTAACCTAATAGCCAATACTATTGGATTGAGGGATGTCGATTTGTATAACGTATTCTTTGTTTGTTATCAAAGCAGTTTCATACTGTTGTGGAAATATTTGCCAAAAAGCATAGATTCTCAAAATGATGTTTTCCTCTTTAAACTGCAGTTATGGCCTAATTCAGATTTCAGTTAAACAAAAAAAAAAGCCTACACGCATGCAGTAATTTAAAACGGTCAAACTTTTTTATAAAGTATTAAAGTTAGAGAAATTATTTAAATCACTGATTAATGATTATTATGGAACCTTGTCAAGTGACAATGCTTTAAATCATGTATCTAGGGGAAAAAAGGAAAGGAAAAACATGTAAACCACAGCCGCAGGCTATTTGTTCCATCTGGTCTGCAACACCAGTTTCAGGAGAACTGAAACTGATACTCAAGAGGTGAGCTGTATAAGAACAGGGTAACTCCTCTTAAAACCCTAACATTCAAAAATGCATGTTACTCTATAGGCCAGTGGGTTTCAACCATTTTCATACCAGTGCCCACTATTCATTATGCATTTTAGCCACGGACCACCATTTGACGGCGAGTTTAGTCTCTCAGACCCAAGTTTTTGTCCACAATTTAGGAGAGATAACAGGCAAAACGTTGGTCAAAATACAATTCTTCTACATTTTCTAATTGTGTGGATTCTTGAAAATTAACTAATTAATTAAGTAACAAGCAAGTGATAAAAAAAAGGTTGCTCAAAAAAAGATTCAAGATTTGCAAACATTTTCAAATTTTACCAATAGCAGATCAGATCTAAAAACTTGTATACTCTATTTTAGTACACATAGTATCGAAGATAGTGGGTGTACTAAAACACTGTTTTCACTTCCACTTTATTTGCAATGTTTCGGTCCTTCATCAGACCTTCATCAGGTAGTGCTGATGCAGGATGCCTGATTCAGACCCTGTAATTCTTCTGGGTTTTTCCACACAGAAACAACTCCTGACATAGGGTATGATTACAGCAAAAATAAAATAATAAATGACACAGGAATTTAAACAGTGGCTAAATAACTATTAGTATACTTCACCTTGAAAGAATAAGGTACGTCCTGAAAAACAGAGATGATTTAAAAAGGTTTCTCTGCCCCTTGTCTGTTAAGTGAGCATGTTTAATGGACAGGATATTACTGATGTGTTGGCAGTATTAACTATTAATCATTTCATGACCATTTATTTCTTCATCTTACTTTTTTATTGTATGCTGTCACTGAGCAGTATGGGTGGGAGGGGTTTCTTTTTCTGTCCCCTTCCCTAATCACAACTTTGCCAGTCATTCAATCATTATTTGTTCTTCCAGGTAAAAGTCTCAAGCACACATCCAGGTGATGTGGTGGTTTCAGCAGGGCTTGTGCATCCTGCCAGTGTCTCTGGTCATTTGGACGGCAGCCACCTTCATCTTTGCTTATATTGCCGCTGTGGAGCTGAGACATGTGGACCCTCTGGTCCCATACATCAGGTCAGAACTATGAGACATGTGTGCTGTGGACCCCCTAGTCAGAACTATGACACAATTGGCCGTGCGTCGCAGAGCTTTAATTAAGTGGTGTTTGTGCCGATGTAAAAACACTTTTTGTACTACACTTAAAAAAGAAGAAAAAAAGTCAGAGTATAATCATAGTAGTTGATGATTTATTTTTAAGAATTACGAATTATGATACAGTTGAATAGATTGTTGTTGTGTTTTGCAGCTATACAATTTCATTTAAATGCTTTCTTGTTTCTTGCAGTGATACAGGAACTACGGCTCCTGAGAGATGTGTTTTCGGAATCATGCTAGACGTATCAGCATTCCTAGGTAACATAACCAATTCCACCTGCTGGATGTAGTTTACATTGCCAGAGCCAGAATAATTCAGCCAGCCTATGACTGAAATTCTGCTGTTGTTTCAGAAAAATGAGCAAAGTTCAACCTTTTTCAACCTAGGTTTGTGGCGGAATAAAGCATTTTAGGTGTTTTGAACCTGGTGGCAGATCCTCAGGAGGCAGAGCAAGGGCTTGGCAAACAGTTTGATCCCCAGCTTGTGTTAGTGTCAAAGTGTTCTTGAGCAAGACAACAAACCGCAAACTGCTCCATATGAGCAGGTTGATGGCTTAGAATCTGCTCCCTCCGCCGTCAGTGTGTGATGTATTGCACGTTGTATACTGTACATTGCCATGTTATATCTTCTTTGTTGTGTGTTTGTCTTGCAGGCATGGCCACCACATATGTGCGCTACAAGCAGGTCCAGGCTTTGACAGCACAGGAGGAATTTAAACTCCACAGACTCAACCAGATTGGACTGGTTCTTGGCTGGATGAGCTCCCTTGGCATGTGTGTTGTAGCCAACTTCCAGGTGTGTGTGTGTGTGGGGGGGGGGGGGGGGGTGCGCGCGCACGCTTTAAAACTGTTAACCAAAAAACGTTGACATACATTTGATACATTGTGTCGCTACTCCTTGGTTGCTTTCAGAAAACCACCCTGTTCTCCATGCACCTGCTGGGGGCTGTGCTGACGTTTGGGGTAGGAGCTCTGTACATTCTGGTTCAGGTGCTGATATCACTCTACATGCAGCCCCACATCCACAGCAAGAACACCTTTTGGGTCCGCCTGGCTGTGGGTTTCTGGACCCTCGCGAGCATCATCATCAGTATCCTTACACCACATTAACACATGAGCCATGTAGAGCACTTTGTGTGGGTGTGTGTTTGTTTGAAAAACATGATTCAAGTTTTTTCTAAAATGATAAAAAATAGCAGATATACAAGCTTGTAAGACAACACAAAGTGAGAGTTCTAAAACTCTTGACTTGCATTCATGAAACTCAATTGCGCGACTCCCTGGCAGTTAGTGGTCTTGCAGCTAGTCCTTTTATTAATTGACACACCTTGGTGCCAGTGTTATTAAAGTAAATTAACATGACAAGACTAATACAGAAATTGAAATAATAATTAAAAATTCTCTCTTCTTTGGTTTACTTTGTCCAAGACTATGTGTACATGTGTTAAAGACAAAAATAGGGACAGTAGGTTGAAAGTGTTCTGGTTAATACATGTCTGCCTTAGTTCAGTAAAGTGTTCCTTAATGTCTGTGTCCTAGTGTTTGTGTCATCTGTCATCATGTACAGCAGTCTGCCAGGAGTGGACGTGGCTCACAAACTTCACTGGACCCCTGGAGAAACGGTGTGTTTGTTTGCATTGAAGCCTCATTTGTACTTTGTCTGAACTGTACTGTCTATACTTATGGATTTGAGTTCTCAGTCACCACGACTGGTTTCAATCATTAGTATTCCATAAAATTTAGCATGTCCGGGCGCCTGCTGGCCAAGTGGTCCGGGTGCAAAATCTAAAAACAAATATAGAAAAACGTAATGAGCTCATATGTTTATTAATAAAAGTAAAGTAAAAGCCTGGACCTGGATTTTCTTCAGCTACAGTACCATGAATACCATCCAATTCCATCATCATGTTATCTTGCTTTAGTGCCGTCAAGATGCCATACATTGTTGCTCTAAGGGAGAAACCTCAGATCTCCTAATTCTAAGTAGCTTGCTTTGAATTTGAATGGTATCGGTTATTAGAGAGTTATCACAATGACATTTCCAGCCAATAAAAACAATGTTTTCGTTGAACTCTTTCGTTGAACTTGGGTGCACAGTGCACCCGATTGGATACTAAATGTGCCGCCATCTGCATCTTAGTTTGTACATGCTTGCTGTAATTACCACTCTCCACCAGGAGAAATGTAAAGTTACGGACTACCGGTAGTCTAAATAATGTTATCTTATGCTTCAATGTGATGTCCAGGGCTACACTGCACACATCATCAGCACCATCTCAGAGTGGTCTCTGGCCTTCTCTTTCGTCAGTTTCTTCCTGACCTACATCAGAGACTTCCAGGTAACAATATGATCTAATGCTTTTATTTATTTATTTTATTAATACCATGAAAATCATGTATACTGCTGTTTAGAAAAAAATTCAATGCTCTCTTTACTCTAGAAAATAAACTTAAGAGCTGAAGCAGATCTGCAAAGCAGCCACCTGTACGACTACGACTCTCCTCACTACAGCATCACCACACCTGTCAGTGTCAACCACTCTGAAGCGTCCCCGCTGTTGGCAGGGAGCATATGAACAGTAGGGGAAGATCCCTCCTACAGAGGAATTAATTTTACAGAACTTTTAGCACAATGTTGCACTGACCTGGCAACCTCTCTTGTGATATTAGTGCAGTGGTCCCTCAGACCCTTAAAAATAAAATACAAATAACATGAATAAATACGCAAGGTAGCTGATCTACATGTTTACAGTGTGGTGCAGCCCAACAATGTGCTGTGCGGTTGTGGATCAGCAAGTTTGGCAGAGGTTCCTTCAAAGGTTCAGATCCTATTTGAACGGTCAGGATTTCCTTGTGGTCTTCAGGAAAAGTAGGCGTACTGTAATGTGTTCCCCAAGGTTCCAAGGTCATCAAAAAGCACAAAATAAATGTCTACAGTTATGCTGAATATGGCAAATTATATATCACTATTCACTGTCCACTGAATTGTAACCCCATTAACACCTCAGTGTAGTGTACTTCATTCTGACATAAATGTTTTTCATTCTGACAAATGTTTTATTTTTTCTGTCTGTCTGTCTGAAAGTTTCCTCTGTTTGAATATAAAATCAATTTTCCAGTTGTTTGCACTGAACACCAAAGACTACATAACAAATGTTGGGGTCTTTCTTAATTCAAAACAATCCTGCTACTGTTTAAGGATTTGAGTGCATTATGGCCACTAACTTTTTATAATAGTTCATGCACAGGCACCTGACAACAAGTTGCTGTGTTAAGTGATCAGATGGAGGACCACATGCCACTTTTCCAGTGCGTGTTTTTACTGATAAAATCGGCAGAGAAGCGGCTTTTAGCTGTACCACCTGTAAATGTAAGCTGCGTATGCAATTCCATACTATGCAAAAGTACTGTGTGAGATGGTATGTCAGATAGCTTAGTAGTTTCAACATAATGGAATGTGAAATGCAAGCTACCCGTGTTTGGCCACAAGGTGGAGAACTTGAGTAACATTCTGTGTGGTCTCATCAGTATGTCAGAAATTAAACATACTATTGCATGTGTACATGTGATTTTGGGCACAGACTATATAGTTTCTGATCATTAGAGGGCTGGTAGACCTAGAGAGACTCATCTGCCTCTGTTACGGAAACACATGCATAGCAGGGATACTGTCAGAATGTAGAGCTTTAGGGCTCCATTTTGTCACACGCTAAACCCCTTATCCCTAACTTCTTTTCATGTTTTACTATTTTAAAACACTTTTGGAATAGTTCAACGTGCCAATCTATTGACATGTGAGCATGTAGACTGGCCATTTTAACTATTGAAAAATGTTTTTTAAAGAGTTTAAAAGGGCAAATAAGTTAAGTGATAAGGGGTTTAGCGGTGATGAAAATCTAGGCCTTAACCATTTAACAAAAATACAACTTTCAGCACCTTTATACATACATCCACAAAATGAGGCTATCTATACAGGTGCTGGTCAACGAATTAGAATAATTTGAACAGTGCAATCGTTAAATTCTTTGAATGCATTTCTTGTGCAGAAAACAAATCGGGTGTTCACCGCACCTGTCCTACTGGTTAGAGTAATCACAGAACTGTTACCTGTAAAAAAAATTTGCTCAGCTGAGCTTTCCAAAAGGCCCATTTAGGCCATTTAACTGTGACACTGTTGTTTCATTGAATTAGAATAATGGAGAAACCGTTTCATTGAATTAGAATATTTTTTATTATAATTAGAATCATCACTTTCTCAGTATTTTGTGGCTGCCCCCTTGGCTTGTATGACTGCCTGAAGTCTCCGTGCAGGGGTTGACACTAAGGTCTCCGAGGTACTTGCCCATCGGGCAAGTGCAAATCAGTTTCTACTTGCCCTCAGCCAAATGGACCCTTGTGGATCAATTTGGTTTCATTTTTACACTCTCAAGAATTAAAATTCATCATCTTAATCAGCCCATAGTGGTCACAGACCCAGTGGTCCCTGACCGCAGCAAAATGATAGTTTGGAACCAAGTGGACCTGGGAGAGAGATAGGTAGAGATAGCTAGTTCTTCAAATCGATGCCACGGACAGGGCTTGACAGTAACACTTGCCCGCTTGCCCGGGGCAAGTAAAAAAAATGGTGGGGCAAGTGAAGACTGCTACCTGGTTGCCCGATCAGGCAAGTGTGCAACTTCGTGCACTATAACACTACACAAGATAAATTTGTCTTGAAGGCAGTCATTGCACTCTGCCTCTGTGTCTTTCCCTGCTTTCTAGCTATCTACCTATCTCTCTCCCAGGTTCATTTGGTTCCAAACTATCATTTTGCTGGGGTCAGGGACCACTGGGTCTGTGACCACTATGGGCTAATTAAGATGATGAATTTTTAACTCTTGAGAGCGTAAAAATGAAACCAAATGGACCCTTGTGGGTCCATTTGGTTTCATTTTTACGCTCTCAATAGTTACATCTGGTTCACCAACTTAGCTGGGGACCACCTGGAACCCTCTCAGGGACCACTGGTGGTCCCTGGACCACCTGTTGAAAGCACCCAAGTAGGAAGTAAACTTAAAAGTAAAATTTACAATATATTTTTGGGGGGGCAAGTGACCATGACCTGAGGGCAAGTAGAACCTGATTGCACTTGCCCGATGGGCAAGTACCTCGTAGACCTTAGTGTCAACCGCTGCACGGAGACTTCAGGCAGTCATACAAGCCAAGGGGGCAGCCACAAAATACTGAGAAAGTGATGATTCTAATTATAATAAAAAATATTCTAATTCAATGAAACGGTTTCTCCATTATTCTAATTCAATGAAACAACAGTGTCACAGTTAAATGGCCTAAATGGGCCTTTTGGAAAGCTCAGCTGAGCAATTTTTTTTTACAGGTAACAGTTCTGTGATTACTCTAACCAGTAGGACAGGTGCGGTGAACACCTGATTTGTTTTCTGCACAAGAAATGCATTCAAAGAATGTAACGATTGCACTGTTCAAATTATTCTAATTCGTTGACCAGCTATCTATATGTCACGGTTGCGCTTGTAATGTTATGTCATCTTCTAATCAAAACAAAGTCCACACAATTTTATACTACTGTATAATGTACATGTATATCATGTCTATTTCAACAACTTGCTTCACCAATTGACAAGAGAATGGCAGCTTACTGTAAGCACCACAGAAAACTAAAACATTCTGATGGCATATGTCTGCTGCTGTTTTTGTAATGGCCTATGTATATTATAATTTCAAATTATATATGAAAAATAAAATTATATAACTAGAATATCAGTGTATGTTTCTTAATGTAAAATGCAAAAGTAATATGTAATATTATATATTATTTTAAAAATAAAAAAAACTTTTTTTTATGAAAAAGAGGAACAGAAAAACTGGATATTTACTGAATACAATGGAAAGAGCAACAAGGAAGCACTAAACTAAACCAAGTAACCTCCAGAGCCCCTATAAGGATTTAGAAAATGAAAGTGTCTCAGAACAAAACCACACTGATGGGAAATGGAAATGTTCATGGAAATTATACACAGGAAATGAAAGAAAAATGAAAGAGTCTTTGTTAATGTACAGATAATTCATAACAAGTACTGATAGGAAGTATACAGTCAGGACAGCTGAAAATCGATGGAAAACCATGTTTGTTTGTTTTTTCAATGTCAAACTACAAACAAAAGTTTGCTGTTTTAAGTGGTCAGTAGACTGGAGATTTTCATGTGCCCTGTGATCCCATGTTTAAAAACCACTGCCCCAAAATGTTTTGAAATGTGAAAACCTGTTTTCTAATCCTGTAAAAGGGTTTGAGTATACAGGGTGAGTTGCAGGAGCAGCAGCACTTTTTTCTCTTTACGTTCAAAATAATAAACTCCAACGAAAACACCTGTCAGTGTCCTATATACGCGTTTCCTTAAAGTTCCTATGACTTCTAAGATCTAAGTTCTAAACTGTAGCATCTCTAGCGGTTCAAACACTCCGGTTTTAACAATGAGTGGGCTGGCCTGGTGGCACAATAACACCACCATAATGAACAATAATGATAAAGGAAATAAAAACATCCATATTGGCTCCTACAAATATGTTTTGACAATTGTTATGTGTGGGAAGTCACATTGCAGCCTCAGTATCTCTGCACTATTATACGCAATTGGTGACCACCACCAACAAATAAACATAGCCTACTCATTTTGTCATCTTTATGATGGATGGATGTTAATGTTGACTTCAGATTTTTTTTCCAGGGTAAAAAATACGGTTTTATTTCCCTGGGAAAAAATATAAAAAAAAGAAAATGCCATCAGTCCAGTCTGTCACAAAAGTTTTATTAACACTAAAAATAAATAAAATGTACATTTAAGATGTTACGAAAGAGCAATTAATAAAATGTATATTAAACAACATTCTTTACTGGAGTGTCTTTCCAACAGCAGTTCACAGAAATTTGCTTTGTCATATGAAGGTGTCACCGATCTGGAAGCCCACAGTGTGAAATTATAATTTGGCAATTTCCAATGCACACCGTTGCTGACAAAGAATGAATCTAGCTTTGCCCTCTCATCCACAACAGTTCAGACAAGGAACTGAGCACTTTATGCTTTGTACGAACAACATTTTCAAACTACATTTCACAACATTCAAGTGTTGAGCGTTGGTCCTCTGCAACCGTTGCCAATGAACAGCTTTCTGTAACCCTCTCATCCATAACTAGTTCACAGTAACTTCCTCATCCATAAGCAGTTTACATTAAGCTCCTCATAGATGAACAGTTCGCGGCAAGTCTCTCATTCATAAGCAGCATACAGAAACCCTCTGGTCATCACAATAACCCTCTCATCCATCCACTCTTGGCCTTCTCTTTCTTCTTTTCTTTTTCTTGGTATTCAGCAACTTTCTTGTGGAAGAAGCCTGAAATACAGTGAAAGGCAAAATCAACAAATATCAACAAAAAAAGACCTGCTTCCCCATTATTTGATCAACCTACATGAGGAAGATTAAGCTGATTGCTCGTTCAATGCAGACCTGTAAGGGGGTCCATTTGGTTCGTAAGTAATAATAATGAGTAGGATTTCTCTAGCACTTTTTTAGTCGCTTCATGGAAAACAAAATAAAAGGAACGCTACTACGAAAAATGTTTTGTTGTAATGTGTAAAAAAAAAAAAAAAAAAAAAAACTACAAAAGAAAGGTAAACAGAGTTGGGATTTATGTAGGGAGTGTGTCTGGAAAGGTGGGTTTATGGTGTGGTTTCAAACATGGTGAGCGTGGGGGCAGCTCTGATATAAGCTGTGAGTGAGTTCCACTGCTGATCATTTAGCTGGGGACCTCCCTGGAACCCCGGGATTCCCCAGGAACCCACTTTGAGAACAACTGTTTTACGTGGCCCAGACCTCTAGCCATGCAAACTAAATGCAGTATAGCTACCTTCCTGTGTGGCCGGCTGTCTCTCCACCTCCTGGATGAAGACATCAAACATCTGGGTCTTGATGAAGTTCTTGACGAACGCCCGGTTGGCTCTGGGCTCGACGGCCTTACAGAAGCTCTTCCTCTGGAAAACTCCGGGTTGACCCCCAGAGCCATGCTTCACGTGCTGCGAGAAATGACCCACCGTCCTGACAAAGAATGACAGGAAGGCCTCCGACACCACACCGTTTAACTCCTGTGATGCTGGAATGGGAAAATAACTTCAAGATTAGAACACATGGGTTGATTCGATTTTGAATACAATAAGTTGTTTATCTGGTATCTAGTTTATTGACAAATGAATCGATACAGACGGGTGCTAGAATTTAAACTACATATTAAGAACACTTTTATATAGTAATCTACAAAAGTAGTGCCATTTTAGAAAATGTCTGAAACATCAGTGAGTCAGATGTCTAAGCCAAAGTGCTGTTGTGTTAATCTCTGTGAATCATCTCACACACTGGGATTGTAGAACTACAAATATTAGTATTTCCTGCCACAGAACAGTGCACTAAACGTGGAAACGTGAACCTTGACACATGGAAGCATGTCAATGCTGTCAGTTACTGGGAAGTCTAAGATTAAGAAGAAGTTCCACAGAAAAGGGAGATAAAATCTCAGGAAGTACCAGCAGCGTGCCTGATTGTCATCATTGTTACGAAATGTGCCCATAAATCATGTCATGTTTCTGCTATCTCACTACTTGTATATCAGTTAAACTGGATAAAGTAAGAGAATAGTATAAGGGCAACCGTAGGATAGGAATACGTTGTAGATCTAAAAAAATAAAAATAAAAGGTTGTGAACGACTAACTCAGGTTTTGTTTCTTGGAGCTCAGTGCCTCCAACAGCTCTTCCTTCATCTTCTCTGGTAGGATGGAGTCTTCATCTCCAATCTGGGAGCAGCAGAGACAGAGAGAGACGCTACATTCATCAATTACAATATTCAATTTAAATTTAGGCGTTTAGCAGATGCACTTAATCCACAGCGATTTACAGTAAACAAGAACACATGCTTAACATAATGTAAAATACAACGTTAACCTTAAGTGACCATAGTGATATGCCCCCCCCCCCTCCACACACACACACACACACACACACACACACACACACACACACACACACACACACACACACACACACACACACACACACACACACACACACACACACACACACACACACACACACACACACACACACACACACACACACAGTGAAATAGAAATCACGGGAGCTGGTACGGATTTAAGTTTGTAATCACATTACAGATAATGAGGTTATGTTCTTGACCCCATTTAAATGTCCATCTTTGGAGAAAGTAACAAATGAATACCTGAATGAGGAACGCATAATAAGGGAGAAATGTGTGGCTTATTTGTGTTTTCTATACATTAAGATGAGTGTGCGCGCGCACATGCACGCACACACACACATGCACACGCACACACACTTTTGTAAGTATTTTGATTCAATGAATACTCACACTAGTTATGAACCGGTTCTCAGCTTTTGCTGACAAATCTACAATCAGCATCTGTTGACAAGATAAGGGGACAGATACATGAAAAATATGCGTGCAAGCGACACACAAACACAGACACAGCTGGGACTTTCTTTTGCTTGAACCTGTTCCCATCCTGTGTTTTGGGTTAGTGCTTTGGTTTCTTTTGATCTGAAGATTTGATTAGGTCATTCATGTTTGGTTCCTTTTTGGCTGGCGCCCTGAAGAAACTGGATTGCGAATAAAAAACACATTAAAAGGCTGAACATTCTTGGTTGCTGGCGGTTCTTTGGAGATGGAAAAAGGAGAGTTCCACTTTATTAGCCTTACACCATGGTTAGGCCAGGATGTAGAAGTGAGCTGTGTGATGTTGAGTGCTACTGTAGTCCCAGTTTAGACGGCAGCCATGTCTAGAGAGCAACAAAAGAAATTGCGTGTAGAAATTGTGTTTTGTGTCCTTCCAGTGTTCCACCTTCTGTCTCCAAGAAAACATGTAATAAGGGAGAAACTGCAAAACATGTGATATCATGGCTCATGCCATCTCACGCTGTGTGTGCCATTAGATCGATGTAAAAATATTAAATGCGACAAGTAGAACGGAAGCGGTTCTACACATGCATGACAGATCTGGCAGAGCATGACCTGTGACATGAAAAAGTCAGAACTTTAAAATCACTTTTACACCTCTGGCTCTGGGTAAATGCTGGATGAAAAGTGGGAGTGCAACGTCACTGTCGTTTTCTGTTGCGGTGTAAATGTGGCCTTACACACACATTATTATGTGTTTTGTTGTGTTATTATTATTCAATATTTACAACCCCAACTCCGTTGAAATTGGGACGTTGTGTAAAATGTAAATAAAAACAGAATGCATTGATTTGCAAATCGTTTTCAACCTCTATTCAGTTGAATACACCACAAAGACAATATATTTAATGTTCAAACTGATAAACTTTATTGTTTTTTGAAATTATACAATCTTTTGTAATTTGATCCCTGCAACACGTACCAAAAAAGTTGGGACGGGGGCAACAAAAGACTGGGAAAGGTCATGAATGCACAAATAACGCCTGTTTGGAACATTCCACAGGTAAACAGGTTAATCTTAAACAGTTTAATATCGTGATTGGGTATAACAGGACCATCCCAGTCGTTCACAATCAAAGATGGGGCGAGGTTCACCACTTTGTGAACAATTCTGTGAGAAAATCATCCAACGGTTTAAAGACAATGTTTCTCAACATTCAATTGCAAGCAATTTGGTGATTTCATCATCTACAGTCCATAATATAATCAAAACATTCAAAGAATCTGAAGAACTTGCTATACTAAAGCGACAAGGCTGAAAACCAACACAGAATACTTGTGACCTTTGATCCCTCAGGTGGCTCTGCATTAAAAACTGACGTCATTGTGTAAAGGATATTACTGTGAGGACTCAGGAACACTCAGAAAACCATTGTCAGTTTACATAATTTGTCGCTACACCTGCGATAAAACTGCGTTAAAAATGTACCATGCAAAGCAAAGCCATACATCAGAAAGGTTGGTTTGAAAAAACAACCAGAAAAACAACCAGAAATGCCTTCTCTGGGTACAATATCATTTGAAATGGTTAGACACAAAGTGGAAAAGTGTGCTGTGGTCTGATGAGTCCACATTTCTAATGATAGTGGACCCAGAGAAGGTATTTCTGGTTGTTTTTCTGGTTGTTTTTCAAACCAACCTTTCTGGTGTATGGCTTTGCTTTGCATGGTAGAGTTTTAACTTGCACTCGCAGGTGTAGCGACAAATTATGTAAACTGACAATGGTTTTCTGAGTGTTCCTGAGTCCTCACAGTAATATCCTTTACACAATGACGTCAGTTTTTAATGCAGAGCCACCTGAGGGATCAAAGGTCACAAGTATTCTGTGTTGGTTTTCAGCCTTGTCGCTTTAGTATAGCAAGTTCTTCAGATTCTTTGAATGTTTTGATTATATTATGGACTGTAGATGATGAAATCACCAAATTGCTTGCAATTGAATGTTGAGAAACATTGTTTTTAAACCGTTGGATGATTTTCTCACAGAATTGTTCACAAAGTGGTGAACCTCGCCCCATCTTTGATTGTGAACGACTGGGATGGTCCTGTTATACCCAATCACGATATTAAACTGTTTAAGATTAACCTGTTTACCTGTGGAATGTTCCAAACAGGCGTTATTTGTGCATTCATGACCTTTCCCAGTCTTTTGTTGCCCCCGTCCCAACTTTTTTGGTACGTGTTGCAGGGATCAAATTACAAAAGATTGTATAATTTCAAAAAACAATAAAGTTTATCAGTTTGAACATTAAATATATTGTCTTTGTGGTGTATTCAACTGAATAGAGGTTGAAAACGATTTGCAAATCAATGCATTCTGTTTTTATTTACATTTTACACAACGTCCCAATTTCAACGGAGTTGGGGTATTATTATTCAATATGTAATAATAATTTAGTATTAAGAACCTGAATCACCACTTAGGAAGCAAATGACCCTTTGTATTCAAGCATGGCACTGTAAGGTTGCAGATATATCTCTGAAAACCTTTAGTGCTTACTGTGATTTTGTTTGTCTTGGGGGACAAAACATCTTGACTTCCAAAATGCTATCCCTGGTAACTATTTTCAGACCTCCATAAGTATTTTCCAAACAGCGCTGAAAAGTGTTCTCTGTCCATTCTCATGAAAATGCAATGGATTTGTCAGCAGGAGCGTCACTCAGTAACCGATTTATAAAGGCTTCGAGTCTGTGTTGCTTCCGTGTTTCATAGCATAACAGCGACATCACTGTCCAATCGTTGATATCTTCACTGTTGTGCTCTGCGCTGGGCAGCAGCAGTAACATCAACAGCTGAAGCCTATTTGATTATGATTGCGCTAATGAAACAAAACATTACACGGTATTTCATGTCAAAAGTTATATAATTTTTTTTCATTTTTTAAAATCATACTATCATTGTTGATATAACGCCATCTAGGTTACATTATGTTGTGATTTAATAATAGCAGCGGTTAGTCTATTTAATGGCCAATCAACTATCTTTGAAATGATAACCCCCCCCCCCCTTTCTTTGCCAGTCTGTGAACATTTCAGTACTGTAGCGCATGATTCTGTTCTCCTCTTGTTAAACATTACCGACTGTATCTAGTAGCTTTATTTTATGTGTGGGTGAACAACCCGGGCAATTGCGTTGTCTGTAGCGTGTTATTTCCCCCCATGGAAATACCACTCTACAGGCAGACAAACACAGGTGGGTCGCCTTGGATTTGTACATCGAGACAATATGCAGTGGTGGACCTCCAAGTACCTCCATGCAGCACACAAATGTAGGCCTACTGGGTTAGGGTTAGACTCACATCAGACTGGTCTATGATGTGCTCCAGCATGTTCCTCTGAACTCCCAGCAGGTATGGTGTGGGCGCCATGACGACGTCTATGAGGACTCGGGGAACGATGGAGATGAATGTGTGTTGCCAGGTGAACGGGTACAGCAGCGCTACAACAGCATGGAGCACCTGGGACAGAGTGCTGAGCACACACACCCCCACACACACAAACACACACTTAACCTAAGCTACTGTCTATTTTAAGTTTCATGTATGTCAGTTTCATGCCATAATAAAATAGATTCCATGATTTCATTTATAAATTTTGTGGTGTCCACAGAAAAGTGGTTATACTTTCCTCCAATTTCTCTCCAGTAATGGATAATATGATGTCAATATGTTTTTGTACCGACTTGCTGGTATGTTTTGTACTGACTTCCCTTACTGTGTGGGAAAATACTGTGTGTGCAAAAGCTAATTCATCATGTTTTGCATAATTGTAGGTACGTATCCCAAGCCACTCTTGGCACCAGTGTGCCTTGACACACTGTTTTGGAAGTAGAGCCCTGGAAGATGTTCATAGTCACTAGCCACTTTAAACCTTGGTGTGAATGTTTTAGGCACGTCATTCAACGATTCACGATTCAACCGATATAGAATATGGTCATGGTCATATGGAACAGACAAACTTCAATCTTGTCAATAAAGGGTATGCAGGGCCTGGTTGTAAGTTGGTCGGACAGCCGGACGTTTGGAGAGAGACACACAAATCGTTGTATATCGATGTGTAGAAAGCACCACACCTGAGCTCGTCAGCGATGAAGATGAGTCGTCTCTCCATCACAGTGGAGGAGAACACCTGCAGAACCTCCAGGTCTGACAGATAGCTGAACAACGTCCTGAAGTCCACATGTTCCAACCACGAGTCACATGGCCGTGTCAGACTGATGATCTGCAGGCACGCACACAAATACACAAACACACATGGTAAACACCTCATTGATACATGGAGACATGGTACATAGTAGACCTCATTGCTACGTATCAATGAGACAAATAGTAAACAGTAACCCCTCAGTGATGCATAGACATGGTAAAGTAAAACCTCAGTGCCAGACTCAGGGATGAAGCTCTTGATCTCCACTGTGTCTCCAGGAGCAGGAAACGCTGCCTCTCTCAGACTCTGCATGAAGGGGTAGATCATAGCCATAGACTTCCGTCGTCGCTTCTCCACTTCATCAAAGATCTAACAGTAGCATGAGGGCAACATTAGTCAGAAATAGCCAGGGAAAACAAGTCTAGAGGGTGTAAGTACTGTAGTTAAACACATGAAACTTGCCATTCACATTGGAATGGCTTATATTTACACAAATAATTTTAATGTAATGAGAATTTTGTATTTGGAACGAACATCCATGCATACAGTACATACATAATTCACTGTGTATATCCAGGGGTATTGTGGAATAGTAGTAAATATAAATATCCATCTAGTTAAATGAACATGATGGAACACCTGATCTCGTTCTCCCAGAGAGGGTTGCTACTAGCTTAGTGATTTTCTTGGGACATTATAGGTCATAGTGGCTACAACTGAACTGTGTAAGGGTAACTGTTGTATTACATTCAAGGTTGTGCTTTATCTTTCATTAAACTTTTTGTTTCTGCGCTGCCTGTCCACTCACAGTTAACACTTTTTGTATTCAACTCGAAATGTACTGTAATTCTGCAAACTGTCAATAAATACTTCAATCAAACACTCAAATGAAACTCTGCTACCGGCTCGTTGCTGCAGTAAAGTAGACGTCCCATAGATGATGGTAAAGTACATCCTCTTTGCAATATCGCTTAATTAAATACGTCTGTGTGTGTGCGTATCTCACCTTTGAGAAGAGACCAAAACATGCCACTTTGCTGATGATGCAATATGCTTCTGGAGGCCGTGCCCCTTTGCCATGGGGCTTCACATCAACAAGACAAAATTATGAGATTATCAGAATCAGAATAATCTGCCATAAATACTGTAATCTATAATTCACCAAAAATCTGTTACTCACCAGTAATCGTCTGCAGTATCCATTCCTTCTACTTCCATCGACCTCTGTCAGGACAAAAGAGAAGGTCTCACTGGAAACAAACACAAACACAGGCTGAATATGATCATGAAGACAGTTTATTTTCTCTGTTACACATGGCAACATGAATGTTGAAACACATGAATGTTAGCACAGTGCCCTAAGTGCTTCAACTTGTAAACAGTTCAACTTTTGGAGAGAAGCCCACGTCTCTTCGTCTGACCCTCCAGTCAGTGCCTGACAACTAACTCAGTCATTTCACAAACATGAGAAGGACGTGTTTACATTAATTCAGCTAAGCTTTGTGTGTGTGTGTGTGTGTGTGTGTGTGTGTGTGTGTGTGTGTGTGTGTGTGTGTGTGTGTGTGTGTGTGTGTGTGTGTGTGTGTGTGTGTGTGTGTGTGTGTGCGGGGGGGGGGGGGGCTAATAACATAGAACAGGACATTCATAATGGTTCAACTTGTCAATAAAACGTTGACATATCGGCTCATAACATGCTCTCTGTGGTCATGGGTCAACTAGTTCATTGCCGTGAACATGAACAAACTAGATCACTTTCTAACCCTTCACGCTTTCATTCACGCCTCCTGTCCCCTCCTCCCGACATGGGAGTCGGACAGGGAGTGATGACTGTTGCCATGACACACAGTGAGCTGTGTAGTTGTGTTGTATTTCACTAGAAAATAGCACTACTGAACGATTTGAACAAATCATTTGAACAGATCACTGCCGTGAACAAAATAGTTTGTTTTGTAACCCTGAAAATGGACCCTCTCAGAGTTGAAGGGTGACTTCACCCATTTTCAACCTGCCTACCAGGGACATCATCGATTTTCCCAGGCAGACCGGGGGGTCCATATCATTAAAGGGTTTGAGACCATTATTGTGTACCTGTGGTATTCTGTAAGTGGGGCCCAGTCGACTCCTTCAGGGAAACAGAAGAGTGTAATGGCTTCACGAGATTTCTTCTCTTCCTCCCTCTGTGAGCGACCCAAGTCTGGTGGGAGCTGCAATGCACAAGAGCAAACACAGTTCACTACTGTACACATCTATCTCTTCTAATCTAGACGGTAGGGCTGTACAGGCTGGCTTTTCTTCATAACTCGTCCGCCTGCCATGCCAAAATATAGACAGTACTATTCAGCATCCTGCCCGTGCTGCGACCTGTAAAAACAAAAAGCATCCTACCGGACAGCAAGTCTAGTCCATTCATTGGGTCCCATGATTTCTTCAGTCTTTTAGTATACAGTATAATGGTCTGCTTTTTAATTAAATGATCAATGGATAATGCCCTGCGATTATCATTCCGGTGATTTTTGACCCAGTCGCAGTATAACCTTTTGTTTTTAACTTTTGTGTTTAACTTTCAAAAACAATGAAGCAAACAAAGCCACAGCACCTTTGCTTTGCTTTGATGATAAACAACTGATGTTTTCTCTGTCTTTTCCCTGTCCTCTTTTACCCTTATTGTTGTTATTTCAAGACAAACAAGACTTTCAGCATTATAGCTAGGGAAATTTAGCAAAATATTTGGACCATCTGTGAAAAAATTTACTACCAATAGCTTTCTTCACCAATGTGTTCTGATAGGTGTCTAGAATCACCTCTCAATTAGTGCAAGACCAAATCCCATGGGAAAATCCTGGAGAGCCAATCAAAGTTATGGAGCACAGAGTGCTTGGTTGAAAAATATGAACGAAAATTAAAAGTCTAAAATGAAATTGTGGGGTGTCTAACTAGGGGTTTTCAGGGGTGCTGAATCCATTCCAAACATTAGTTTTGGATAAAAATGTATCCCTGGCCATATAACCTATATATGTTGGTTATTAAGCTGTAAAAACACCCAAAAATTCTGTCCGCTTGACAAATTACCATTTAATATAAATATTTTTCACTTTAGAGTGGATATTACTGCCTCAAATGTAGCTACAAAACTGCCCAAACTCATAAGCTACGATTTGAGCCCAAGATGACCTCTCTGTCTAGAGAATTACTCTTTCTGTGGCCAAAAGTCTGCACTATACTTCAAATCGAAGATGATAACATTTTCAGTCACTACCCTTCCAGATGCCTAGAATAGCTTGTGTTCTCCAACTACTGCCATTTCAAGGTAGAAACATGAATTGTAAATAGTACAGAAGGAAAACAATTGCTTTTCATTGATATTCACACAATATATAAAGTCAAATATGCACATATTATAGCTGTTTCAGAATTATTGTTATGCCATGGCATATTTGACACCTTCACTATCATTGTTTACCTATCAACTACTTTAGGATTAATCATCATATTCATGTTCCTCATCCTCTTCATCATCATCATGTACCTGTATATGAATTTCTTCTACATCATCCTTGTCTGTCCCCTCTTCAGACAATATCAATGAGGGCTTTGGGATGATGTCACCTTCTTCAAACCGTAAAGGCTCTAGCTTGCCATTTTCTGAGTTCAAATGAAACCCGTGGTCAAGAGATGATTTGCATTTCTGGGTTGTTCTCATGAGCCCTCTTTCAGATACATACCTGAAAGTTAAATCTTTTAACATACTGAAAGAGGACCCTCTTGCATAATAGAGCAAAATTAAGAAAATGACAGTCTTTTGCTCTGACTCAGTTTTGATGTGAGGCATTGTGTTTTTGATGTGATTGATGTAGATGATCACCCTCACATCGGTAGAAGCAGAATTACGCGAAATTCCTCACATACAGGTACTTTGGGTAGAAAAATATGGGGAAATAGGTTTCCCTTTTGGGTAGATGCAAGAGTACAAGCTGTAGAAGGCCATCACTACGTCTGTGCAATTTGACTGATAGACAGTATAGCATAGACAGTATTTTGAGGCAAGATATAGAATCCAGACTATGGAAAAGGATTTAATTGTTTCGATCAGAATTCAGACATTCACTGGAATTGAAATGAGAATTCGAATGACCTTCTGGCAGTCTCACTCTAGCACCACACACTATCCAGGTGGCCAGTGTAGTGTAGTGTGCTGTACATACAGTATGGTGTGTGTGTATATAGTGCAATATGCTACAGTAAAGTATGCTACATTACACAACAGTGCAGTCTGCTGCAGTACAGCATGATACAGTACAGCATGGTACAGTACAGTACAGGAAGGTACAGTACAGTAGTACGGCAGAGTACAGTACGGTACAGTACGGTACAGTACAGTACAGTAAGGTACGGTACAGTACAGTACAGTACAGTAAGGTACGGTACAATACAGTACAGTACAGTACAGTACAGTACAGTACAGTACAGTACAGTACAGTACAGTACAGTACAGTACGGTACGGTACGGTACGGTACAGTACAGTAAGGTACAGTACAGTAAGGTACAGTACACTAAGGTACAGTACAATATGGTACGGTACAGTACAGTACACTGAGATACAGTACAGTAAGGTACAGTACAGTAAAGTACAGTACAGTACTGTACTGCAGCAGGATGTACTGCAACTTACTGCGCTGTACTTTACTGTACTGTACTATACTGCATCAGGCCTTACTGTACTGTACAGCAGGCTATACTGTACCATGCTGTAGACAACTGTACTGTAACTGTCTGTAATGTACTAGACTGCAATGCATGTTCATTTGATGGGTGATTATTATGGCAGTAGTTGGAGAACACAACCTATTCTAGGCATCTGGAAGGCTATAGACTGAAAATGTCGATTTGAGGTATAGTGCAGACTTTTGGCCACAGAAAGAGTAATTCTCTAGACAGAGAGGTCATCTTGGGCTCAAATTGTAGCTTATGAGTTTGGGCAGTTTTGTAGGTACATTTGAGGCAGTAATATCCACTCTAAAGTGAAAAATATTCATATTAAATGGTTATTTGTCAAGCGGACAGCATTTTTTGGGTGTTTTTACAGCTTAATAACCAACATATATAGGTTATATGGCCAGGGATACATTTTTATCCAAAACTAATGTTTGGAATGGATTCAGCACCCCTGAAAACCCCTAGTTAGACACCCCACAATTTCATTTTAGACTTTTAATTTTTGTTCATATTTCAACCAAGCACTCTGTGCTCCATAACTTTGATTGGCTCTCCAGGATTTTCCCATGGGATTTGGGCTTGCACTAATTGAGAGGTGATTCTAGACACCTATCAGAACACATTGGTGAAGAAAGCTATTGGTAGTAAATTTTTTCACAGATGGTCCAAATATATGGCTAAATTTCCCTAGCTATTAGCCACTATGAGGATCTTTAGAGGAACGCAAAGTACATACTACTACAAACAAGTCTAGTTGGTCCAGTGCCATGCAGTGGGAAAGCACCATTTCTTGTTTACATTGCACTTGAAGTTGACAGTGTAAACTCAGAACCAGGATAATTCTTGTGAATGATAGCATAAATCATGCAAATGTCATTACATCAGATGAGTCAGAACTCAGAAGGAGGCACCTTTGCTCTTTGGCCCATATACGGAAAAGCCAACATAGCTACATGCCTGCCCTCTATTCATTTTGGCTCACAAATGTTACAGCTGTATCAACACAAACTAAGTAACTACAACTGAATTCAAAGGGCATCACTCTCATCTGTTCAAACAAACCAAAGCATTCAGATTCATCCAACTAAACAGGTTAGGGGGTCAATGCACCCAAAATACATTTCAATTTGTGTAGCCACTCCTTGATGGGGTTCCCCAGCTAAATAATTGATAGCTGGCAACCAAATAGACCGTTGTGGATCTGTTACTCTGACAGTGTCAGAGTTAAATTAACACATAGTATTTTACAGTGTCGATTTGAGTCCCAGAGATGCTCAATTGTATCTGTGGCCTCATGGATGTCAATCTGGGGGGGACCAGTGCCTTAGAGCATCACAATGACATATGCCACGTTCTGTGAGATTGGAGATCATCTATTTTTTGCCTCAAGAGGATAGGAGGAATGTTAGGGCTCATGTGGTTAACAAATCCACTAACCTTGGGAAACTGGTATATGATGCCTGGTTTGTAGGTGCCGTCCTGCTTGCTGCAGTGCAAACTGACCACTACCAGGTACTCGAAGAAGAACTGCTCACCAGGCTGTGCTTGGTCCTGTGCCAAAGGTGTCACCGGGGCAGGGGCTGGGTCTCGCTCGTCTCCTAAAGCAAAAACATTGATTCAAGACGATAACTTTACTCAATGATAATATGGTATAACATTAACGGAAAGGACAATTTCTTTTAAACCTGTAATGAGTTGTCAATGTGATAATGCTAAGTAGCAACTTAAGATAAATATGTAATATTAATATTTTAAAATTAATGCAAAAAATGTGTTTTGCCAGTTAGGAAAGCCTAGAGAGAAGGATTGACAAGATAAGGAAGGCTGGGGGGAAGAGAGAGAGAGAAAGAGAGGAAATTATGAAGGAGGTTCACTTTCGAAGTGATACGACGTAAATGAGGCCAACGTTTGAAATGATGGTGATGTACCATAGTTATTTGAAGCCAGATCGCCTAATGAGGGTAAAGCACAGTGTCAGGTTGACATTATAACTCACGCTCTCTGGAGAACTTGTCCTGTAATGAAGCAAACATGGTACTGAGGCGCTTCATTGGCCGATGGCTGCTAGTAGTGACGTCACTGTTCATGTTGACAGGCTGCAGAGATGGGGAAACAGAGGAAAGCATACTTTAGTATGAGCACTACACTGTGGCTACAGTTATAATCCAGAGAGCCTGTGATGTATACTGTATATTCTACAAGAGATAATATATACACATATTCGGCAAGCAACATTTACTCAAAGATGCTTCCAAAGGTCAATAGGGAATTGAAGTTCCAGTCTCTAAGACTTGGACAACAACGTGGGCGTGGTCCATCGCAGTTGCGCCAAAAGCCCAACATAGTTTAGAAAGCAGGCGACGCCGACGGGGTCCACCTCTTCCCCTGGCATCTCTGGTTTCCATGGTGACGCTCCTCTAAAGCGTACCTCTCGTTCACTTTGTTAACACGACGCCAAGAGCTGCGTTTTGCTGTCGTAGGAGAGGGTCGTACGGCCGCAAGGCTTATGTATCGTATCGTATCGATTCATTACTGACTTCGTAGGTCACACGTTCTACCAATCTTAAATAGGCTAATGACTCACATCTACTGACTCATGCACACATTTACAACTTTTCAGGCCGTGAACGTGGTCTAGAGGAGAACCATGGAAGAACACCCCCAAACTGATCTCACAATCCAATCGGGGGAAAAATGACTGGGAGTCTAAGGAGGTCCCAAACATACACCTGGTGTCAGGCTCCAACCAACAGTAGACACTAGTCAAACATCAACATATTCAGGACTGGACATCACATGGACCCTGCTTGGCTGGTCAGCTTTCACAAATGGTGCAGTAACCCAACTCACTGTGTGCTTATGGAGAGGAGCAAACAATGGAGCACATGATTGGTAACTGCTTGGCTTAAGGACATTGCCTTCCCTAAATGAGAACTATAAACAAAAAACAGTTATCCAAATGAATGGTTTATTTGAGTAATCATGAAAAGGTTAAAAGGCTTCTCAAAGAGCCTGACAGTAGAAATAAAAAGAAAACTGAATATCAATACTCAAAGCGCTTTACAATGGTCCATTCTCATACATACAGGTGAGGGAGGTGAAGCGGCGAACAGTCAACGCCAGCGTTCTCACTTCCCACATTCACACACCAGTGGTGGCAACCACTGGAGGCAAGGTGTGGTGTCTTGCCCAAGGACACTTCAACATGTAGACAGGAGGAGCCGGGATTCGAACCACCAACCCATTAATAGCACCAGCAAAGCTTGTCAGTGTACAAAGCCACAGAGTGCTGTAAAATATCATTTATTGTGTCGAGACTGGACATGACCAAACACTTGATTTAGGCCATGTTATCTGCTAGTGTTGATCCACTGACAGCTTAACAACAACTTGTGAAGACTTAACAATGGTTTCAACACAGACATCTTTTTAGAGTACCTTGTGCTTCAGTATGTTCACAAAGCTTCACTGAGATGTGAATTTTCCTTTCCAGCTCGATTTGGCACCTGCCCAAAGATCCAGAACTACGGTACTAGTAGCTGCTGTACTAAGCATGTTACTGTGTCTAACTGACCATCCAACTGTCCTAACCCCAGGTTTGGGCTCCCATAAGACATAACAGAGCCACAGGCTGATCACCTCCATGCCACTAATGAAATAATTTGTTCAAAAGTAGCCCAAATATTAACTGCACATGCACGCACACGTGCGCGCGCGCACGCACACGCGCACACACACACACACACACACACACACACACACACACACACACACACACACACACACACACACACACACACACACACACACACACACACACACACACACACACACACACACACACACACACACACACACACACACACACACACACACACACACACACGTTATTCCAACCAGTTCCTGTCCCCTCCATCAGGCGCCCCGGCTGGCCAGGGGGAGGCAGTTAGAGTCCAGGATTACAGCATGTTTTTGTGAGGGTATCTACCCTAGGGTCTTGCTTTTTTACTGAATTACAGTATTTGCTTAATACAACATATTTTATTTAAAGCACATAAAAATAAACAACTCAACTTGCGTTGCCTAGAAAGAACAAAAAGCGACATTTCACACATCGTTCACCCTACAATGTTTGACAATTTTCTTTTTCAATTACTGAAAAAGAAAATGGTCCAGCACCATTTTAGGAAACAGGGTGTCCATGACCCACAGATGGGTCAGGGGCCAGTGTTTGGGAAACAGATGGGAGAAAAATGCCCCTCCTGGATGTTTGGCTAATATTTCATTGTATGACAGTGCCATAAAAAAATAGCCATTCTACAAGGTCATACATACCTGTCACACCATGAGAATTGTCAGTAGAATTTAAATAAAATTAAATATTAACTAGCTTCATTCCATTATTATACTTTAAGTTCCTATTTATTAGTAATCCATTTCAATTAACAATGAATTGTGTGAACATCATAAAGTAATAAAAAGGATAGAACTGAGCAGTCCCAGCCCTTTCATGATGTCGCCTGTGAGATATTGCCCGCCCCCCCCCCCCCCCCCCAGGGTGGCATGGCAAAGGCAAAATTGTCCCGGTGGGAAAATATGTGCCAATCCGCCCCTGCACTAAATAGGAAGCGAACAGTGTTCGATTTCCGTGCGTCAGTAGCGTCTTACTGGTATGTGTACTGTTTTTAGATATTTAGGTATAGAGTTGTCACAGACAAGACAGCCCTCCTCTTCCTCACCACAAGGAGGGGCAGAGCACAAACGCATAATGGTTATTGTAGTAATTCAATAATCCTCAGATCAATGGAACTACCACAGTATGGATTGGTTATGGAAGTCCATAGTAGCCTACTTTAAGTTCCTATGTTGGGGGCCCAATTGCAATATCGTCATGGTGGCCCACCAGTAGGCCCTGTTCCACAGTTTGGGTCCCACTGGTTTAGAATGTTTAACAACCACTTATCTGTAATTCAGAGAGACTATGGGAAGATTGTTTATAAAAAAAGAGAGAGCAACCGTCAGTAAGTGACCTAGTAACTGGTAATCAATTTAAGTGTGTCAGAATGGAGCGCTCATGTTTGTGAATCAACAGAGAGCTGCTTGACATGTTTAGAAGAAAGAGAAGACAGAAAGCAGCTCTGACAAAGTTTACAGGGTGAATGAGACGTTGGAAATAGGCTGATATGGTGGTCTGTTCTCCGGTTTAGGTTCAAAACTACAGCAGATTACAATCACAGAAGGCTCGTAAGCAATACAACTGAACCGGAATCGCTCTGAATCCCTGGCAAGGGTAGTTACATATGTAGACAATGTTTTACTCTCACCGAATGGGTTAGTAAAGATAGTGACCACCTTAAAGCTGACTCCTTTCCATGTGAAGGAGCAGCATTCAGCTGGGGCTCTAGTCTACTCCAGAGTCTCTCCAGAGTGAATGAGCTTCCAACCCCATCCCTAAAGAAAGCCAATTTTATTTTAATTTAAAGATCTATGTGAGCCTGAGCGTTTTATTGTATTTGTGCAACAAGTTCATTTTTGAATAAACATATAATCGATATCGATATGCGGTATATGACAATGTGGTCTCTGTGTTGTGATACACAGAGACTGCAAGTAGCATCCACCACTACTTAGAATAGGGGAAAAGAGTGGAAAAGAACACTGTCTGATAGTTAGAGAAGACGGATCATGTTGTCTTATATCACCAAGTTATCTGTCCAGTAGAGCAGGCTGGGCGAGTTCAGTTTAGTAATAAAGTACCCTGTAGCATTTTTGTGAGTCGACAGGTGTGTCAATGTAGGCTACTACTGTGTAGTGCATACCTGGGCATTATGCGGCCCTTTGGCTGACTCTGACCGGCCCGTGAAAGGGTACCGTGGTTGTCAACCAGTGGTCCGGGGACCACCAATGGTTCTTGAGAGAGTTCCAGTTAAATATGGAAAGTTGGTTAACCAGATGCAACTCTTTGAGAGCGTAAAAATTAAACCAAATGGACCCTTGCGGGTCCATTTGGTTTCATGTTTACACTCTCAAGAGTTAAAATATTCATCATGTGAATTAGCCCAAGTCTACACAACTAGAGAATGTAGAGATTAAAGGTCATTTTGATCTATATGTTTGGCTGTTTTGTTTCCCAAATCCAGCCTGGAATTGTGGACAAAAGCAAAAGAAATCTTTAGTTTTGGGGTCTGTGGAGGCTAAAATGTCATCAAATGGTGGTCCTCTGTGGCTCAAGTACTGAATAAATAGAGGGCCCTGGTGTCAAAATGGTGGGTCTTACTTTTACTTTTATCTTGAAAATGAAATTAAAACTACGCAAACTTTACTTCAGTCTTTAGTCTTGGCACTCCACAATATTTTATGTATCTAATTTGGCCCCTTGGGAAAAATAATTGCCCACCCCTGGTGTAGTGCTCTAAATGTCACTTTATAGTTGTCCATATCATGACTGTAATTTACTCACAACAGTTGTGGGATGTTCTTCTGAAACAGTGTTGCTTTGTCACTGTGACACTTCACAAATTATCTCAATTTTTACAGCTGTCTGTAAAACCAGACAGAAAGATCAGATGAGATACCTGAGGTAGTGTTATTCTCAACATCTCTACTCTACTTGATGTCCATTAAACCAATGTTTAACCACAAACGATTGATTGACTTTATTAGAGTCTAAACTTTTTTTATTGTCTAATAATTAGACAATAAAATGAAACAAATAACACAGTACAGTACAGTCACACATAGCATTGATCCAAAGGGATCAATAATAGTACACACTCCCTAAACTTCAGTGCACACACTTAATATTTAGACTCGGCATTTCATTTGAAAGTACTAAAAGTCTAAATATAATATAATGAAGCACAGCGTTGTCAACAACGTAGCCTAATGAAATACTAGTTATTTCCGACAAGTGACTTGACTTACCTCTGAATGGAGCGTGTGTTGCTGCTGCGGGTCTGTTTGTACTGACTCTCGTCTCTGGCAGGACTAGTAGTACAAGTCTGTGTGTTCAGGTTGTAACACAAACAGCAAACACTAACCACAGCTAGTACCACACGCCATCACTGTCATGACTTTCACATTTGTGTGTAGACAGTAGACAGTCACAAACACGCGCTTTAGTTAGTTATGCAGCTGCTGGTCTCTATGGGTCGGGCGGCGGGTGGACAGCATCAGAGGTGGGATACACTGTGACTGTAGCCTACTCTAGTACAGGGGCGGGTTGGCCATCTGGAGTACAGGGAGTTTTCCCGGTGGCCTGCGCCACCTAGTGGCCTGGACAAGATCCAAAATGCACTAGAATGTGCTAAATGCTCGCCTGGAATATACAGATCAAAATGACCATTAATCTTCTACATTCTCTAGTTGTGTAGACTAAGTTGGGCTAATTCACATGATGAATATTTTAACTCTTGAGGGTGTAAAAATGAAACCAAATGGACCCGCAAGGGTCCATTTGGTTTCATTTTTACGCTCTCAAAGAGTTACATCTGGTTAACCAGCTGCCTCCACCAGGGTGGCCTGGCAAAGGCAAAATTGTCCCGGTGGGAAAATATGTGCCAATCCGCCCCTGCTCTAGTACTCCCTTTCTGTCAAAGCAGAACCACTGCATCAAGTTAGTCGCGTTTGACCTCCCGTGGTCGTAGCCTATTTCAAAATAAAAGTCAGAACGAAGGGTTTTATTTTGGTTCGTGGGTGATGGTGGAGCGGAAGACGTTCCCCCTGAAAACGACAGATTGGCATGACCTTGATGTAAAACTTAAAACTTACCTGAGAGCAAAGCAATGGAACCAAATTGACCTGATAGGGTCCTGTTGGTTCTATTTGCACACTCTCACAGTTACTGGACATTAAACTACAACTATGCCTGTCAATCATAGATAACTATGCTGTCACAGTGGCATATAGGCCAAGTTTCAGTAACATTTTATTGTATGTTGGCCTAGATTTTATTAGAGTATTATTATTAGGGCTGGGACTTTAACTGGTTAATTGAGATTAATTAATTACGGAAAAATAACGCAATTAAAAAAAATAACGAATTTTATTCACACTTAGATTTTGCACCACAGTACCTTTTTCACTGGACGAATTTCAGGGCTACCGGTGCAGGCAATGGCAGAAGCTGATCAGGGTAACCAATAAGGGCTGCCATTGATCTGAACAACCCACTGTTTTATCCTTCCATTGGTTTGAAATTACTAACACTGTCTCTAACCCTAACCCTCAACCAGGAGTGTAGTGGAGGGGGGACGCAGGGGGACGCAGGGGGACGGCGTCCCCCTGCGTTTCTCACATCTAAAATATTTTTGGGTCTGAAAAAAATCATTAGCATACATCTTGATGACATCATCAAGATGTGTTTCACCATGTTAATGAGCTTCCTTTTTTCTGAGAGTGTACAAATGGAACCAAATGGACCCGCTAGGGTCCATTTGGTTCACATTTGTACACTCTCGGGAAAAAAAGGGGGGGGAATTCCCCTTTCAGAGGCGTCCCCCCACTTCTAAAAGTGCCACTACAACACTGCCCTCAACATAACATGTCGCAATATGGACACAGTTTTGATTTAGAAAAACTCACTCACACACTACCAACCTGTTTTAATTGACACACACACACACAAAAATGCTTTTCGGATCAAATAGTATGTAATTAATTGAGATTAATCCATTACAAAGCTTCAAATTAATTAGATCAAAAATTTTAATCAAATCCCACCCCTAATTATTATACAGTATAATGGTCATTTTAAGACCGGAGTCAAATCCAAGGTTGGGTCAGTGTGATTAGTATTGAAAGAAAAAGATTTTAAAAAAAATCACTAATAAGTAATGCACAACCATACTCTTTCATGTCTTCCGCCTGATGTGGAGTCAACAAACAAAAAACCCACAACACACCAGATTGGTGATACCCTCGTGCTCTGAGGTGGTAACTTGGGAGAAAGATTTTTATTTGTTATTGAATCATTCTGTGTGTAATAAATTGTCATTCTCAGGTGGCTTAGGCTTATATTGTACGTCCACACCCAAGTTTCAGTAATTCAGTGGAGAAGTGCACTGTGCACTTCTCCAGATTTGAATCAGCACAAGTGCTGAAAGTCTTACACCGGTGACTAATAGAGCCTGCGTGCTTGCTTAGAAAAGGTTAAAAAACGGTTTAGACCTATTGTATATTAGCATACAGATTGGACTAAATTAAATTAAAAAAGAAATGACTATGGCACTGTAATCTCCCTACCTTGTTTATAAAGCTTTATAAATTGCTATTATCTATCTAAACAAGAGAACTGTTCTGGATTGATCATAGAATCGTGCAGAGTTGTTTGAGGCCTCCCAGGATGACAGTGATGTGGCAATTTAAGACCTTTTTATTATCACAACAAAACAAAACAGAAACTAAGAGAAAGACTGTGGTCTTGGGCTTGACCCCTAATAATTAGGATAGTAGGACGACATGGTGGTCTGCTATATCACAATATTCAGTCATTGAGGATTAACATGTTTGTCATGTTGTTTGAGAACCACTCAAAGCTCTATCTGGAATTTCATTAGTGTTGCAACCAAATACAGAATTGGTGCTTGTTTTATTTATTTATTTTTTCTTTTTAATTCAACTTTTGGAGATGTAGAGTGAATCATAAAATATCCAGGTCTGGCTATTCAAATATTAGTGTCAGTTAGTTGGTGGTCGGGAGCTATGACATAAGCCATTTAGTAGGGCTATAAAACAACAACAAAGGTATATTAAAAAAAATACTATTTAACAAATCACACTGCGTGAAGTGAAACGACCTGAAAGACAACCTTATCATATCGGCCAATAACTTTTTATCTCGACTTGTTATGGGGTATTCTGTATAAGATATACACACAAAGCTGGGCATAGCTTCTGGCTATCATAGTGCCCTCCAAAATCTCTATTTTGCATGTAATTGCCATCCAGGCAATCTTTCTGTTTTGTGATCTTGCAAACAGCTCCACCTCTGCTGGCCTTATGATGTCTATAATGTCAGTTCTCCCACAAGAACTCTCAACAATACAGTAGGCCTACTATTTGTTGCCGAAATGCCTTGACCATCAAGAAAAAGTGCCATCATCATCATCGCCCTGCTCTAATAGCATGTTTACAGCCATGTCCTCGTTCTTCTCACAATTAAAGTAGGCTGTTATAACCCGACTCTCTGGAAATCCCATGGCTTTTAACCTCTCAATGGCCTCTTCATCCTTGGATGTTTGCGCTCTACCTGGCGCTCTCCTCCCCGAGTCAGCATGTCCTGTTGGGTGTCCCCCTCTGGCTGGGAGGCCCGAGAACAGATACTCAGCAGCTCTGTCTGGGTTGTTGTAGCTAGCTCTGAGAGCCTCCAACACCTTCTCTCTTCCATACCCCATCGACATCAGGTCTACCACCAGAGCTTCGTGAGACTGGCCATACACCATAGTTGAAATAGCGGCATCTAATAAAGAAGGTTTTGGTTCACTGGCTTCCATCAGAGGAGCAGTTGTGGATGGTATCTCCTCTTGTGTCTTGGCCTCTTCAGGTGCATCCTGTTCTTCTGGTGGGGAGTCGGAGCCCAATGCTGAGCCAGTTGGGGTTGTTGGGGGAGTCATAGTGTCAGGAGCCGATGTCTGGGCATCTGATGGGGTAGGTTGAGGGCCTTCTGTCATAATGAGAACGACATTTTTCTCATGTATTTTGTATTCTTTGAGAGCTGTCTCATTGTTTAATATTTTGTCTGCATAAATCAGTTTCTGCCCATCAACTGGAAAAACGTCCTTCCCTTTCTCATATTCAATCTTTTCTTTCAGCGCCTTCACCGTCTCCTCTGAATCGATATCTATTTTAAACATCTGCTCTTGAACCGTTTTCAAGGTAACCTGCATCTTGGCTGAGGTTTTCCCTGGCCCCGACATGCTGTCAGTTTAAATATCAAATAACTGCTTTAGTGCCTTTTCTAGACTTACATGCCCTGCAGATCTGACGTAGTGATGACATATCCATATATTGAGGGTTGTACGTTCCCGTGCTGGATCTATATTCAGACCCATCACAGGAAGGTACAACCTCTAGACAATATTACTTTATTATAAGATAATAACAATAATACAAAGCATCTATTCAACTACACTTGAGACACAAGCCTGACTATTTCAGCCCTCGATAGAGTGCAAACTTGCTCACGCACAAGTAGCCCTATACATTGCCTACTTGTGCATGAGCAGAGAAAGCTAATACTAATGACATTAGTTATAAAGGTCTTTTACTTATGTCACCATTATCTCATCATCTAAACCGGCCAATCGGAGTACTTTGAAGAACGACCGACCGCGGACCGCCGACTGCATACCGATCTTGTGCCTGCTCCGCCTATGCAAGTAATTAAAGTTGTGTGTCTGTAGGTTATGGGCAAATCGATCAGAAAAGAGGGCTACAGCAATGAAGGTGCAAGGACTCTAATCCAAGTCAAATGACACTACCAAGTCTGAACGACAAACTTCCAGCAGAGTTCTTTAGCATACTGATGTTCTAAAACATATTTGTGGCACATAGATTCAGTTTTATATTTTCTTCCATTGTAAGAAAGTGCTGATGCCACAACATGGAAAAGTCTTTGATTAATCTATGTGGTTCCATGTGTACACTACACTTCAACACTTGGGGTTTTACCCCAATGTTACAGCATTGTCAACAATCAAGTTCCATGGACAAACATTAAGCAGTTAAAAAACAGTGTGAGATGCTGGCCTCTAATGTTGTAGTCAAGACCACCTAAATTCAGACCAAGACAAGACCAAGACCTCGGGCCAGTCGATACCAAGACGAGACCAAGACAATCATGGGCTTGGTCAAGACGAGATCAAAACAAGACTAGCACCAAGAGGGGTCGAGACCGAAGCCGAGGCCAAGACTTAGAGGTCGAGGCCAAAAAGCCCATTCATGAAAAAAGTTGAATGTGCTCCTCGGACCACACAATAGATAGATGAGATTACAGAACTACAACACTACTGACCTGACCTGCTCATATAAAAATCCCAATTTATGATTAACAATTTTGTCAAAAAGGTTTTATTTCTTGTATAAAATTGACAGTTATCTGTATCCTTTGTCTTTATTTTCAGTCAAACACAGTATCAAAACATCAGTTTTATTCCACATTTACAACATTTTTACAGAATATAATATATATAAAAAAAGAATAATGGTATAGTGGAAATGAGGGCCCCAGGACAGATACAGTGTAGTTTAGGAGATTGATGACAGAATTGTTTACAGATATTAGTTTTAGGAGATAGATGACAGAGGAGGGAACGGGTTCTGTTTGCTGACAACCAACTTCTGGTGCTGATGCGAGATGTAACCCTTAATGTGGCCCTGAGAGAGAGAGAGAGAGAGAGAGAGAGAGAGAGAGAGAGAGAGAGAGAGAGGGGGGGGGGGGGGGGAGAGAGAGAGAGATTGTAAAATTGTACAATTGTTCTACAGATACAGTACATTGTTGAGCCTTTAATCTTTTAGAGGACTTTTCTTTGGACCATCGTACACGAATTGAGGTGCATTATCCGTTGAAGTTATGTTTAAAACATAAGTAGGAAAGAGGATTTAATCTTTTATTAATTTTATGAAATATCCCAGAACATTAGGCTTTTCTGGAAGATGCTTGTGAACATAATTATTTAGTTTACTATTAAAGTCATATCCCTTTCTAGAGTTCTTTCTTTTCAAAATTGTTTTACTGCAATTTCAAATATGAAAAATATCAGAGATGATAGGGCTGACATAATGAAAAGACTATGTTTTGTAAAACATGCACTTTGTGAAATGTTAGATCCGGGACTGAACTAAAGCTGCAGAAAGCGGGAAAAAAAAAAAAAAAAAATCAAGTTTGAGCGCACGCCCCGCTCCAAAGGCTCGAGCTTCTAGCACATATTCTGTGTAACACGAGTGAATTATTGTTCTACCTGCGTTGCTCCTCGACAATATAGACGACACAAATGACCAAATAGCTCTCTGTGGTGAGTCCATCATTGAAAGAGCCACATGTGTAAACTCCATATAGCCATGCATGTGCGCTGTGTGTGCCGTGATGCAGACAGACAGACAGCGCAATGGCCTTACTGACATCCATAAAATAAAACTATAGGCTTAATTACTTTTTTTCTTCTTAAATACATACAGAGATAGTTATTTGACCAACGTTTAGTGAAAGCTCAGTGGCCGCTGTAGTGAACACACTCCTCTAGCTAGTAGGATAACAACGTGGATGAAATTGGAATAGTTCAGCGTGCCCCGACAACCATGTGCGTTTATATTTTATTTTATCAGTTAATCATTAGCCGTAAAAGTTGTCGGTAACCAAAATTCTTAACGACTAATGGTTAACGGTTAACCGTTGGTCATCCCTACTTAAGACTGTGTGTGTGTGTGTGTGTCTGTGTGTGTGTGTGTGTGTGTGTGTGTGTGTGTGTACCATATAGATGAGGTTAGCCAGTAGACACTGCACCTCATCGATGTCTACGTCATCTACATTCATCATCTTCAGAGCCACAAGGAATGCATCCAAAGGAAGCTGATGGGTCTTCAACAGCAGGTTCCTGTATGCACACACAGACACAGACACACAGTGAAGATAGACAGCAAAGTGGGAAGGAGAAAAGGGACTCAAACACGTGACACAGTGTCAGGCCAAACCCTATATGTGCCATGCGCCTGGACCACTAGGCCAGTGGGCGCCCTGTGATGTAGTGGTTAAATTCACACTCACACTTTCTTGAAGAGGTTGCGGTAGGTGATGATCTTGAGTTTCTCCAGGATGAGGAAGATTCCACAGCGGATGAAGAATGTCTCATGTTTGGAGAGAGCTTCATTGAGCAGCAGCAGGTTTCCCTCACTGAAACACACACACAATCCCTAGCATCAGACTCTAAATGACACAATGTCAAAATTCAAAATAATAACCAGTATGCTGAAACTATAGGAACACCATTACCTCACAGCTTTGGTGACATCAGCAAACTGCATGAGGTCATACTTCCTGAGGAGCTGATGAGACGGCATATGACCCTGAAACACATAATCATCATAATATAATATAGTATTCATATACCAACTACAGTATACTGCAATAAGATACAGTATATATGTCTGTACAGTATGTCCCTGGCATCTCCAAATGTCTGTAAAATAAGTTGAAATTGACAAAGGTATTTGTTGTCTCAAATTCTTTATTAAACTAGTTATGATTAAAAAAACACACAGAAACTGTGTTTTTTAATCATAACTTAATGTTCTCTCTGACCTCCTCAGACAATTCTCTGCTTTTTTTCTTTTGTCCATGCTTATGCTTAGTATGGGTCATTTAGTGACACACAACAGCAGAATGAGGGGTTTGCTCCATTCAAACAGGATGGATGACTGATTCCTAGATTGTTGTCACCTAAACTCACCACAGGTCAGTTCAAGGTGAATGACCTGCCTGAAATTCATTTATTCTTTGCAAATCTAAAACGGTGTCAATACTTTTGCCATGTAATTTCTGTGTAATATATTATTTAAAAAATAACATTAAGATTAAAAAACAAAGTTTCTATGTCATTATTAGTTTAATAAAGAATTTGAGACAACAAATACCTTTGTCAATTTCAACTTATTTTACAGACATTTGGAGATGTTTGGTCTTTATGTGCAAAGGTGCCAATATGGAGTGTGTGACGCACGCCTGAACACACAGACAGCCATTTCTGCCTGGCTTACATAGTAATTTTGCTCACTGCATTCGCAATGACGTCTCTGGTAGGCAGGTTTCTGAACTGTCCACAACCCTCCTCTGAGACACATGGTGGTATATATTTTCTCCTTTTACCCCTAAGGTATTTGCCAGTGAAAAAATCTTTTTAGAATCAAATCAGTGTTGTGTTCGTCAGAAGAGCAATGATGTATGCATTGCATTACATTACTGAACAGTAAGTGTAGTTGTACTACTAATTGCCATTTAACCAGCACAAAATTGGTAAATGGGAATAAATATTTGCGTGTTAATTCAGCAGCTACATTACACTAGTATTTTAAGTAAAACAATGTTCAATATAGATATATCAATAAATAGAATGTTACCAGTAACATCTTAACTGGCAGAAGGTATATGAGGATCATGCGCTTGTTCTTCTGACTGGATCGATGACAGTGCTGGAAGGCAAATGACAAGTACTCCTCGGCTAGAGAGAGAGATACAAAAGGGAATGGGAGAAAAAACACACCGGAAGAAAATGAATACTAAGATGTTATAAATAAAAACATGTATCCACATTATATTAAATTGTATCATCCATTTAGGCCTGAAGCTGATTATAAAAACACCTTTAGTGTTTCTGAGATCCTTCAAAATCAGAGGCAGCTTCAAGCATGAAATGAGTTAAGGCTAAATGGCTGAGTCCAACAGTGACACCCAGAGGTTACATTCAGTAGTTACCAGGTTTGAAGTCGCTGTCGAACATGGCTTTGCGTCCCACATAGTACTTGAAGGTAACTCTCTGGGCCATGCTGTATTCGTTTTTTAGGTTGGAGCTGTCGATGGCTCTGATTAGAGGCTTACACAGGTGCAGCTTGTTGATCTGAACGAACACACACACACACACACACACACACACACACACACACACACACACACACACACACACACACACACACACACACACACACACACACACACACACACACACAGTCAACAGCTATATTTAATTCTATGTATGCTTACAATACATAATGAATTAAACAAAGTAAAATCATAGTAAAATCATCATTAATAAATGATTGTTAAACAAACAATATTTCACCTTGAAGTAGATTTTGAACAGCTGGTTGATGAGGAACAGCATCCCCCACTTCTTAGAATCCTCGATCCCAGCACGACTGACACACACACACACACACACACACACACACACACACACACACACACACACACGCACACACGCACACACGCACACACACACTGAATTTGCAGCTCAATAGAGGCCTTAACAGTCAATGTCACACTGATAAGCACCAGCATGTGTGCACAGGCTGGCCACACAAGAATCCTGATTCTCAATCATTTTATTGTGATCTCTCGCCCTTGAAATATGTAATCCTTGGTTTCTGTTGTGTTAACAACAATAGCGATTCAAAACTGCCGCTGAATGACTGAGTGAAGTGAACTACTACTGGGTCTGTACGGGTATCCTATAGCAATAACCAAAATGAACAAAATAAACAGATTTTTTGGTAAACGACAGACCGACAGGTTCACTGATATGACCAACAATGCCCATCACTACCTTCATTACGGCACAACTCCAGCTTACAGTATCTAACTCTTTCTCTGTGATGTCTGCATGTCTTTGTTGGGTTCTGTCATTGTTTATGTTGGGAAAGATGTCCTGGCTCTCTAACTTTAAGAGTCAGAATTCCCAGGATGCATTGTGAGGCGCATTGATCTGTGGCTCTGCAGCCGATTTGCATACGCATCCAGGTATTTTGAGGTGCTGAGGGTTATGGTCCTATTTACCATTGTTTTTAAGCCAATCACAAGGCAGTATTTGAACATGTGACTCGATAAAGTGTGACTCGTGTGTGTACTAACTTGTCACTAGCGCACACTCTGAAGCAGCTCATCAGCTGTTCAGCAGCTTTCTCCTGCATGTCTCCTGGTTGACCTTTGCCTTTCTTCTGCAGTTGCTGCTCTGCCTGGAAAAGAAAAATCAAATTTAACACAATTTATTCATACAAGTGTTTGTGCACAATTACATCCAGGTCAAATTACACCAATCACCAATCACTGGCAGGTGGGCCAGCAGTGACAACATGGGGAGTTTTAGGCCCCGGCTACACGAGGAAAATATTCGTTCTTTTCCTACTCCGTTGAAAAAAAAATCCTGTCCACACGACAAAGATATCCGTGTCCACACATGCAACCCAAAACGGACATTTTGGACTTCAACACGTATGCCAGGCCAGTAGGTGGCGATAAGAAATATTTAGCGCAACAGAAAAATAAGCTTGTGAGTTGGTTTCCATGGTTACCCAAATAAATTCTCCACGTAACCTGAAGTGAATTGAATATTGGAGGTATATGGAGGAAATGTGAACTGCACAAAAAAATCATCACCCTACCTATGAATTAAAAAACAATAAAAGTCCCCTCCACGACAGTGTTGTTTTTATTTAAATATGCTATTCAATAACATTTTGCCTTTTGCCATTTAGTCTTTTTTTATTATTCCTTTTTGTTGTTCTACTCTTAGTCGATTAAATGTCTTTTGTTATAGTTGACAAAAACAACTAAACAAACATGAATTGACCTCCCCACGGCACACGCGGCGATGGCGGTGACGTCATCGTTTTCGTTTCACGTGTCTACACGGCTCTGCTGCTCCGGATATTTTCGAATATCTTCACTTATTTATCCGTTTGCAGAAAACTCCGTTTGAGTGACGTAAAACGCTGTTTGCATGTAGTAGAAAGGTCCAAACGCAGGAATATTTCTGCGTTTGACAAAAGATCCGGAGTTGTGTAGCCGGGGCCTTAGTATATTTAGTATTATGTAGGTCTACATATTGTGGAGAAATCAGGGGTAAAAACCAGAGTGTTTAAATCTCGCATGCAAATCTTGTATGCATATAATGTTTTCAGATATGGGGCTCCATTTTGGTTACATTAGCCCTTATACGCAATTTACCATTTAGCATTGGGGAAGAGGCGTTCCCACACTAAAGTTGGTAATTTGTAATTTCGTTACCATCCTATATCCCTTAAACACCTCCGATACCTGTTACATTATGCATAGGTGTGGTTTGGGCGTTTTCAATCCGTGTTGGTCTTGCCATTCCCTTTAATTCATCCCATATCTATTTCCCTTATCCCTACTGCTATGCCTACTCCTAAGCCCGTCGGAACTTCAGTGGAAACGTGAAAGCAGCAGCAATGCGTCACAAGTTAATTAATGTAGCCTATTTAATAATGTTATATACCTAAACACAAGGAAGTGACCGACAGCAGGCAATCTACAGCTGTTTGTAGGACAATCAATAAATAAGGAGATGAATTGAACTGGTGCGCATTGGACATCTCCAATGCGCATAGACGCACGTGGCTCTGCCTTCTCGTATAGGTTAGCGCGTGCTTTGAAATCCTGTTATCTAGTTCCCAAATCTATTTGACGAAATCAGCAACTTAAGGGACTGCACGACAAACACGCCTATGACCACACCTCCAGTCACAAATAAAGGTGTCGGCATAAAGAATAGTGGCTAAGGAAGAGGAAAGGTGACGAAAATACCAATATGGGAATTCGTTGCAGGTTTCGGGTAACGTTAGGGATAAGGCGGGGAGCGAAAATGGAGCCAATGGTCTACGTCTACGGCCAAACACAATTTGCAGGAGCTTGACATGATTTGTTTTGTGAACCATTGGTTTAAATCAAATAACTGTATTTATAACAGACTAATAAGTAGCCTAGAGTAAAACAACTTACATTGTTGGCGAATACTCTCAGGTCAAGGGTTACTGCAAACATCACAGGCAAGGCCCTGCATGACAGGAAACACCATAATGAACGAAAGGAAACAGAATAACACTGAAGACTGCAGTTTAAGATAGTTGAACAGTGAACTCACCAATTCTCCTCTTTATGAGACTGGAAGGCCTTCAGGAATGATGTAGACAGAAGTTAAGGGACACAACTTGACAGACCATACATATGCATCATAATAAGTTCAAACCGTGAAAGAAAAGGATTTTTTGAATACATTTTTTAAAAATCTGCCTCATTTACTGCCAGAGTAAATGAAGTCTTTCTAGGATATTGAACGACGAGGGTCTGGAAGGTGTAGGCTTCTACAAAGTCATGGTTTGACACAGCATAGGTACACCTGTAAAGCGCGCGCACACACACGCGCGCACGCACACACACACGCACACACACACACACACACACACGCGCACACGCACGCACGCGCACACACACACAGTGATTATGTTAAATAATCACACAGTGATTATGTTAAATAATTGTGATTATGGCAGTCAATAATATTAAGAATTGTGAGGCCTAGCTGCTTGTGTGTAGAAATACAATGCTTATTATTATCATCACCATCAACAACCTAAACCTACAGCGTGTTCATCATGTTTTGCATACACCAGCAGTTGAAGAAATTAGAGATTGAGGCTCGTAGACAATTTGTTTTGGGAATTGGAATAAACTGACAAAAATCATTTGTGGTAACTGAGAACTTTAATATGAGTGAAAAAATACTTAAAAGGAACCCTGCATAATGAGATAAATATGGATAATACATTATACTTGCCACTTTTCTGAAATAAAGAACTGTAAAATGGACCATAGGAAGAGAAAATGTATAGTTGTTTACATTCCATTCCATTCACTTCTACTGCGGAGCAATGTTCTGTGACGTCAGCACTGTGACAGGTCATGTGACATGGCGGCCACCATGGGATAAAAACATGAACTATTTTTAAACTAAGGATGTTATTCTATGTGTTTTAAATGTTCAATTCTAGTTATAGAGAGCAAGTATAATGCATTATGCATATTTATCTCATTATGCAGGGTTCCTTTTAAACCCATTTTGCTGGGGACATGGCTAGGGTGCTTTCACTTCACTGCCCCACTGTGTCCTACAGGGTTCAACCATACCAAACCACAACCATACCTACATTAAACTGTTATCACCATGAAATGTCCCCAGTTGATTATTACACAAGGACAACTATTAATTCAGGGGTTGACACTAAGGTCTCCGAGGCACTTGCCCATCGGGCAAGTGCAACTCAGGTTCTACTTGCCCTCAGGTCATGGTCACTTGCCCCCCAGGTTCCAGGTGGTCCCCAGTTAAGTTGGTTAACCAGATGTAACTCTTGAGAACGTAAAAATGAAACCAAATGGACCCTTGCGGGTCCATTTGGTTTCATTTTCACACTCTCAAGAGTTAAAATTCATCAACTTAATTAGCCCAGGTCTACACTGTAGAAGATTAATGGTCATTTTGACACAAGACACAGGCAGAGTGCAATGACTGCCTTCAAGACAAATTTATCTTGTGTTGTGTTATAGTGCACTATGTTGCACACTTGCCCGATCGGGCAACCAGGTAGCAGTCTTCACTTGCCCCACCATTTTTTTTACTTGCCGCGGGCAAGCGGGTAAGTGTTAGTGTCAAGCCCTGTAATTGTATTAAAAATCTTACATTTTTAAATATGCAAATGTCAAACGTGAAAAGGCTGCTACTGTGAAAGGGTTATGTATATGTAATAAATGTATGGAGCTTAAAGATCAGTTACCTGAGGTGAGCAGCCACCATCTCATCATATGGAGGTTCTAGAATCTGTTGACATTTCTCCTCTGGACTGGCCAACTGTAACACACACACACACACACACACACACACACACACACACACACACACACACACACACACACACACACACACACACACACACACACACACACACACACACACGTTTGTATGTAGAAGCAAAACAATGACCCTACTATCTGTCTAAACGATAAACAACATTCTGTCTAAATAATACTATGTACAAGTACAATTTCAGACTATAGGATACCAGGTTGAGGTACACAATGAATAACCCAGCATTGGACTACACACGTTTGAACCTTGTGGCCTTAACTGATGTTTAAACGACAGTTCCAGTGTTTACCTGCAGGCGGGGGTTAGCTACATGTGGATGTTTGAAGGACAACAGTTCAGCACACACCGATCCGTCTCTGTTGTCAATGGCCTCATACATCTGAAAACACAGTGAAACCACACACTGACTTAGTCGAATGGAAGGTTAAAACACACTTTGTTTGATAGCTCCCAAACAAGTATTTAGGGTGAAATGATTTGGACTTATCTGAAACACCATAAGCAAGTGTGTGTGTGTGTGTGTGTGTGTGTGTGTGTGTGTGTGTGTGTGTGTGTGTGTTTTCCATGAGTCTAATGAGTTTAACCCTTTTTTTATTTTTACCAAACTTTAAATAACCTTTGTACTGACTATAGAGGAGTGTGTACAATACAATATAGTACAATATAGTAGTATAGTATAGAGTATATGTAAAGACACGGTTCAAATGTTACCTGTTGGAGGTACTGGTTGATTGTGATGTGAGCCATTGTGGTGCTGCGGGTTCAACACACACCAACCTACACAAATAATATACAACAATTAACAATAATAATAAACACAGTACTTTGTCACAAAAATGCCCTGATATTGGAATGCCCTGGCACAGTGCTGGCTGTTTCAAAACTGGACTGAGGAAATGGAAAAAATGGTAAATTTATATATCTCCGTTAATAAAGTGCATTACACAGACATTCATAAACTGATGGTGGTGTGGTGAATCACTGACCCACAGATCATTGGACGGCCTGCTACCTCCTAACCACTGCCACAGAAAAATGAAATATGAAATGAAAAGCACAAAAGGAGTTATTCTTTTTTCTTCTTCTCCTGTTTAGGGTTTGTGGATGAAATGCAGTATCCTATTCTGTTACTTATATGTGACATTTATGGATTGATAGGACCAGAATGAAAGGCCCTGATGTACCACCTGCTGTTTACATTTCAAATTAATTGGAACATGGAACCATTTCTGGAAACACATTTTATGTACACTGTGACTGTTGACAGTGGACTTCTTCTACTATACTGTACAATCACAATACCAGTGGCTATGCCCAGATTTTGGTGTGTGTGTGTGTGTGTGTGTGTGTGTGTGTGTGTGTGTGTGTGTGTGTGTGTGTGTGTGTGTGTGTGTGTGTGTGTGTGTGTGTGTGTGTACGCATAAACTTTGTCCTGAACATTAAAACGCCATCGTTATTGAATCGAAGGTGTGTACTACACAACACAAACATTGGTAACAAATGTGAGGACGCACGTTGTGAATGACTGGAATGAGATGATAAAATGATGATGTAGCTCTGGTCCAGAGCTCCACTGCTTCTATGAGGCTGCCTTACTCTTAGAAGCAGTGGAACTCTGGATCAGAGCTAATGATGATGTACGAGGAAGATCTCCCTTTAAATAATGTTTTTTTCCCATCTTGCAAAGCTGGGACTGACTGTTTTTCGGAGAGAATGGAAAATACAGATTGTATCTTAAAGAAAATATCCCAGTAAATATTATAAACACACACACAATGATATTACATTAAGGTTAGCCGTTAGCTACCCGGGATAAAGGTTTAGTTTCCATTAAAGTCTGTACTAAGAGAGTGGTTTTGTCCTGTAAATGGCACTGCGGGTCAACATGAAACACAAGCGTTAGTGAAGCGTTGAGGTGAATTAAAGTGTCTTAAATACCCTGAGGTTTATTATTATAGAACACTTCGTTTGGTCCTCGTGCAGTTTGTAGTTCTTTTTAAATTGTTGTTGTTGACTTCTACGTCCGGGTTGTCGGGGACAAGGGACCGGACGTTGTCAGAATAAGAGCACGAACCACACAGAGCCATCTAGTAAAAGACTTGCGACATTGAGGGGTCAGAAAATCAGAACATAGCCTGTTCACGTGGTTCATGTGCTCGCGCGAGCCAAAAGCAATCAGTAACTTCCGGCTGTCACTAGTCATTGTCACTAGAGTACTGGAAAACAGAGTGGCGAGATCAAAGCATGACGCCACTCTCTCTATTATAGTACTCTAATTGTCACTATCACTCCATCCAGACTACCGGATTGCACATTCTCCGTCTCGGACCGGGGTGTGATGTCACGTCCTCCTTTTTTGAATGGGTTTCAATGGGAACTTCCGGCTACTTCCTGTCTGAATTTCGGCCGCGGGCGGGTCTTTCCTGTTGCCTGGCCGCGGTCCAAACTTCAGACAAAGAGATTCTATATAAAGAGGCGACACTTCCGTTAAGACCAATGGAAACAACTAGAGTACTGTAAGCAGAGTGCCGTCACTCCAATTGACTCCCCATTCTCCAGCCGAACAGAGACGCCTATTGGCTGAAACGCGCGCGTGAGCTTCGAGGAGGAATGCAAGTTCCAAACAAACCCCTCTGCACATCCAGCTCGGAGCTGCAGCTCCGTCGACAGCAGGATGCAAGTTAGCAGGTAAATTGGCGAAATTACGGCATTTCAGAACATTTTAACGCATTAACAGACCGCTCGTCACTTTAGTGATTAATGATTGATATGAATAGTTATATAATTCGCTCTGGTTTAAAAAAAAATAGACTGTTGTGGTGCAGTGGTGGTTAGCTAACTTAGCTTAGCAGTGTTCCTGTCCATCCAGCCATCCACTCCATGAACAGTTACACTGCTATGACCCGTCAGCTTTTTTTTTCCTAGCATAAATATTTGTTTTCGTTGTTATTAGCTTTATTGTTAAACTTATGGTCAACCAGTGTGTACAACTGATAAGTTATATTGCTAGGTTATATAACATTACTATTATAGATTATGTTTATACTCTTGGGTGGGGGAAACAAACCAAAAAGTCACGTTGCTTTGTTATATACAGTACATTTTATACAAGCTATAAAGCTTAGTGGCAACATTTGTTTGTTCTAGTCAGTCCACTTGACAGAATGTGACACCAAGGTTTTGTGTGAAGTGTTTAGTAGGGGTCCCCTCCCCAGAGTGTAGAAGTTGCCAGATATCATGTTGAGCAGTTTTTGCAATTGTGATAATATGTGGCCATATGGAAGACCATATAGCAGTTCTCCTCCGTGATAAATTTCATGGTGGTCGACAGCCAAATTATTGATGATTGGAAACAGGAGGGGGTGTACGAAATCAAACTAAATAAAAACAGATTATGTAAATATTAAATCAGTATGTCTGTAATATATTAAGTAAGTAACTGTATAAAGTTACATAAAAATAATACAGCATATGCATTGTTTGTTTTTGTTTTTTTGCATTTCAGGACAGTGACTCGGGTGCCAATAGAGATGATTTTCTGTGTACCAGAGGACCAGGACACAAGAAAAAACAGGACATGGAGATGATCGGCCAGGCTGCTTGCGCCAATTGGATTTTCAGGGAAAGCCACGATGAAGAATATTTTAAGTGGTCAAACTAGCTGGCAGTAGAATACGTTTTCAGAAGCATCTTCATAAACAAGACTGGAATTTTTCATATACACATACAGTTTATTGCTTCAATGTATACCTGGTTGGCTGTAACATCAAGACCAGGGGTGTAGTGGAGGGGGGACTCGGGGGGACGGAGTCCCCCCACTTCTCACATCTAAAATATATTTTGGGCAAAAGTAGGCAGATGTTTTTTCTTGTCATTTACTTTTATGGATACAATTAGGCATTGTAAACAAAACTTTCTCAACATGCTATACTTAGTCCCCCATCTGTGTTTCCTAGAATTGGAGGGCTGAAAAAAATCATATTAGCATGGTGAAATATATATTCATGACATCATCAAGATGTGTTTCACCATGTTAATGAGTTTCCTTTTTTCTGCGAGTGTATAAATGGAACCAAATGGACTCGCTAGGGTCCATTTGGTTCACATTTGTACACTCGCAGAAAAAAAAATGAAAATGGGTGGAATTCCCCTTTAAGAGGCGTCCCCCCACTTCTAAAAGTACCACTACAACACTGATCAAGACCATTAATCACACAATTGTTTTGGAAAGTTTCTTTCATGCTGTTTCTCAAATGTCAGTCAAAATGTTCTGAGATATATATTTTTCCCCCAGTTACATCAAATTTTGAGTGTGTGAGTGATGGAAAGTATTTTTGTACACATTTTAGTTACTACATTGTGAATAAAATGTTTTATTGATTATTCATTCTCCTTGCATATTCCGTAATCTTTACTGACATGTCATTTGGTATTTGGCCTCAGAACCCCAGCTGAAAATGTTTGTCCCTGTGACCCCCTCATTATGTCATTATTGGCTGATCTACAACATCACAACACGTCCTATTTAAAATCCATTGTGAACTTGTCTGAATTTTGAATGAATAGTTTATTGGAAGAAAAGTAATGGGTACAACTTAAGGTACAGTCAGACAGGGTACAGTCAAATAGCCAATAGGATCACTAAGAAAATTCCTTGCAGTCTTGTTTCCATTCAGGACCAGGCCAGGTACAGAGTGAAAGGTTTTTGTTTTAAGTGGAATGTGTAACATGAATCCAATACATAGTCCTAGTATGAAAGCTATTGCAGTAAATCTGAGTGTCATGCATGAGACGACTGTCAATCACGGACTGATTGATGGCCGTCCTACAGTGACTGATAGGTGGCACCCCAATCATGCACGGCTGGAAGTGATCGGGATGAGGAAGGAGAAACTAGAAAACTGTTTTGCTCAGAGTGACAGGGAGTGGTGTGTCTGGAAAGCGGAGCTCTGTATGTTTGCTGGCATATAATGCCAGCGATTGTATTGGGTGGGAGGGCAATTTGCTTATGTTTTATTGTTAGTAATTATTAAATGAAGTAGCTGTGTATCTGTGCATGCATGTTACTTGCTCAGCCTCCATTATTAATGTTTGAAGTAGAAATATCCTGTAAATAGGCACTTAACATTTATTCTCCTACCTGAAACAAGGATTATTACACTACGATCAAATCTGCAACCCTGCTTCAACACACAACTGTAACCCTAACCCCTTCCCACACACACCTCAACCAACCCCAGAGTAGACCTAATGTAAATTATTAAACCATAACCATTTGGCCTATATGGTCAGAGAGGCAAATACAAAAATAATATAGCCTAGCATTTAATAAGATTCTAGGAATATAAGAAACAAAGTAAGATAAATAGAGTATCTATAATGAGTTTCCAGATACTCTAAAGCAGGGCTTTTTAACAGGTGTTCCGGGGACCACCAGTGGTCCCTGAGAGGATTTCAGGATGTCCCCTGGCTAAATGATGGAAAGTTGTTTAACCTACCAGATGTAACTCTTTGAGAGCATAAAGATGAAACCAAATGGACCCTTGTGGGTCCATTTGGTTACTGTCTCTCAGTCTCAAGAGTTAATATTCAACCTCTGAATGAGCTCAAGTCTACACAACTAGAGAATATCAAAGATTAATGGTCATTTTGACTTTGACCTGTATGTTTGACTGTTTGTTTGTGTTTTTTCTTCAAAATCCAGCCTGGAATTGTGGCGACAAGCCACAGTTTTGGGGTCTGTGGGACTAAAAATGGTGGTGGCCATAAAATGGTGGCGGCTCAAATTATGAATAAATAGTGGGCCCTGGTATCAAAAAGGTTGAAAACCACTGCTCTAAAGCAGGGGTTTTCAACAGGTGGTCCGGGGACCACCAGTGGTCCCTGAGAGGATTCCAGGTGGTCCCCAGGCAAAATGATGGAAAGTTGGTTAACCAGATGTAACTCTTGAGAATGTAAAAACAAAAGCAAATGGACCTTTGCGGGTCCATTTGGTTTCATGTTCACACTGTCAACAGTTAAAATATTCATCATCTGAATTAGTCTACACAACTAGAAGATGGACAAAAGCAAATGATTTTTTTTTTTTTGGGGGGGGGGGGGGGCTGTGGGGCTAAAATGCTATCAAAATGGTGGTCCGTGGCTCAAATTGTGAATAAATATAGTGTGCCCTGGTATCAAAAGGGTTGAAGACCACTGCTCTAAAGATAAAGAGCGCGGGGGGGGGGGGGGGGGGGGGCGGACGGACGAGGAGTATGCTAACAGACACATGCTAAATGGAGGAGGTAATGTTTGGAACTTGCAGAGCTCCAGAGCGTGGCGCATGCGCGCTACGCGAGGGGCGGCGAGATCAAAGCGTGACGCCACTCTGCTTACAGTACTCTAGAAACAACCAGCCCCAGTGCCTCCGCCATATCGGAGTGATGTGACGTACTTCCTGTTGCTATTAAAGACTACTGTTCTGACTACAGTTCTTGGAAACGCCGCTAGATGGCGGGAGCGGCACACGCCGCCATATTGGAGTGATGTCGTCAGCGCGCCATAGAGTGGTGTTACCGCTGCACCATCTGGTGGTGAGTCAAATAATTGCATTATGTCGCCTCTTTATATAAACCCTCTTTGCTTCAGACCAGCTTCGGACAGGATACGAGCTGACTATCACCCGGTAGTGATAGTCAACAGCCAATGGAACAGATGCGGCATGCAGCCCAACCAGTGGGCGGATTTAGCTTGTAGTTTTTTATTCACAGAGCCAAACGCTCCTGGGAGAGACTTGTGAAGCCATGTCGAGAGATACAGGGGAACATCTAGGCACCTCTGCTCAAAATCCACATCTTAATGAATAAATAAAACATGAGGAAAATCGTAAAATAGTGGTTTTCATGTTTCATATCACCCCTGTAATATTTCCATCCATGGCACCCTGAATCGCATTGTTATTTCTTTACTGTAACCCTGTTCCAAGATGACTTTGAAATTAACTAGCCTGTCATTATCATCAAAGTCAGAAGTCCGTGTAGATGGACTGGATCCATGAAGTGAACGGAGTTGGCGTAACTCTGTCTATTTCCAAGGCTCTGGAACTAGAAAACTACACGCCAATGAATAGACTTCCGTGTACGTCTGTTCCGGGACCGCCCAACGACCCGGAAGAAGTCCTACTTCCGGCAGCCCTTCAGGCCGAAGGCCTGGATAGGGTAGTGCTACACTATCCAACAGAAGTCTATGTAGATCAGGGGTTTTCAACCTTTTTGACACCAGGGACCACAGTTTATTCAGCATCTGAGCCACGGAGGACCACCATTTGATTACATTTTCACCCCAAAGACCTAAACAAAACAGTGTAGACTAGACTTCTTAATTAAGTGGTGCTCTGCTCAGATGATGAATATTTTTTAACTCTTGAGAGAGTGAAAATGAAACCAAATGGACCCGCAAGGGTCCATTTTCACACTCTCAAGAGTTACATCTGGTACATAAGCTTTCCATCATTTAGCCTGGGGACCACCTGGAACCCTCTCGGGGACCACCTGTTGAAAACCCCTATTGTAGATGAACTGGCCCCATGAAGTGAACGGAGTTGACGTAACTCTGTTTCCAAGGCTCTGGAACCACAGAGACACCCGGACGCGAACTTTCGAAATGCAGGAGAGTTGGCGGAAAACTCATTATTAGAGCGCTTGTTTTATCTGCCGGCTACTACTAGTCGGGCGGGGCGAAGGAAGTTTTACTGAGGTTATGGTTAGGGTTAGGTTAGGTTTAGGCATAGGTTTACTGAGGTTAAGTTTAGGGTTAGGATTAGGGTTAGGCATAGCCTACCTTTATCGAGGCTAGCTATGTTTAGGGTTAGGATTAGGCTAGGGTTAGGGTTAGACGGTGCTTTATGCGGTAACTAACCCTAAACAGAACCTCAGTAAAACTATGCTTCGCCCCGCCCGACTAGTAGTAGCCGGCAGATAAAACAAGCGCTCTAATAATGAGTTTTCCGCCAACTCTCCTGCATTTCGAAAGTTCGCACCCGGGGACTACACATTTCACCCGACCAAATGAGGGAACGCCCCCACTTCTAGTCCGTTAGAATGGTGTACTACAGCTGTCAATGCAATCCCAATGAGAGGTGTCATTTCACTAACAGACTGGACTGATACTAGAAGACATTTCCCCCTTCATTTTTTGTAATGAATTTCAACATAGTAAATATCAGTATTCTTAATGCTTATCATCATGTCAATTTTGGCAAGCCTTCATCAAATACTACCCCTACCCACCAAACCTTCGATCCAGGCAAAAAATGGGAGAATGACAGTGAACTTGGAATCAGGACAGGTTGTGTTGTTAATTGATCTTAAACCAAGAGCCCCTAGAAAGAAATGGAAAGGTTGATAGGCTACACAGTAGGCTACAGATATATACTCCCTGTTAATCCTTCTCCCTGAAATCACTGAAGAAACCAACTGAACCTCCTCTCTATGAAGAAGGCCATGGATGCTCGCAAGGTCCTTTATGCCCAACTGACTGCACAGTGATGTGAATTATACTTTAGAAAAGGATATTTGATTTATACGAACTTCACTATACAGTACGGCTATTTATTATTTGAATATGCAATATTCAAGTAGCCATTATCCTGCCAAGAATAAATCTGAATATTTGAAATCCTTGTTCCCTGGTGGTTTGTGTCTCCAGTTTGAACTTTAAAAACATTGGCACAACATAGAATGTTGTTGGACATCCGTCCACTGTCAAAACGTAGGCCTACAGTAAAGAAATTGCTCGTATTGTATCATTTGTTGAAATTCTTTATTTGGAATTACCCCTAGAGATAAGCCAATTTATACTATTAACAATTCCTAGGATTGCTTGCTGACATCATAGACAAACAGTAGTCCAAAACATAACATGCAATTCAGAAGATGTCTATGTGACCCCAGCAGACACAGCTATTCTATTCTCCATCTCGAAATGAGTGTATGAATAGGTTGAAAAGTATCTCAACGTGTACTGCCGTGTTTATGCCGTGTGTTTAATTATGCTTCCAACAACTGCTAGACTTGATTTATGTGATTGGATGACATCTTGAACACACAGTACTCTAAAACATAGCACAAAAATCACTATCTTGTCTTGTAACTAAAATGTAACCTAATATCGCAAATTAACTACTAGTTGCTGTGGCCCATGTCATATCACTCCTGAAATTAATTTGATTGCCACACCCATGCGTCTAGTGAGCTTTTCTATTTCTCTTATTGAGTGGCATCTATAGGATCAGAAGGTGTTAATGCGCCGGGTCTGACCGACTGGGTGCTCAGCAGCCTAAAGGCTGGTGGGGTATACCCAGAGATTAGCAGTACCAGACCAGAACCTGAGGTATACAGTTAAACCAGTACTCAATAAGACTGTAGGCAGCTTTCCAATTTAGGAATCTCTGGCATTGTTTATTAATTGACTCACAAATAGGAACAACAGTTGAACATTTAAAATCAGAAGCATACTGGCTTCTTATTTCACAAATCAAGTTGAGTAGAGAAATCAGTAAGGTGTGATGGAATATATAAAGGTGGAACAGTCAAAACACCCTCAATGCAAAAAAGACAAACAAATGTTTCTCATCTGTAATAGGAAACTTGACACGGTTCATAATGCCTATACAACAAAATATAACATTTTTAACCTAGCATATGCATAAAATACTGTAGGCTGTCTCTCATATTCTTATGAAGTTGTATTAGTTTTATGTGAATGGCTGACATGACATCATGAACACAGAGTTCTCCAAATCCAAACCATCATCTTTAAGGAAAATATGTAGCAAATATAGCAAATTAAATACTAGTTTCTGTGGCCATGCCATAATATCACTCCTGAAATTTATTTGATTGCCACACCGATCAAGTGAGCTTTGTTATGATTCTTATTTTGAGTGGCATCCATAGGATCAGTCTTTGTGACACTAAGCAATGCATTTATCTTTAAGTGCAGAACAGGAAAAAACTAACTTAGTGATGTACAAATGTCCTGCCTACAGTATACAACGCTGGTGGATGCTGTGCCATTTGCTGACAATTTGAGCAAGTTCTATGTCTAAATACTGTTTAGGAATTAAATCTTGCTGGTGTTGCATCTATCACATCTGTCCCACAGCTTCAGCTGTGCTTCAGCCGTCTGAGTCTCTGCTGCAGCTCCTGCAGCTGTCTCTCTTTCTCCTCCAGTTGGTCCATCAACACATCCAGGTGATCCAGCTGTTTCTGTTTTCGCTCCAGCTCTACCAACAGCAGTCTGTTCATCTGTTCCAGCCTTCTCTTTATCACGGCAGCCTGAATCATGAAAAGAACTTGGTTAGTCAACACAATAGTATAGATTACAGGCATACGTATGCAGTATGGGGAAAACCAATTCCATTCCTGTAATTATCTGTGTAAATGCCCACTACATTGCACCTGTATTTCACAACATCACAGGCTTACTGCACATTAAGTACATAGGATTACAATTCATCCATTCATGAAGCATAATTATAATGTTGTGTTTGATTTTTCTTAAATGTGAAAATACAGTATGTGGTTAATAATATACAATGCAACAACAGTTTTAAAGCCAACATAGGTCTATACCTTTTGTTTGCTGGTGGTGGTAGCTAGGCCTGGTTTAGTAGAGCTTCTCTCCTGTTGAAATGGCATTGTCTCCATTGCTGAAGAAGTGTGACTGTGGTTGACTTTGGCTGGAATTTATGTCTCTCATCTGGGTGTATTTCACACCTACACAAACCGTCCCATCCAGTTTCTGGGAGTTTTGTGGCACTAGGCTATGGCCGATTTCATTAGAATGGAATGTGTCTGATATCAATTTAAATAGCATGTCCAGTTTGCTAATGGGGCCAAACCATTCACACAATGCTATGTCATTTCAATATTCATGTTGAGTTGAGTAGAGAAATCAGTAAGGTGTGATGGAATATACCCAGTTCAGGATTGCCTGAGAGTTTTTTGTGTGATTACAAACTTATATGAACCCCTGTGAAACAGTTTTTCAGTTGTAATTACATGTATAAAGAAACAATAAATAAACCAATTAAATGCTACAAAGTAGGATGTATCCAAATTAGCATCTGTAAAATAATATATTAAATGTTAGAAGAGAAAACATTTAATATATACTTACTTTTGCACTCAGTACCTTTACAACGTAGGCAACAAAGACAACAAAGTTGAATAGGACCAGGAACAAGTCACCAGAGGGACAGTGTGTAACGCCCGGGATTCGAACCCGGGTCTCCCGCGTGAAAGTCCAACATCTTAACCACTAGACCAAGAGGACATCCCCTTGGTCCGGGGGCAGATATTGGTTTTTCCAGGCCATCACGACAGAGGCTGTAGCCACCTGCTACACTCACCTCCCTTTTGACCTGCTTCCACGGGGAAACCCGATCCGGGTCACGGCACCAATGTAACGCCCGGGATTCGAACCCGGGTCTCCCGCGTGAAAGTCCAACATCTTAACCACTAGACCAAGAGGACATCCCCTTGGTCCGGGGGCAGATATTGGTTTTTCCAGGCCATCACGACAGAGGCTGTAGCCACCTGCTACACTCACCTCCCTTTTGACCTGCTTCCACGGGGAAACCCGATCCGGGTCACGGCACCAAGTGTAACCGGTTGGATCCGTCTCACTCTGCGTTGTGTTAGGAGGGACAACCCAGGACTCTTGTGGAGACTACAGATGTTTATTCTGACAGAAAATAACACAGAACACGTCTCCACGTTAGCCTCTTGCATACAGTACACAGGTCTCCTCTCGTTCCAATCGCGGAATTAAAAGAGCAGATCAACAATAGCACAACACATAACAAAACGTAACATACCTGACAGAAAATAACACAGAACACGTCTCCACGTTAGCCTCTTGCATACAGTACACAGGTCTCCTCTATAAAACAGAAATAACACGCTGTATAAATCACTTTGTAGATACAATTCTTATTTTGTTATACAGGACGTAACAAAAGACACCCACCTCGTTCCAATCGCGGAATTAAAAGAGGAAGAGGTGAAGGCATCATGGGAAATTATACACGAGGCAGACTGTAACAACTTAAAGGGACTATACGTAGAGAATCATGGGGAATCTTGTCAGGTAGAAGCACTGATATTATATTTTGTGTAATTATACACACTGTTCACTATTCACACTGTTACATGTGTATGTCAGAAGTTTTGGAAATAAAGCCAGAGAGGCTAGAGGGAGTTTAAACATGTACAGAGGAGAAATAGGGAGTATATTGGTATAGTGGTTTTTAGTTTGGACATGCTAGGCAGGAGGTCTCTAGACAGAGGAAGAGCAAAGAGATTTATGGATGTAGAGAAAGAGGACATGAAGTTAGTTGGTGTAAAAGAATAAGAGGCAGAAGACATGGTGAGATGGAGGCAGATTGTTTGATTTGCAAAACTTCAAGGTAAAGAAGAGAGGAAAAGAAGATAGTAACTATTACTCTTATTTTGAGTGCCGTCTAACCACATTTTTCCCGCCAAGGCACTGGGGCTCCTGTGTGTGCTTACCTTCCATTTGGGCAGTGTTGCCATGTCTATTTATTATAAGCAACAATTTACTCATCAACATTTTTTTCACACCAAGAAACACCAGATTGACACATAATTGTCCACACTCACCCATCTTAAGAATTCCAAATATTTCAGTTAATTCAATGTGATATTAAATTACAGATGCACAGCCTCAGTGTCCCTGGGAGCTTGTAGATCAGCTACTTTCATTTGTGCTTGATTTCATACACCAGGACACCTGTTTCTCTTGCAAATCTGGCATAAGATAACAGGAACCTCTGCACACACAAACGCAAAGACTTGATGAACAGTCAATTTGTGGATAGGATCAGAAGTTGCCCATGTGGCAAAGACAATTTAGGACATCCAAGACAGACACATTTCAATTGCAAGAGATTTTTTTATAATCTTTTCTCTTGAAATTCATACAAATGCCGCTATACTGAACAGTCAATATCTTCTGAATATAAAAACTCAATGTTTATCCAAAAATAAAGAATGAATAAAGGTAAACGTTTAGTCAAAACACTCAACACAAAAAAGGCAATGGAAAAACAAACAAAATATTTCTCATCTGTGCTGGGAAACTTGACAGTTCATAATTTCATTTAACTTCACTTTAAACCTTTCAATCAGGTTGAAAAGACTGCTAGGCTTGGTTTATGTGAATGGCTGATGTGACATCATGAACAGTTCTACAAAACATAACACATAAATCACCATCAATGAAAATATAATCCAAATATAGCAAATTAAATACTGGTTGTTGTGGCCATGTCATCACTCCTCTACATCCTGAAATTAATTCGATTGCCACCATCCAGTGAGCTTCACTATTACCGTACTCTTATTTTGAGTGGCATACATAGGATCAGATGATGTGCCAAAGACATAGGACAAGACAGACACATTTCATTCAATTTGAAAAGATTTATTTTAAAAAGAAATTCAATGGATAAAAAATGATGCTGACCAGTCAATTAAAAAAATCAATGTTTATACAAAAAAAAAAGAAAATGTAAAGATAAACAGTTGGTCAAAACTCAATACAATTTCTCATTTGTGCTTTTGTTCATTTGTTCATAATTTCCCTGTAAATCCACAGTTCATAATTTCCAGTACCGTTCTGTAAAAGCTTATGCTCTAGTATTGTTGTCTTTGTGACACTAATCAACGCATTTATCTTTAAGTGCATAAGAAAAAAAGAACTTTAGTGGTGTACAAATGCCATGTGTACGGTACAACGCTGATGGAAGCTACCATAACCATTTGCTGATAATTTTAGCAATTTCTATGTTTAAATGCCGTTTAGGAGTTAAATATTGCTGGTGATAATGCCAATGGCACTGTCTCTGTCAACTTCAGCTGTTTCTCAATCTTGATCCATTCTCTCTTTGTGCTTCAGCCGTCTGTCTCTCTGCTCTAGCTCCTCCAGCTGTCTCTCTCTCTCCTCCAGTTGGTCCAGCAACATGTCCAGGTGATCCAGCTGTTTCTCTTTCCGTTCTACCTCTATCAGCAACCTGTTCATCTGATTCAGCCTTCTCTTTCCTGGCTCTGTCATATTCTCCAGTCTGTTCTTTTCTTCTTTCACAACCAGCGTCTGTTCTTCAATCTGGTGATTGAAGGCTAGGATTGTGTCCGTTATTTGGGCTACCTCATCTTTTGTCCAGGCCAATAACAAAGAAAATGTACGTTTGTTGGCACCTGGTGTAGCAGCTCTTCTCTTCTGGTAAGATTGGCTTGTCTCCATTGCTCTCTCGCTCTCCTTCAAACGTCTGTCTATCTGCTCCAGTCTCTCTCTCTGTTTCAGTCGCCTGTCTCTCTCCACTAGCTCCTCCAGCTGTCTCTCTCTCTCCTCCAGTTGGTCCATCAACACATCTAGGTGACCTAGCTGTTTTTCTTTCCGCTCCAGCTCTACCAGCAACCTGTTCATCTGATCCAGCCTTCTCTTCCCTGGCTCCATCATGCCTTTCAGTCTGTTCTTCTCCTCTGTCACAACCAACGTCTGTTCTTCAATCAGGTCATTAAAGGCAAGGATTGTGTCCGTTATTCGGGCTACCTCATCTTTTCTCCAGGCCAATAACAAAGAAAATGTGCGCTTCTTGGTAGTGGTAGATACACCTGGTGCAGCAGAGCTTCTCTCATGGTAACCTGAGCTTGTCTCCATTGCTGAAGCAGTGTAATTGTGGTTGACTTTGGCTGGAATTTATACAGTATGTCTCATCTGGGTGTATTTCACACCTGCACAAATCCCCATCAATAGTCTGAACGATCATCTTCAGCACTAAGCTATGGCTCATTGCATTAGAATGGAATGCATCAGATATTAATTTAAATGGCCTGCCTACTTTGTTAATCGGCCCAAACCTCCATTTACAAAACATGCCATTCCAATATTCATGTTGAGTATACTCTTATTCAAGTCAAAACAACACTGTTTGCAAAGAATTTCCAATAATTTTTGGGGGGTATTGACTTGAGTAGATAAAGCAATAAGGAGTGTTGGAACATGCCCATACAACAAAATATACCAGTTTTTTTTAACCTAGCATATGCCTAAAATAGGCTGTCTGTCTAATATTCTTATGAATTAGTATTATGTTTATGTGAATGGCTGACATGACATCATGAACACAGACTTATACAAAACGCCAAACACAAATCATCATCTTTACGGAAAGCCAAATATAGCAAATTAAATACTAGTTGCTGTGGCCATGGCATGATATCACTCCTGAAATTTATTTGATTGCCACACCGATCCAGTGAGCTTTGCTACAATTCTGATTTTGAGGTGCATCCATAGGATCAGATACAAATGGTGCTATGCAATGACCAGTAAATGTCTTCTCAATTAAAAAAAAAAAAGTTTATGTTAATGCAAAAACTAAAGATAGAATAAAGGTACAGTTACTAAAACTCAATGCAATTTCTCATTTGTGCTAGCAATTTATATGTCTCTCATCTGGGTGTATGTCATAACTAGAAAAACAGTCCCATCCAGTTTCTGGAAGTTTTGCGGCACTAGGCTATGGCCCATTTCATTAGAATGGAATGCTTCTGATATCAATTTAAATGGCATGTCCACTTTGCTAATGGGGAAAAACTATTCACACCATGTCATTTCAATATTCATGTTGAGTTGAGAAGAGAAATCAGTAAGGTGTGATGGAATATACCCAATACAGTTTTGCCAGAGAGTTTGAATTTTTGCTCTTTTTGTGTGATTACAAACTTACATGAACCCCTGTAAAACAGTTTTTCTGGTTATCATAACATGTATAAAGAAATAACAAATAAACCAATTAAATGCTGCAAAGTAACTATACAATATATATTCAAATCAGCATCTGTAAAATAATATATACGTATTAAAGTTTAGAAATTATACATTTGGAGAAATAGGGAGTATATTGGTAGGGTGGTTTTGAGTTTGGACCTGCTAGGCAGGAGGTCTCTAAACAGAGGAAGAACAAAGAGAAGATTTATGGATGTAGAGAAAGAGGACATGAAGTTAGTTGGTGTAAAAGTAGAGGAGGCAGAGAACATAGAAAGATGGAGGCAGATTATTCACTTTGCAAAACTTGAAGGGAGTGGAAAAGAAGATCATATACTATTCCTCTTGTTTTGAGCGTCATCTCAAAACAAGGGACTGGGGCTCCTTGTATGTGTGTGTGCCTATTTATTATAAGCAATACAGTATTTGACTCGTTTTAATCTGTAGTCATTTGCAAATGGTTGCTGGTTGATGTTTTTGGGGGTTATTTCTAAAGTGTATATGTAGGACTTATTTGGAATTGCTTTCTAATATTGTTTAAACCAGTGGTTCTCACATTTTTTCAAACCAAGAAACCGCAGATTTACATGTTATTATTATGCTATTGAAATGTTGTGTGCCTTCTTTATTCAAATGTTTAAAACATATTTCAAATATTTCAATTAATTCAATGTGATTTTAAATTTCAGAGCCACAGCCTCAAAGTATGTCACTGGGGGCTTGGGGATCAGCTATTTACATTTGTGCTTGCTTTCATACACCTGGACACTTCACAAGATAATCACAAGATAACAGCAACTTCTGCACACAAACGCGAAGACTTATGGGTTGTAGGAAGGTTGCGGATAGGATCAGGAGGTGGCTATGTGTCAAAGACAATTTAGGACAGGGGTGGCCAACCCGTGGCTCGCGAGCCGCATGCGGCTCTTCAGCTGGTTACATGTGGCTCTTAAAGGGCTTCCACATGAAACTGTCAAAAACCTTTTTTTATACCGGGGCCCACCATTTATTCAGAATTTGAGCCATGGACTACCATTTGATGACATTTTAGCTGAACAGACCCCAAAGCTAAAGATTTTGTTTGCTTTTGTCAACAATTCCAGGCTGGATTTCAGAGAAAACAAAACAGTCAAACATACAGATCAAAATGACCATTAATCTTCTACATTCTCTAGTTGTGTAGACTTGGGCTAATTCACATGATGAATATTTTAACTCTTGAGAGTGTAAACATGAAACCAAATGGACCCGCAAGGGTCCATTTGGTTTCATGTTTACACGAAACCATCTGGCTAACCAACTTTCCATCATTTAGCCTGGGGACCACCTGGAATCCTCTTTGATGTGGCTCTTTGCAGTAACACAATGAAAAACGTGGCTCTTAGTCTGTGACCGGTTGGCCACCCCTGATTTAGGACATCCAAGACATACACATTTCAATTGCAAGAGAATTATTTTTAAAAGAAATTCAGTGGATAAAAACACAAACCGTCCCATCCAGTTTCTGGGAGTTTTGTGGCACTAGGCTATGGCCGATTTCATTAGAATGGAATGTGTCTGATATCAATTTAAATAGCATGTCCAGTTTGCTAATGGGGCCAAACCATTCACACAATGCTATGTCATTTCAATATTCATGTTGAGTTGAGTAGAGAAATCAGTAAGGTGTGATGGAATATACCCAGTTCAGGTTTGTGTGATTACAAACTTACATGAACCCCTGTGAAACAGTTTTGCAGTTGTAATTACATGCATAAAGAAACAATAAAGAAACCAATTAAATGCTACTAATTAAGTAGGAGGTATTCAAATTAGCCACCAGATTGACACGTAATTGTTTTGTGACATCTTTAGTCATTTTTTAAGAAATATTTCAATTTAATCAATATTAAATTACAGATGCACAGCCTCAGTGTCCCTGGGAGCTTGTAGATCAGCTACTTTCATTTGTGCTTGATTTCATACACCAGGACACCTGTTTCTCTTGCAAATCTGGCATAAGATAACAGGAACCTCTGCACACACAAACGCAAAGACTTATCGGTTGTAGGAAGTTGTGGATAGGATCAGAAGTTGCCCATGTGGCAGATTTTTAAAAATCTTTTCTTTTGAAATTCATACAAATGCTGCTATGCAATGAACAGTCAATTTGTGGATAGTATCAGAAGTTGCCCATGTGGCAAAGACAATTTAGGACATCCAAGACAGACACATTTCAATTGCAAGAGATTTCTTAAAATCTTTTCTCTTGAAATTCATACAAATGCTGCTGTACAATGAATAGTCAATTTCTTCTGAATATAAAAACTCAATGTTTATCGAAAAATAAAGAATGAATAAAGGTAAACATTTAGTCAAAACACTCAATGCAAAAAAGGCAATGAAAAAAGAAAAATATTTCTCATCTGTGCTTGGAAACTTGACACAGTTCATAATTTCATTTTAAATTCACCCAAACATGGCCATGTCATCACTTCTCTACATCCTGAAATTAATTTGATTGCCACCATCCAGTGAGCTTCACTATTACTCTTATTTTGAGTGGCATACATAGGATCAGATTATGTGCCAAAGACATACTGTAGGACAAGACAGACACATTTCATTCAATTTGAAAAGATTTATTTTAAAAAGAAATTCAATGGATAAAAAATGATGCTGACCAGTCAATTAAAAAAATCAATGTTTATACAAAAAAAAGAAAATGTAAAGGTAAACAGTTGGTCAAAACTCAATGCAATTTCTCATTCATGCTCAGAAACTTGACACAGTTCATAATTTCCAGTACAGTTCTGTAAAAGCTTATTGTCTTTGCTCTAGTATTGTTGTCTTTGTGACACTAAGCAACGCATTTATATTTAAGTGCATAAGAAAAAAAAGAACTTTAGTGGTGTGCAAATGCCATGTGTACGGTACAACGCTGATCGAAGCTACCATAACCATTTGCTGATAATTTTAGCAATTTCTATGTCTAAATGCTGTTTAGGAGTTAAATCTTGCTGGTGATAATGCCAATGGCACTGTCCGTCAACTTCAGCTGTTTCTCAATCTTGATCCATTCTCTCTTTGTGCTTCAGCAGTCTGTCTCTCTGCTCTAGCTCCTCCAGCTGTCTCTCTCTCTCCTCCAGTTGGTCCAGCAACATGTCCAGGTGATCCAGCTGTTTCTCTTTCCGTTCTACCTCTATCAGCAACCTGTTCATCTGATTCAGCCTTCTCTTTCCTGGCTCTGTCATATTCTCCAGTCTGTTCTTCTCTTCTCTCACAACCTGCGTCTGTTCTTCAATCTGGTCATTGAAGGCTAGGATTGTGTCCGTTATTTGGGCTACCTCATCTTTTCTCCAGGCCAATAACAAAGAAAATGTACGTTTGTTGGCACCTGGTGTAGGCCTAGCAGCTCTTTTCTTCTGGTAAGATGGGCTTGTCTCCATTGCTCTCTCGCTCTCTTTCAAACGTCTGTCTATCTGCTCCAGTCTTTCTCTCTGTTTCAGTCGCCTGTCTCTCTCCACTAGCTCCTCCAGCTGTCTCTCTCTCTCCTCCAGTTGGTCCATCAACACATCTAGGTGACCTAGCTGTTTTTCTTTCCGCTCCAGCTCTACCAGCAACCTGTTCATCTGATCCAGCCTTCTCTTCCCTGGCTCCACCATGCCTTTCAGTCTGTTCTTTTCCTCTGTCACAACCAACGTCTGTTCTTCAATCAGGTCATTAAAGGCAAGGATTGTGTCAGTTATTTGGTCTACCTCATCTTTTCTCCAGGCCAATAACAAAGAAAATGTGCGCTTCTTAGTGGTGGTACCAGAGCTTCTCTCGTGGTAACATGAGCTTGTCTCCATTGCTGAAGCAGTGTGACTGTGGTTGACTTTGGGTGGAATTTATATGTCTCATCTGGGTCAGTGTATTTCACACCTGCACAAACCCCATGAATAGTCTGAACAATGATCCCCCATCCAATTCCTGGATGTCTTCAGCACTAAGCTATGGCCTATTGTATTAAAATGGAGATAATTTACATCCATCAGATAATTTAAATAGCCCACTATGTTAATGAGGCCAAACCCCATTTATAACACATCATTTCAATATGTTGAGTAGTATACCTGTATGTATGTATGTATATATATATATATATATATATATATATATATATATATATATATATATATATATATATATATATATATATATATATATATAAAATACAGAAATAAATAAAGAATAAATGTACAGTTAGTCAAACTCAGTGCAATTTCCCATCTGTGCTAGGAAAATTGACGGTTCATAATTTCCCTGTAAATTAACTGTTCATAAATTCTAGTAACATAACAATTCTGCAAAAGCTTGTTGTCTTTGCTCTGGTATTGTTGTGACACCAAGCATTATCTTTAAGTGCAGAACAGGAAAAAAAACTAAGAAATTTAGTGATGTACAAATGTCCCACATTCAGTAAAACGCTGTCATTTCAATATTCGCGTTTAGTTCATGCTGAGTATATAGTCTTAATTAAGTCAACAGATCAAAAGATCTGTTTGCAAAAAAAAAAAAAACAATAATTGTTTTGGGGACTTGAGTATAGCAAGCAGTAGGGAGTGTTGGAATATACATTAAATATACATTATATACAAATGTACATTAAATATACATTATTTTAGGCACCTGCCTAAAATAATGTCTGTATAAACATATAACCCTAACCCAAAAACATTAGGTTATATTTACTAATTTACTCAATACAATAATAACTTAATGTTTTTCAAATATATGATGCAAATAACACCTTTATATAACATATATAGCATATAACAACCAAGGTGGTTTATATTATAGTTCAAACATTCAATCACACATTCACTCAAACTGTGGCAGAAACTGCAAGGAAGGCACATGGAAGTTCAGACTGAGATGTCTGGACATGTAGAGGAGGGATAGTACAGGTCCTTTCCAAAAAATTAGAATATCAACGAAAAGTTGGTTTATTTCCACAATTCCATTCAAAATCCCGAACTTTCATTAATTATAGATCCAGTGCTCATATTGTAAATGATTTCAAGTATTTATTTGTTTATTTTTACACAATTTTGGCTTCCAGCTCATAAAACCCACCAAATCAGGATTTCAAAAAATTAGAATATTTTATGAGACAACTAAAAAAAATGTGTTTTAAACAAGAAATGTTGACTATCTGAAAAGTATATTAATTTATGCAGTTAATACTTGGTCTAGGCTACTTTAGAACAAATTATTTCATTAATGGGGCGGGGCATGGAGGTGATCAACCTGTGGCACTGTTGAGGTGTTATGGAAGCCCAGTTTTGCTTCAATAACAGCCATAAATGAATTTGTATTTTTCAGTCTTATGTCTCACACCTTCCTCTTGACAATACAACCCAGATTCTCTGTTGGGTTAAAGTCAGGACAGTTTGCAGGTCAGTTAAGTGCAGTAATACCATGGTCGGTACAGCAGCTACTAGTAGTTTTAGCTCTGTAGGCAGGTGCCAAATCGAGCTGGAAAGGAAAATTAGCATCTCCATGAAGCTTGTCAGCATACCGAAGCATAGGGTACTCTAAAAGATGGCTGTGTTGCAACCACTCGTGAGTTTTCACTGTCAGTGGATTAACACCAGCCAATAACATGGCTTGGAGACTGGACATGGCAAAACACATGATTTAGGCCATGTTATCGGCTGAAAACTTCAACACAGCCATCTTTTTAGAGTACTTTGTGCTTCGGTATGTTGACAAGCTTGATGGGGATGCTAATTTTCCTTTCCAGCTCAATTTGGCACCTGCCCACAGAGCTAAAACTACTAGTAGCTGCTGTACTGACCATGGTATTACTGCGCTTAACTGACCTGCCAACTGTCCTGACCTTAACCCAACAGAGAATCTGGGTTGTATTGTCAAGAGGAAGGTGTGAGACATAAGACTGAAAAATACAAATTCATTTATGGCTGTTATTGAAGCAAAACTGGGCTTCCATAACACCTCAACAGTGCCACAGGTTGATCACCTCCATGCCCCGCCCCATTAATGAAATAATTTGTTCTAAAGTAGCCCAGACCAAGTATTAACTGCATACATTCATATACTTTTCAGATAGTCAACATTTCTTGTTTAAAACACATTTTTTTTAGTTGGTTCATAAAATATTCTAATTTTTTGAAATCCTGATTTGGTGGGTTTTATGAGCTGGAAGCCAAAATTGTGTAAAAATAAACAAATAAATACTTGAAATCATTTACAATATGAGCACTGGATCTATAATTAATGAAAGTTCGGGATTTTGAATGGAATTGTGGAAATAAACCAACTTTTCGTTGATATTCTAATTTTTTGGAAAGGACCTATAGTATGTGTATCAGTAGAATGACTCTGAATCAGCCAGCTCTATACCCCCAATGATCACCCACATAGTTAAGCTCTCCATCAAAAAAGGGACAAGTCTATTCTCCATCTCAAAGGCGGTGGATAAATAGGCTATAAATAAGTTGAAACGTATATCAACATGTACTGCCGTGGTACAGAAATAACTCCTGCTTGTAGCATTTCATTCATTCTCCCAATGACCACTAGGTCAAATATCACACCTGAAATTAATTTGATTACCACACCCATCCAGTGAGCTTTGCTAATACTCTTATTGAGTGGGATCCATAGGATAGGATGTTGTGCCATAAATGATCTAGGAAATCCAAAGCATACACATTTCATTCATCGTAAAAGATTTATTTTAAAAAGTGTATTCAGTATTCAGTGTATATAAATGATGCCACGCATTGACCAGTCAATTTAAAAATGTCATTGTTAATAGAAAAATTAAAGAGTAAAGGTAAACAGTTAGTCAAAACTCAATGCAATTTGTCATCTGTGGTGGGGAATTTGACACAGTTAATAATTTCCCTGTAAATTCACAGTTCATAAATTCCAGTAACTTAATGGTTCCACAGAAATTGTCTTTGCTCTGGCATCGTTGTGACACCAATGTATTCATATTTAAGTGCAGAACAGAAAAAACGAAGAACTACGTGTGTACAAATGCCCCACGTACAGTAGAATGCTCATGGACGATGTGCCATTTGCTGATAATTTTTGCGAGTTCTATGTCTAAAGGCTGTTTATGAGTTAAATCTTGCTGGTGTTGCATCTGTCCCTCAGCTTCAGCTGTCTCTCAATCTTGCTCCAGTCTCTCTCTGCTTCAGTCGTCTGTCTCTCAGCTCCAGCTCTTCCAGCTGTCTCTCTCTCTTCTCCAGTTGGTCCATCAACACGTCCAGGTGATCCAGCATTTTCTCTTTCCTCTCCAGCTCTACCAGCAACCTGTTCATCTGATCCAGCCTTCTCTTTCCTGTATCTGTCATGTCCCCCAGTCTGTTCTTTTCTTTCGTCACAACCAGTGTCTGTTCTTCAAGCTGGTCATTGAAGGCCAGGATTGTTTCTGTTAATTGAGCTATCTCATTTTTTCTTCGGGCAAATAACAAAGAAAATGTACTTTCTCTGTTGCTCAGCCTCTGGGTCACTCTGGTTCCTGATGGTGCGTAGAGTCTTCTTACCACGGCAGTCTGAATCATGAATAGAACTTGGTTAGTCCACACAATAGTATACAGTAGATTACAGACATACTCGTACAATATGTGGGGGGGGGGGACCAATTGCATTCCTGTAGATAGTATCTTTGTAAATGTGCACCTATATTGCACCTGTATTTCATAACTTCACAAGCTTACTGGACATTAAGTACTACACAGGATTACATCCATTCATAAAGCTTGATTATAACGTTGTGAATTGTCTTAAAATTAATGTGGAAATATGTCTCCAGCAATACCTTTTGTTTGCTGGTGGTAGCTAGGCCTGGTTTACAGGTAGTAGAGCTTCTCTCCTGTTGAAATACTATTGTCTCCATTGCTGAAGCAGTGTGATTGTGTTTGACTTTGTCTGTAATTTATATGTCTCTCATCTGGGTGTATTCACACCTAGACAAACAGTCTGTCCAATGATCTCCCATCCATGGCATTAGAATGGAATGTGTCTGATATCAATTTAAATAGCCTGTCCACTTTGCTAATGGGGCCAAACCATTCACACCATGCTATGTCATTTCAATATTCATGTGAGTTGAATAGAGGAATCAGTAAGGTGTGATGGAATATGCCCAGTTTAGGATTTCCTGAGAGTTCAAAATTTTCCCTTGCCCAATGTGATTAGAAACTTAATGGCATGAACCCATGTAAAACAGTCATGTTGTTATGATTACAAATGGTAAAGAAATACCAAATACATTAATTAAATGCTACAGTAAGTAACTAGACATATTCAAGTCAGTATCTGTGAGTTTGGACATGTACCAAGTAGAAATATGGACTATATTGGTAGAGTGGTTTTGAGTTTAGACAGGCTAGGCAGGAGGTCTGTATATACAGAGCAAAGAGAAGATCTGTGGATGTAGAGAAAGAGGGCATGAAGTTAGTTGGTGTAAAAGAAGATAAGACAGAGGACAGGGTGAGATGGAAGCAGATTATTCTCTTTGCAAAACTTGAAGGGAAGATATGAGCGGAAAGAAGATAATAACAATTTAAGTACTCTTAAATTTAAGTACTAATTTGTAAACCACATGTGAACAATATAATGTTTGTAGACAATGTTCAGTTGAATATAACAATATTTTATATGACAACTAATTACTATTAAAATAAATTATGCTACTGTATGTCCATGTGTACTAATGCACATGAATGCATCCACTAATTGGGAAAACATTGGATTGAAAAAATATTATTGAAAAAAAAAACTGAATTGCAGCGTATGTATGTATGTAATCTCATATGTTTTGAGTGGTTTTGAAAGAGAGTAGGGTTTCACACTTTATGTTGCCATGGCATACCTTTGTTCACGTCACATCTAGGTTGAAATTGATATGTGAAGCTTCCTCTGGTATTGTGATCATGGACTTCATGATCACATGTACGGACCTGGTCCATTTTTCAATAAAGTAAATCCTTTACCATAAGACTGGTGTGCGGGCCCTACTCTACTACCATCATGGACTTCATTGACATTTTTGAAGTCACTCAATAACTAACCTTGCAATACCTTGTAGTATGTTTACAACATTACATGATAACAGATAAAATAAGAGGCAGTGGTTCGTCATACAAATACTGGTCCTTCACTACACCCATTCTGTTCAATTGTATGGAAATAGGTTATGATAGGTTCATTATAGCTACAGAGAGACTGGTGTTTTATTGTATTTTGTTTAAATGTAATTAAATTAAATATAAAATGTATAAATGCAAATAACAGCAGCTACACACCTTTCCACCTTCCAAGTGTGAGGTATAGTTTTGAGATAAACCTTTGCAAAATTATGAGCAAACACAATATTATGTTGAATTTATTCTCCCTTATCAAAAAGAAAGTGAATTCTCAAACCAATTCCATCATGAATCTCATGATGGGCCCATTTTCAAACCAGATAAAAAAAAACTAGTGCTGGTCTAGATAGGATTCCTAAGCTGTGGCCACTGCTCCAAGAGACATGGGTCAAATGCAGAGAACACATTCACATACAGAAATGTGAGCCTACTGTATGTGACAAATAGTAGGACTTTAACCTTTAATCTCAACTGTCTTGGTCAACTTTATCTCGATGCAAAGGAAACATGTTGCCATCTCGACCACAGTTTCACTCATTGTATTGCGTGTAGGAGGACCACTGCTCTTGTGGCAAGACCACAAACTTCCTGTCTGTCTGAGGTAGAAAAATGCTGTCAGAATGCCGTTGGTTTTAAGAAATGTCAATCTATACTGTAGCAAAATAATATGAATACACATCCTCCTACCTCTACTTTACACAGACAAAACATACACTGTATCTGTTCACCTCATGTCTTGTCCACACAGAGACTTACATTCACACATAGATGCCCACACTAATGTGCAGAGTTTAGCTTTCTGTAGATTACATTACAGGTTTGTACACTCAATACACCTGCAGGAACTTCACATAAACTGTCATACATACAAACTCAATATCAAACTCAATATTATTACATCAGTACCTAGCTCCCACTGTAGGCTATCATAGACCCATTGTCCCTGATTAGTTCAGGGCCCAAAGGTCAATTGAACAATGCCCTTTGGTTGTTACCTGGACAACAGAGGTAGCAGAGAGAATAATATGCAAGCATCCTAAAGGTTTTTGAATAGTCTGACAGACAATACTTAAGGGCAATTCACATTACATTGTGCAGTATCAATGCTTGTAAGGCACAACTGTAACCGCTGGTGAAAAACTGATAAGGACTGATCAAACTGCATCACAATCTGTATTACCTAGATTGAACACCTGTAATCCCCATGAGCACATGACTAGTCATCACAATTTGAAAGTGCATGGCTTTTCCAGTTGTGTGATTTCAGAAATCACAACTCGAAAAGCCATCCATCTTTTCTATTTGTCTTTAAAAGTTTCTCACCCACAGGCGATCATCTCTCCATAGAACAGACATACCCTTTTTCTCTCATTTTTTTTTACATGCAATCACTGAATGACAAAAGCAGACTTATTATAAGATTTGGCAGTCTTTATGGCACACTATGTTAAAAAAAATGCTAACTTAGGCCACAGGAAGCAGCTCCATCCATCCCCGCAGGGGGTTGGTCAAAGCTTAGCTTGATGATGAGGATTACATATTTGTTTGTTTATTTAATTCATTCATTCCTATAAATATATTTTGTGCAGTGTTACAGAAATGCATATTTATAATACATGAATCAAATCTGAATTTTAAAATCATAGTCATTAAGTAACCAGCCTGTTGAAAACTAAGAAACCAGGCTTACAGACAGCACTCTCAGATATAGCTGCTTTTAAATATTTGTTTGTGCCTTTTGCCTTTTTGATAGATTCAAATGAAGAGACAGGAAAGAAGGAGAGAGAAGGCTAGAGACATGTAGCCACATGAAGCATGTGTCTGGACCACTTTAATTCCAAAACGTTTGTAGCCTACTCATACTCAAGTAAGTACTTGTAACTGAGTATAAGCGACAAGTACTATTTCCACTATTGTCAGGGGTTAAATGGTGGCTTTTAACCAGCAGTTGTCAGTACAGTTTCTGAGTTGGTCTGCCTGCCCCACCCCCCACTCTTATTGGACCAGACCCTCTGTGTAAGCAGATTTAGCAGCTCTGTTTTGTTTGGTGACACTTTAATGTGAGTTCATTGTTGTTGTAAAGAGCTGGACTTCTTTATTCTGGACTTTGTGAATCAATCAGGTATGTACTTTGTCATTGAATGATTCTTGTTTTCATTTTACTTGTAGTATACATTAAAGATGTGGGTGGGTATATATTCAAATTCAGTTTTTCATCTACTAGTATAGTAAAGTATGGCATAGTATGGCAAAGTTTGTGTCTAAATAGTTAGGCGTATGATTACAACTGACTTTGACTGAGTATGTGACATCTTTGTGATGTCTTTTTTCAATAGTTTTCAGTGGAAACAACAGATCAACAAAACTGAAAATAAATAAATGAATAAATAAATAAGCCAAATCAAAGTTTGAGAACTCTTATGAGAACCTTTCATATAAAAGAATAAAGTTAATATAAGATCCATAGTATTTCCTTGTAGAGTGCAATATATAAAACATATATAATTAATTGACATTCAAAAATATAATCCATAGAATTTTTTGTAAAGTGAAACATATACAATTTTGTAATTTATAAGAATAATATATGACATGTAAAACAGACATAAGATTGCAAAGTGGCTTGTATGAAAGTTGCCACTTTCAAGAGTGTAAAGTTGTGGTATGTGATATGGTATTTGTAAATAGCAAGAAAATTTTATATGAAGCAATGAAATGTGTTTGGATTAAACTAACTGGCTTGATTCATAGGAACGTTCCACTATATTTAGACGGATTTACAATAATAGTTACAAATACTATTATTTTTACTACTGTATCTATTACCCCCACTGCTCCTCATAATGCCGACACTGTTGTATCTTCTACTAGAACTCAATGCAACACAAGGAAGCAGACAACATGGATTCCTGTCTGACACGACAGGAAGAACTGACCTGTCCTGTATGCCGAGACATCTTTAAACTCCCTGTTATCTTGTCATGTGGCCACAGCTTCTGCAAATCCTGTATACAGCAATGGTTTGCAGGAAAATCATCAAACAAAGAATGTCCTGTTTGCAAAACACGCTCCTTAGATCAATTTCCTATTAACTTGGCGTTGAACCACCTGTGTGTTAACTTCTTAGAGGAGAGAAGTCACAGTTGTATGCCCAAGGTTCTCTGCCCACTACATGGTGAGAAACCTTGCAGGCTATTCTGTCTGGATGACAAACATTTGGCATGCCTAGTGTGCCAAGTTTCTGAAAAACATGCAGGACACAAGTTCAGACCCATTTACGAATCTGCAAAGAACCTCAAAGACGACCTCCAAAAAACACTGGAGAAACTACAGGCAAAACTAGAGGACTTTAATGAGATTAAAGCAGGATATCATCAAGCAGCAGAATACATTAAGGCGCAAGCCCAATACACAGAGATGCAGATTAAGAAACAGTTCAAAAATATTCGGGAGTACATGCGTCAGGAAGAGAAGGCCAGAATCACTGCGCTGAGGGAGGAAGAGAAGCAGAAAAGTCAGATTCTGGAGGAGAACATTGAAATGCTGCGCATAGAGATTGTGATTCTTTCCAACACCATCAGAGATGTTGAGGCAGATGACATCTCATTCCTGAAGAAATATGAATCCACAGTGGAAAGAGTACAGCGCACACTGCCAGATCCACAGCCAGTTCCAGAAGTAGTCATTGACGTGGCCAAACACCTGGGCAACCTGACCTTCAGAACCTGGGCCAAGATGAAGGAGATAGTCTCTTACACCCCTGTGATCCTGGATCCCAACACATGTGTGTCTACTGGATTCATTCTGTCTGATGATCTGACCAGTGTGTCATACAATGAAGATAGCCGTGAAGAACTTTATAGCAACCCAGAGAGGATGGACTACCTGCACATTGTCCTGGGTTCTGAGGGATATAACTCAGGGAGCCATAGCTGGGACATTGAAGTTGGACACAACAGCTTCTGGGAACTCGGAGCGTTAGAAGAGTCTTTCCAAATAAACAGAAACAATGGAGAAGAGGGTATGTTCTGGTGCTTAGGGTGTTGGAATGGTAGATACACTGTAAGCTGCTCAACAGGGTTGGGGACTGTTCTCTCGGTGAAGCAGAAACCCTTGAGGATCAGAGTCCAGCTCGACTGGAACAGCGGAGAGCTGTCCTTCTCTGATCCTGATACTGACACACACCTACACACCTTCACACACACTTTCACTGAGAAACTATTTCCATGCATTTCAACTATTCACCATCTCCCACTGAGGGTGTTGCCTGTACATGTTACTGTGGAACACCACACTTAGATTGGAGCATCTCTAATATTTTCATACTGTGCTAATATTGTTTAGAAAACAAGTCCAGGTACTAGTACTAGTCTCTCTCTGCCTTTCTCTCTCTAATCTTTGAACAGATTAATCAGAGCATCAAAATTAATTTAATCATGATTAATCCCCATTCGAACAATGTCCAAAATATGCCATGTTTTCCTGTTTTCCTGTCCTGTAAAAACTTGCTCTACTCATTTTTTTTTCAATGAGAAAAAGCTCAGTGGGTTGAGTACACATGTGTTAATTATAAAAAAAGTAAAAAAAAAGTAAAAAAAAAAAAAAAAAAAAAAAGGATTACTCAACAAAAAATAATCACATTAATTAGTTCTTTTCCCTATTCTGTGCACAACGACAAAAAGAAAGAGACAAGTGGCCACACGTTTATTTATGTTGGATCTCGGGGCATTTTTTTAGTACTGGCTCATTTGTACACTTAAGAAACAGCTTTAATTTTAATTACTATTATCTTTTTTATGATCACCAACTATCAAATATACCAAGTTTTTTTTCCTCATTTGCCATGCTCATGTTTTTCCGGTTCGTAAAAGCAGAGGGGATGTTTTACTCTGTATTAAATAGTGATCATTTGAAATGTCTGCCTTGTTTTTCTTCATGGTTTCAATAATTTTGAGGTGTGGTATAAAACCCTTGATCACATCGCTATAGATATAATGAGATAATGTGTACTGAATGAATAGCTTTGAATAAGATCTGAAGGAGTAATCTAAACAAGGATGACTCAATCATAACTGCCAATTGTTTATGGACATCTACAGTATAATAAAAGTAATAAAGTAATAGTGTATTAGAGTATATACTGCAAACTGTATAAAGTACAATAATATACATCTAATGAAAACACCGCAGAAATACCTTGCAGTCGTGTTTCCATTCAATTTGCACTCTCAATGACAACAGAAAATAAGATTCAGTTGTGTCAACCTCCACTTTTCATATCATGTGCAAGCTAGGTTTTCTATAGTGACTTGATTGAGCATAGCTACAGAGAGATACTGTCTAGCACTTCATTGTACTTACAATAAATTGAATATTCAATTGACATAGCATAATGTTAACAAAGTGGACAGACTATTCACATTGATATCCATTGTTTCCATTGCATTCTAATGAAATGGACCAGTCCAGAAACTTGATGGGAGATTGGAGTTTGTGTGAAACCCAGCCAGAGACATCTTTTCAGCTCATCACACGAGTAGCACTATCCCCTCTTATGTCTAGCTTTTAGTCCCAAACTTTGTCCCTTTGTAACCACAAACATCACATACATTGTTATTGGTTGGAATGAGATGATGTATGATGATGTGCTTTTATTACATTGTTTGTTGTTTTCTCTTAAACAGAATTTACGATTTAGCATGCCACTGTAGACCCAGAGCCATCCAGCAGAAGTCTAAAATTACAGCTCAAAATAAATAAACACATGACATATCAGGGCGATTCAGGAGCGTAGCTATTGTGTGTTTTGGACAAACAGCTTGTTGTTATTTTAGTGTTTGTGTTGCTGTGCCTCTACAGCTTCTTCTAGAGAGAGTTGAGACACTTCACAGCTGGAGAAACTATTGTTTCAAGCATGCATCACCCACTGTCCAATAATAGACAGGTAAAAATGTACTTTTTACAATTGAGTCTCCCATGTTCATTTCACTAAGAGTTTAGTGACATACAAATATTCACTTCTGTAAAGCCAAAAGCAGCAACTCATAGTGAAAAGGTAAAAATATACAAATTGTATACAAAGATGCGGAAAGGGGGTTGCTGGGGGAATCAGATTTTAGAGACCAGTTTTCAATTGCAGTTCTTAATTTGCCTGTTGCTACACATCCCACATTTGTCCACCTTGTGGTGGCATGTGAGCAAAAAGAGTTTAGTCCTTTGTGCCAGGAGGGCACCCAGAGCATACCGGTAGTTTGTGAAATCATCCATCCATCCATCTATCCTTCCATCCATCTAAACTGCTTATCCATAGCCGGGTCACATGGCCAACAACTCCACCAGAAAGACACTTGTGCACTGCAGTGCTTTTATTTTACACACACACACACACACACACACACACACACACACACACACACACACACACACACACACACACACACACACACACACACACACACACACACACACACACACACACACACACAATTCTACAAAAATAATAACTATGCTTCTTAATTAATTCATGATGTCTTGTCTCTTCTTGCTTATAGCAAGTCGCCCTGGAATTACAGCATCTGCTAAATGCCTAATTGTAAAATGTACCGTAGTTAGGTTTAGGCTTAGACTGGCCATGCAATCATGACGGAGTAATTAAATAGAAACAGAGAATAAGATATTAGTTTTACATGAAATTACTCATTGCGTGTGCAAGTTTCACCATAATCATATACTCTGTGATTTGTGACATTTTGATCTACACAGCCATGTAAAATGTAGAAACAAACAGGTCCATGTTGATCACTTGCCAGATGCATAAAGTCAAATGAACGGTGTGATGCATTTACACTGTTTATTTTAACAACATTAGTCCATGGTCTGATGGACATTTGGTTGGCTTTGATGTTGCCATGCCTTATTGGCTCAAACACACACTGCTGATTATTTATTTTACAGAGAAGATGACCTTGAGTCTATGAGTGAGTGCCTAGTTTGTGGTGTGTACCATCTGTGATTGTATCTTGGTGTCTGTCATTCAGAATGAATGTTGGAAATAACAACTTCATTAACAATTGATAAAAGGATGCAGTGGTTTAGTTCCAAAAGCAAGCAAAGTCATTCACCAACCACTTTTCTGTTTAATCATCTGCAAATTAGGTTTCTACTTGATTGAGCATAGCTGCAGAGAGATACTGTCTAGCACTTCATTGTACTTAGACTCAACATGAATATTGAAATCAGCATGATGTTAATGGGGTTTTGGCACCATTAACTAAAATGAACAGACTATTCAAATTGACATCATTTGGTTTCCATTCTAATTAAAGGCCCATATCCTAGTGCTGAAAGTGTCCAGAAACTGGATGGGAGCTGATTAATCAGTGTTAACTGGCTTTAGTGGAGTTTCGGCTTCTTCATATTAGGCCTATATGCCCTCCTATGTCCAGCTTTTGTGTATGTATGGATTGAAACTTTTGTATCATGGTCCCAAAACAAACATTGCTGCTGACAATTTATCATTGAGTGAGTGTTTTTGTAACCACAAACATTACATAAATTGTTATTGGCTGGAATGAGGTGATGTAAGATAAGAGTGTTGCTCCCTTCAGAAGTGCATGTAATTTTATTACATTTGATTTGACAATGAATTTGTTTTCTCATGCCAATCAAACTTTGATAAAAAAACAAAACAAAAAAAAAAAACAAATGGGGAGAGGAAACATTGAAGTATTTCATTCATATGTAGCCTTAAGTATTTTTTTTTTTTTTATTTTTTAGAGGCACTAGCCCCTCCTACCTCCCACGTTTGTGTGTGTGTGTGTAAACACAAATTTTATCCCAACACAAAACAAAAAAGGGCATTTGTATTTAACAAAAATCTGTAGTCTGCATTGGACTGCAAAGATTTCTGGCACAGAGAAACATATTCATTTTTACAACAAATTACCTACAGCTGTGTTTGTCAGTTTTCCAGAATAATCTAGGCCTTTAGAGACTACAGGGCTATAGTGTAATTTGATAGAAATTAAGTTAAATTAAGATAATGGGTCAATAAAACCTTTGTTGACTGATCCATAAACTGTGCTTATAGAATGCTAAATACTCAAAAAATACAATTACACAAAACAATGATCAAAGTGATAATTTAATTAACCACTTTGATAATTGTTTGACTCTGCATTGGTTTGGTGCTAATAAAAACCTTTGGAGACTAAATGCCATATTATTAATATTGTAGTTTCATACACAAAATTTAGGAAAATTGGTAAATAAACTGTGATTATAGCTCAAACTCAATTTTACCATGCAGTGGTGTCAAGGGTTAAGGGGGGAATGGGCTATTAACCATTACAATTGCTGTCTATTGTTGATGTGTCCCACCCTCTACTCCCACCCTCTACTCTGATTGGTCCATCAGCCCCCCTCTGTGAGTATATAGCAAGGCCCTGTTTTCATTGGTGTCACTTCACTTTAATTTGTGTTGTTGTTAAGAGCTGAACTTCTCTCTTCTGGACTTGTTGAAGTTATCAGGTATGTTAAAGATTTCACAATTCTTGTCCTAATTATTTTTTACTTGCAGTGAATTTTTTGAAGGGCTATGTGGGGTTATCAGGCAAAATTTCTAAAACTGTTCTTTTTTTGCAATTGTTTTGAAATGGAATGGAGAGCACAAAACAATGTACTACATATACAGAATCAGTTAGATCACCAAAGATATTTGTATGATGCTTGTAACTATGTGCACCTGATTATCAAACTGATTATCAAACAACTTTCTGTGAAAGTAATGAATAATAGTAATTAAACACATATTACTACTAGCACTACTTCTGCTCATGATGCTAACATTGTGTTGTTTCCCTTACAGAACGCAACACATCACTGGTGAATTACAGCAATGTCAACACCAGGGGATAATCCAAAAGAGGAAGTAACTGACCAAATGGATTCTTATTTGACTCGACAGGAAGAGGAACTCACCTGTCCTGTGTGCCGTGACATCTTTAAACACCCTGTCATCCTGCCATGTAGCCACAGCTTCTGCCAGTCCTGTTTGCAGCAATGGTGGGAAGGAAAACCGCCACAGAACAAGGCATGTCCTGTTTGCAAAACCACCTCATCTTTAGATCAACCTCCTATCAACTTGGCGTTGGAGCATCTGTGTGAGAACTTCTTAGAGGAGAGAAGTCATGTGTGCATGTCTGAGGTTCCCTGCCCTATACATATTGAGAAACTCAGGCTGTTCTGTCTGGATGATGAACATTTGGCATGTCTAGTGTGCCAAGCTTCTGAAAAACACACAGGACATACGTTCAGACCCATTTACGAATCTGCAAAACAGCTCAAAGAGGATCTCCAGGAATCACTGAAGGACTTAGAGGAGAAACTAGAGGACCTTAAAGACATTAAAGCAGGATATTACCAGACAGCAGAATTCATTAAGGTAAGATAAACCTTTGCAAAATTATGAGCAAACACAATATTATGTTGAATTTATTCTCCCTTATCAAAAAGAAAGTGAATTCTCAAACCAATTCCATCATGAATCTCATGATGGGCCCATTTTCAAACCAGATAAAAAAAAACTAGTGCTGGTCTAGATAGGATTCCTAAGCTGTGGCCACTGCTCCAAGAGACATGGGTCAAATGCAGAGAACACATTCACATACAGAAATGTGAGCCTACTGTATGTGACAAATAGTAGGACTTTAACCTTTAATCTCAACTGTCTTGGTCAACTTTATCTCGATGCAAAGGAAACATGTTGCCATCTCGACCACAGTTTCACTCATTGTATTGCGTGTAGGAGGACCACTGCTCTTGTGGCAAGACCACAAACTTCCTGTCTGTCTGAGGTAGAAAAATGCTGTCAGAATGCCGTTGGTTTTAAGAAATGTCAATCTATACTGTAGCAAAATAATATGAATACACATCCTCCTACCTCTACTTTACACAGACAAAACATACACTGTATCTGTTCACCTCATGTCTTGTCCACACAGAGACTTACATTCACACATAGATGCCCACACTAATGTGCAGAGTTTAGCTTTCTGTAGATTACATTACAGGTTTGTACACTCAATACACCTGCAGGAACTTCACATAAACTGTCATACATACAAACTCAATATCAAACTCAATATTATTACATCGGTACCTAGCTCCCACTGTAGGCTATCATAGACCCATTGTCCCTGATTAGTTCAGGGCCCAAAGGTCAATTGAACAATGCCCTTTGGTTGTTACCTGGACAACAGAGGTAGCAGAGAGAATAATATGCAAGCATCCTAAAGGTTTTTGAATAGTCTGACAGACAATACTTAAGGGCAATTCACATTACATTGTGCAGTATCAATGCTTGTAAGGCACAACTGTAACCGCTGGTGAAAAACTGATAAGGACTGATCAAACTGCATCACAATCTGTATTACCTAGATTGAACACCTGTAATCCCCATGAGCACATGACTAGTCATCACAATTTGAAAGTGCATGGCTTTTCCAGTTGTGTGATTTCAGAAATCACAACTCGAAAAGCCATCCATCTTTTCTATTTGTCTTTAAAAGTTTCTCACCCACAGGCGATCATCTCTCCATAGAACAATCGCCACATCAGACATACCCTTTCTCTCTCATTTTTTTTTACATGCAATCACTGAATGACAAAAGCAGACTTATTATAAGATTTGGCAGTCTTTATGGCACACTATGTTAAAAAAAATGCTAACTTAGGCCACAGGAAGCAGCTCCATCCATCCCCGCAGGGGGTTGGTCAAAGCTTAGCTTGATGATGAGGATTACATATTTGTTTGTTTATTTAATTCATTCATTCCTATAAATATATTTTGTGCAGTGTTACAGAAATGCATATTTATAATACATGAATCAAATCTGAATTTTAAAATCATAGTCATTAAGTAACCAGCCTGTTGAAAACTAAGAAACCAGGCTTACAGACAGCACTCTCAGATATAGCTGCTTTTAAATATTTGTTTGTGCCTTTTGCCTTTTTGATAGATTCAAATGAAGAGACAGGAAAGAAGGAGAGAGAAGGCTAGAGACATGTAGCCACATGAAGCATGTGTCTGGACCACTTTAATTCCAAAACGTTTGTAGCCTACTCATACTCAAGTAAGTACTTGTAACTGAGTATAAGCGACAAGTACTATTTCCACTATTGTCAGGGGTTAAATGGTGGCTTTTAACCAGCAGTTGTCAGTACAGTTTCTGAGTTGGTCTGCCTGCCCCACCCCCCACTCTTATTGGACCAGACCCTCTGTGTAAGCAGATTTAGCAGCTCTGTTTTGTTTGGTGACACTTTAATGTGAGTTCATTGTTGTTGTAAAGAGCTGGACTTCTTTATTCTGGACTTTGTGAATCAATCAGGTATGTACTTTGTCATTGAATGATTCTTGTTTTCATTTTACTTGTAGTATACATTAAAGATGTGGGTGGGTATATATTCAAATTCAGTTTTTCATCTACTAGTATAGTAAAGTATGGCATAGTATGGCAAAGTTTGTGTCTAAATAGTTAGGCGTATGATTACAACTGACTTTGACTGAGTATGTGACATCTTTGTGATGTCTTTTTTCAATAGTTTTCAGTGGAAACAACAGATCAACAAAACTGAAAATAAATAAATGAATAAATAAATAAGCCAAATCAAAGTTTGAGAACTCTTATGAGAACCTTTCATATAAAAGAATAAAGTTAATATAAGATCCATAGTATTTCCTTGTAGAGTGCAATATATAAAACATATATAATTAATTGACATTCAAAAATATAATCCATAGAATTTTTTGTAAAGTGAAACATATACAATTTTGTAATTTATAAGAATAATATATGACATGTAAAACAGACATAAGATTGCAAAGTGGCTTGTATGAAAGTTGCCACTTTCAAGAGTGTAAAGTTGTGGTATGTGATATGGTATTTGTAAATAGCAAGAAAATTTTATATGAAGCAATGAAATGTGTTTGGATTAAACTAACTGGCTTGATTCATAGGAACGTTCCACTATATTTAGACGGATTTACAATAATAGTTACAAATACTATTATTTTTACTACTGTATCTATTACCCCCACTGCTCCTCATAATGCCGACACTGTTGTATCTTCTACTAGAACTCAATGCAACACAAGGAAGCAGACAACATGGATTCCTGTCTGACACGACAGGAAGAACTGACCTGTCCTGTATGCCGAGACATCTTTAAACTCCCTGTTATCTTGTCATGTGGCCACAGCTTCTGCAAATCCTGTATACAGCAATGGTTTGCAGGAAAATCATCAAACAAAGAATGTCCTGTTTGCAAAACACGCTCCTTAGATCAATTTCCTATTAACTTGGCGTTGAACCACCTGTGTGTTAACTTCTTAGAGGAGAGAAGTCACAGTTGTATGCCCAAGGTTCTCTGCCCACTACATGGTGAGAAACCTTGCAGGCTATTCTGTCTGGATGACAAACATTTGGCATGCCTAGTGTGCCAAGTTTCTGAAAAACATGCAGGACACAAGTTCAGACCCATTTACGAATCTGCAAAGAACCTCAAAGACGACCTCCAAAAAACACTGGAGAAACTACAGGCAAAACTAGAGGACTTTAATGAGATTAAAGCAGGATATCATCAAGCAGCAGAATACATTAAGGCGCAAGCCCAATACACAGAGATGCAGATTAAGAAACAGTTCAAAAATATTCGGGAGTACATGCGTCAGGAAGAGAAGGCCAGAATCACTGCGCTGAGGGAGGAAGAGAAGCAGAAAAGTCAGATTCTGGAGGAGAACATTGAAATGCTGCGCATAGAGATTGTGATTCTTTCCAACACCATCAGAGATGTTGAGGCAGATGACATCTCATTCCTGAAGAAATATGAATCCACAGTGGAAAGAGTACAGCGCACACTGCCAGATCCACAGCCAGTTCCAGAAGTAGTCATTGACGTGGCCAAACACCTGGGCAACCTGACCTTCAGAACCTGGGCCAAGATGAAGGAGATAGTCTCTTACACCCCTGTGATCCTGGATCCCAACACATGTGTGTCTACTGGATTCATTCTGTCTGATGATCTGACCAGTGTGTCATACAATGAAGATAGCCGTGAAGAACTGTATAGCAACCCAGAGAGGATGGACTACCTGCACATTGTCCTGGGTTCTGAGGGATATAACTCAGGGAGCCATAGCTGGGACATTGAAGTTGGACACAACAGCTTCTGGGAACTCGGAGCGTTAGAAGAGTCTTTCCAAATAAACAGAAACAATGGAGAAGAGGGTATGTTCTGGTGCTTAGGGTGTTGGAATGGTAGATACACTGTAAGCTGCTCAACAGGGTTGGGGACTGTTCTCTCGGTGAAGCAGAAACCCTTGAGGATCAGAGTCCAGCTCGACTGGAACAGCGGAGAGCTGTCCTTCTCTGATCCTGATACTGACACACACCTACACACCTTCACACACACTTTCACTGAGAAACTATTTCCATGCATTTCAACTATTCACCATCTCCCACTGAGGGTGTTGCCTGTACATGTTACTGTGGAACACCACACTTAGATTGGAGCATCTCTAATATTTTCATACTGTGCTAATATTGTTTAGAAAACAAGTCCAGGTACTAGTACTAGTCTCTCTCTGCCTTTCTCTCTCTAATCTTTGAACAGATTAATCAGAGCATCAAAATTAATTTAATCATGATTAATCCCCATTCGAACAATGTCCAAAATATGCCATGTTTTCCTGTTTTCCTGTCCTGTAAAAACTTGCTCTACTCATTTTTTTTTCAATGAGAAAAAGCTCAGTGGGTTGAGTACACATGTGTTAATTATAAAAAAAAGTAAAAAAAAAAAAAAAAAAAAAAGGATTACTCAACAAAAAATAATCACATTAATTAGTTCTTTTCCCTATTCTGTGCACAACGACAAAAAGAAAGAGACAAGTGGCCACACGTTTATTTATGTTGGATCTCGGGGCATTTTTTTAGTACTGGCTCATTTGTACACTTAAGAAACAGCTTTAATTTTAATTACTATTATCTTTTTTATGATCACCAACTATCAAATATACCAAGTTTTTTTTCCTCATTTGCCATGCTCATGTTTTTCCGGTTCGTAAAAGCAGAGGGGATGTTTTACTCTGTATTAAATAGTGATCATTTGAAATGTCTGCCTTGTTTTTCTTCATGGTTTCAATAATTTTGAGGTGTGGTATAAAACCCTTGATCACATCGCTATAGATATAATGAGATAATGTGTACTGAATGAATAGCTTTGAATAAGATCTGAAGGAGTAATCTAAACAAGGATGACTCAATCATAACTGCCAATTGTTTATGGACATCTACAGTATAATAAAAGTAATAAAGTAATAGTGTATTAGAGTATATACTGCAAACTGTATAAAGTACAATAATATACATCTAATGAAAACACCGCAGAAATACCTTGCAGTCGTGTTTCCATTCAATTTGCACTCTCAATGACAACAGAAAATAAGATTCAGTTGTGTCAACCTCCACTTTTCATATCATGTGCAAGCTAGGTTTTCTATAGTGACTTGATTGAGCATAGCTACAGAGAGATACTGTCTAGCACTTCATTGTACTTACAATAAATTGAATATTCAATTGACATAGCATAATGTTAACAAAGTGGACAGACTATTCACATTGATATCCATTGTTTCCATTGCATTCTAATGAAATGGACCAGTCCAGAAACTTGATGGGAGATTGGAGTTTGTGTGAAACCCAGCCAGAGACATCTTTTCAGCTCATCACACGAGTAGCACTATCCCCTCTTATGTCTAGCTTTTAGTCCCAAACTTTGTCCCTTTGTAACCACAAACATCACATACATTGTTATTGGTTGGAATGAGATGATGTATGATGATGTGCTTTTATTACATTGTTTGTTGTTTTCTCTTAAACAGAATTTACGATTTAGCATGCCACTGTAGACCCAGAGCCATCCAGCAGAAGTCTAAAATTACAGCTCAAAATAAATAAACACATGACATATCAGGGCGATTCAGGAGCGTAGCTATTGTGTGTTTTGGACAAACAGCTTGTTGTTATTTTAGTGTTTGTGTTGCTGTGCCTCTACAGCTTCTTCTAGAGAGAGTTCACAGAGACACTTCACAGCTGGAGAAACTATTGTTTCAAGCATGCATCACCCACTGTCCAATAATAGACAGGTAAAAATGTACTTTTTACAATTGAGTCTCCCATGTTCATTTCACTAAGAGTTTAGTGACATACAAATATTCACTTCTGTAAAGCCAAAAGCAGCAACTCATAGTGAAAAGGTAAAAATATACAAATTGTATACAAAGATGCGGAAAGGGGGTTGCTGGGGGAATCAGATTTTAGAGACCAGTTTTCAATTGCAGTTCTTAATTTGCCTGTTGCTACACATCCCACATTTGTCCACCTTGTGGTGGCATGTGAGCAAAAAGAGTTTAGTCCTTTGTGCCAGGAGGGCACCCAGAGCATACCGGTAGTTTGTGAAATCATCCATCCATCCATCTATCCTTCCATCCATCTAAACTGCTTATCCATAGCCGGGTCACATGGCCAACAACTCCACCAGAAAGACACTTGTGCACTGCAGTGCTTTTATTTTACACACACACACACACACACACACACACACACACACACACACACACACACACACACACACACACACACACACACACACACACACACACACACACACACACACACACACACACAATTCTACAAAAATAATAACTATGCTTCTTAATTAATTCATGATGTCTTGTCTCTTCTTGCTTATTGCAAGTCGCCCTGGAATCAGCATCTGCTAAATGCCTAATTGTAAAATGTACCGTAGTTAGGTTTAGGCTTAGACTGGCCATGCAATCATGACGGAGTAATTAAATAGAAACAGAGAATAAGATATTAGTTTTACATGAAATTACTCATTGCGTGTGCAAGTTTCACCATAATCATATACTCTGTGATTTGTGACATTTTGATCTACACAGCCATGTAAAATGTAGAAACAAACAGGTCCATGTTGATCACTTGCCAGATGCATAAAGTCAAATGAACGGTGTGATGCATTTACACTGTTTATTTTAACAACATTAGTCCATGGTCTGATGGACATTTGGTTGGCTTTGATGTTGCCATGCCTTATTGGCTCAAACACACACTGCTGATTATTTATTTTACAGAGAAGATGACCTTGAGTCTATGAGTGAGTGCCTAGTTTGTGGTGTGTACCATCTGTGATTGTATCTTGGTGTCTGTCATTCAGAATGAATGTTGGAAATAACAACTTCATTAACAATTGATAAAAGGATGCAGTGGTTTAGTTCCAAAAGCAAGCAAAGTCATTCACCAACCACTTTTCTGTTTAATCATCTGCAAATTAGGTTTCTACTTGATTGAGCATAGCTGCAGAGAGATACTGTCTAGCACTTCATTGTACTTAGACTCAACATGAATATTGAAATCAGCATGATGTTAATGGGGTTTTGGCACCATTAACTAAAATGAACAGACTATTCAAATTGACATCATTTGGTTTCCATTCTAATTAAAGGCCCATATCCTAGTGCTGAAAGTGTCCAGAAACTGGATGGGAGCTGATTAATCAGTGTTAACTGGCTTTAGTGGAGTTTCGGCTTCTTCATATTAGGCCTATATGCCCTCCTATGTCCAGCTTTTGTGTATGTATGGATTGAAACTTTTGTATCATGGTCCCAAAACAAACATTGCTGCTGACAATTTATCATTGAGTGAGTGTTTTTGTAACCACAAACATTACATAAATTGTTATTGGCTGGAATGAGGTGATGTAAGATAAGAGTGTTGCTCCCTTCAGAAGTGTGTAATTTTATTACATTTGATTTGACAATGAATTTGTTTTCTCATGCCAATCAAACTTTGATTTAAAAAAACAAAACAAAAAAAAAAAACAAATGGGGAGAGGAAACATTGAAGTATTTCATTCATATGTAGCCTTAAGTATTTTTTTTTTTTTTATTTTTTAGAGGCACTAGCCCCTCCTACCTCCCACGTTTGTGTGTGTGTGTGTAAACACAAATTTTATCCCAACACAAAACAAAAAAGGGCATTTGTATTTAACAAAAATCTGTAGTCTGCATTGGACTGCAAAGATTTCTGGCACAGAGAAACATATTCATTTTTACAACAAATTACCTACAGCTGTGTTTGTCAGTTTTCCAGAATAATCTAGGCCTTTAGAGACTACAGGGCTATAGTGTAATTTGATAGAAATTAAGTTAAATTAAGATAATGGGTCAATAAAACCTTTGTTGACTGATCCATAAACTGTGCTTATAGAATGCTAAATACTCAAAAAATACAATTACACAAAACAATGATCAAAGTGATAATTTAATTAACCACTTTGATAATTGTTTGACTCTGCATTGGTTTGGTGCTAATAAAAACCTTTGGAGACTAAATGCCATATTATTAATATTGTAGTTTCATACACAAAATTTAGGAAAATTGGTAAATAAACTGTGATTATAGCTCAAACTCAATTTTACCATGCAGTGGTGTCAAGGGTTAAGGGGGGAATGGGCTATTAACCATTACAATTGCTGTCTATTGTTGATGTGTCCCACCCTCTACTCCCACCCTCTACTCTGATTGGTCCATCAGCCCCCCTCTGTGAGTATATAGCAAGGCCCTGTTTTCATTGGTGTCACTTCACTTTAATTTGTGTTGTTGTTAAGAGCTGAACTTCTCTCTTCTGGACTTGTTGAAGTTATCAGGTATGTTAAAGATTTCACAATTCTTGTCCTAATTATTTTTTACTTGCAGTGAATTTTTTGAAGGGCTATGTGGGGTTATCAGGCAAAATTTCTAAAACTGTTCTTTTTTTGCAATTGTTTTGAAATGGAATGGAGAGCACAAAACAATGTACTACATATACAGAATCAGTTAGATCACCAAAGATATTTGTATGATGCTTGTAACTATGTGCACCTGATTATCAAACTGATTATCAAACAACTTTCTGTGAAAGTAATGAATAATAGTAATTAAACACATATTACTACTAGCACTACTTCTGCTCATGATGCTAACATTGTGTTGTTTCCCTTACAGAACGCAACACATCACTGGTGAATTACAGCAATGTCAACACCAGGGATAATCCAAAAGAGGAAGTAACTGACCAAATGGATTCTTATTTGACTCGACAGGAAGAGGAACTCACCTGTCCTGTGTGCCGTGACATCTTTAAACACCCTGTCATCCTGCCATGTAGCCACAGCTTCTGCCAGTCCTGTTTGCAGCAATGGTGGGAAGGAAAACCGCCACAGAACAAGGCATGTCCTGTTTGCAAAACCACCTCATCTTTACATCAACCTCCTATCAACTTGGCGTTGGAGCATCTGTGTGAGAACTTCTTAGAGGAGAGAAGTCATGTGTGCATGTCTGAGGTTCCCTGCCCTATACATATTGAGAAACTCAGGCTGTTCTGTCTGGATGATGAACATTTGGCATGTCTAGTGTGCCAAGCTTCTGAAAAACACACAGGACATACGTTCAGACCCATTTACGAATCTGCAAAACAGCTCAAAGAGGATCTCCAGGAATCACTGAAGGACTTAGAGGAGAAACTAGAGGACCTTAAAGACATTAAAGCAGGATATTACCAGACAGCAGAATTCATTAAGGTGCAAGCCCATCATACAGAGATGCAGATTAAGAAACAGTTCAAGAATATCCGGGATTACCTACGTCAAGAGGAGAAGGTCAGAATCACTGCACTGCGGGAGGAAGAGAAACAGAAAAGCCGGATGTTGATGGAGAAGATTGAGGGCCTGGACAGAGAAATGCTGACTCTTTCCAACACCATCAAAGATATTGAAGCAGATGACATCTCATTCCTACAGAACTATAAAACCACAATGGAAAATGTTCAGCACACAACGCCAGATCCACCGCCAGTGGTAGTGATGGACATGGCCAAACACCTGGGCAACCTGACCTTCAGAACCTGGGTCAAGATGAAGGAGATTGTCTCCTACACTCCTGTGATCCTGGATCCCAACAGTGTCTTTACTGGATTCATCCTGTCTGATGATCTCACCAGTGTGTTGTACAATGATGTGCATGAACAGCTCTATAACAACTCCTTGCACATTGTCCAGGGTTCTGAGGGATTTAACTCAGGGACCCATACCTGGGACATTGAAGTTGGAAACAATAACATCTGGGAACTAGGTGTACTAGAAGAGTCCTTCCAGATAAACAACGGAGATACCGGTTTGATCTGGTGTTTTGGCTTTAAGAATGGCACATACAGAGCAAACGCGGCGGGGCTCGGCCCTCCTGCTGCGACTGTTCTCTCAGTGAAGCAGAAACCCTGGAAGATCAGAGTCCAGCTGGACTGGAACAGAGGAGAGTTGTCCTTCTCTGATCCAGACACAAACACACACCTCCACACCTTTAGACACACTTTCACTGAGAAACTTTTCCCGTTCATTTCTACTATTCACCATCTCCCCCTGAAGGTGTTGCCTGGGAAGGTGTGTGTCACGATGGAACACAACTTGTAATAACAAGAAAAAGACAATTATCCACAAGTCTTATGCTGGGTATTGAGATTTTCTAAATCCAACAGGCTGCTGTCAGTATTGGACATCAGTGCCTGTTTTCTATTTTATAATGTGTAAGGTTTAGTTGATTCTTCTTTTTTCACCACTGTAATGGAGTGGTATTATGTACACCAGCAAATACCCTGTGCTGCTAGACCTGGTTTCACTGTATTTTGACTTGTATTTTTGACTTGTAATAAACATTCAGATAAAAGGTGATTTGTGGTGTGTCTGTTTTATTGGCTGTGTGTTCATGATAATGTTCATACTGTATAAGTGGCCCAGGTGCACCTATAGGTTGCTAAGCCAGCCCAACGGTGTACCACAGGTTCGACTTGCAGACATGCATGTCACACCTACTAACTACTGTTGCATAGCAATACATGCATACAAATCTTTAAAAAACGAGTAGCACTACTACTGCAAAGTGCAAACATTACAATATGGAGTTAGTTCTTTCAGTTCTGTTCTGAAGGAATTCAAATTCAATTCAATGACTCAAGAAAATATTTATTTCCAAACCCAAACACCAGCATCTCAATCATATGGTGTCTGTCAACCATAATGAAATACCTATTACATTACAGTGTAATGTGTATTGTTCAGCCTGGACTCCCTGCATATTGTCCAGAGTTATGAGGGATTTAACTCGGGCACTCATAGCCGGGGCAGTGAAGTTGGAAACAATACCAGACTGGGTGTAGGGGTATTAGAAGAGTCTTTCCAGATAAACAATGGAGCTACTGGTTCAATATGGTGTTTAGGCTTTATTGGCACATCCCAAACGCAGAATGGTCTGACTGAGACTGTTGCTGTTGTCTCAGTGAAGCAGAAAGTCCATTTGGACTGGAACAAAAGAAAGATGTGCTTCTCTGATCCTGACACACACACTATTTCTATTCATTACTACTATTGGGCATTACTATTGACCATTGACAGTTGACAACTATTGGCCATTGTCCCTCTGAGGGTGTAACCCATGTTCTTAAAACACTGCGATACAGATTAGTTGAATTTACATTACAATTTGCATTTTAAGCAGAATTTACAATTTACTTTACAATTTACAATATATGCACTACAACATGGCAATACATTTGACATCCTATTGGTAACAGCTATTCTACAGTACCGGTATACTAGCCTGCGGTTCTGATTGTAATGGGAAGTGCATAACATTCTTGTGTGTGTGTGTGTGTGGTCTTGGGATGCGCACGAAAACACCTAAACAATTTCATTTACACTTCACTTATGCTGTAATTTTGTTGACGTTTTCTGGCAAAGCTTTATATGAAGTCTAAACTGTTGTCATGTTGAATTACTTCTAATAATTGATAATTCACTCAATGTGATGAGCTCCTCACTGGCTGCACCAATAGCACCGACCTTTCACAGAGGCATTGACCATAATATTAACAAAGCGATATTCAATTTAACATTATTGTATTAATAATTCATGTATTCATTAATTAGAAATTCCCATCAAATTACATGTACATGGGAAAATGTGAAAAGTCAAGTATTTTAATGCCATGTTAATATGATTTAATTGGTTGCACAATGCTGATTATTTATTTTACAGAAAAGATGACTGTGACTCTGTAGTGGTTTGTGACGTGGGCTATATTGGAGTATTCTGTTCATGGTGTCTGTCTGTCAATCAGTGAAGTAAGCAATTCACCACCCTGTTCTGTTTAATCATGTGCAAATTAGTTTGTGACTTGATTGAGCAGTTGCACTACTCATTGAGAATATAGAAATTAGGCTGATGAATAGGTTTTAAGTAAAGTAGGCAGACTATTCAAATGTATATCAATTGGTTTATTTTCCATTCTAATGAAAATGGCCATTCTATCCTAAACAGTCCAGAAACTGGATGAGATGATTAATCACTGCTGACAAGCTTTGGTGGGGGTTTGGGTATATGTATAGTATGAAATACACCTAGATAATCAGCTCATAATCATGACTTTTATATTATAGTGGTTACAAATTGAAGTATGTCTTTCATTTGTAGCCTTATACAAACATCAATTTCTAATTTTAGTTTGTTTTTTATTTTTGGGCATCTCTGGGCCATCCTATATCCCGTTTGAGTGGTACATCTAAACACAAACATTGATATAGAAAGACTACTTTTATGTCAAAGCCTACATTGAAATGACAAACAATAAGCTTTGTTATTATTATTATTAAGTAAAATATTAATTAAGATACATGAATTGGACTGCAAAAAATTCTGACACAGTGCCATTTTTAGTTATTGGTCAGTTCCAGGAAGGCGTTTAGAAACTAAAAGGCTATATAGGGAATATTGATAGATATATAATTGAAGATAATAAGATATTTTTTGCTGACCTACTGAACTCAGGAAATGTGTTTATAGTAAGCTCAAAGCTCAAATGGACAACTTTGAGAATCGTTTGACTATGCAGTGATGTGAAGTGTGGGCAGGGGCTATCCATCCGGTACAGTTATTGCCTTACCCACTATCCACTGTGATTGGACCATCCCTCTGTGAGTATATCGTAGGTCTGTTTTTTGTGTATTTGGTGTCAATTCAATGTGTTGATGTTAAGAGCTGAACCTCTCTTCTGGACTTGGAAATTGAAGTTATCAGATAGGTTTATGGTGTCCTTTTTTGAATGGCTATGTGGAGGTATCAGCCTCAATTTCTGGTTTCTCTTTACTAGTAGGCCTACTGCCACAACTCCAATTATATTACTGTACTGTGTAAGTCACATGTCAAAGTCAAGGCCCAGGGGCCAAATCAGGTCTGTGAATGAATTGTCTTTGGCCCGCGGGATGATACTTAATTATTATTAGTACCGGCCATCTGTCATATACAAGAAATTAATGTAACTCATTGTTTCACTTTCTCAACTCAGTTGGTTTACTTTCTCATATTACCCCTGTAAGCGAGGATCACAGAACCTGAAACCAAGATTTAATAATGCATTTTCAGTCTTAAGAGACATTGATTTTCGAAGGAAATCCACTTTTTTGCTGTTTGCCTGATAAACCGGTGCCCACGCATTGAAACACAATCTGGTGGCTCCGGCCCTCGACTTATACCAAAAAATTCTATTTTGGCCCGCTATGTATTTGAGTTTGTCACTCCTGGTGTAAGTGTACAGTCACATTAACTTTGATTGTAGCCTAACTATGTGTAAAAGACGATACCATTCATCCTTTTACAATTTTAAATGGGAATGGAGAGCAATGCATATACAGAATCTAAGATGTGTGGCTACAAAGACACATTTTGTATGGTGCTTATGAACAATGTACATCTAAGTGTAACAAACTTACGGTAATTTCTGTGAAAGTTTGACAATACTAAACAACTATTATACTTGCACCACCGCTAATACTAACATTGTTGTTCCCCCTACAGAACACAATTAACACATATCACTGGTGACATGTCGACATCAGGGGATACTGCAGGAGGAAATAAGTGATTATAACTGACAAAATGGATTCCTATATGACTTGTCAGGAAGAGGAACTTACGTGTGCCTGTCCTATGTGCCAAGACATGTTATCCTGTTATCCTGCTGTGTCAAACAATTATGTCAATCATATGCTGTACCTGCTGAATTCATGCCCTCTACATCTGAAACATGTGGATTGAAACATGGAATGGAATATCAAGAACCTCTCAGGATAAGTGGTTGAACCAACAGAGTTTCAGATACATGCCTTGTATATCTATCTCTATTACATATCTGGTTATGAGGACTGGAATAAATATCACATTGGAAACTAAAATAGAAAACGGACCAGCAAACAAATTAAACAAAAATGGCATTGCCAATTTCCCAGCTCAAGATGGTTTCTTAAACATACAGTAGTGCAATTGTTAACATTAAAATATAATAATTTGGTTTGCACATCAACACAACATCTATAGAATACAGAAAACAATCAAAACAGAACCACTGTACATACTGTCTTGAGACCAAACAATTCAGGCATGTGCATTGTGCACACACACACATGCAAGCACAGACACTTAAATCATTCACGCATGCTACGATTTACCATAACATTTAATATTTCCAGTAGCGTCTTTGCAGAAACCCTGCCCCCTCATTCCTGCGTGCTCGCTGTCCTCCAACTGGCTCTCGTTCCTTGAAAGCCTGCAGCCGTTCTACCTGCATGTTCAGGCGTGGTCGGGGGAGAACCTGTGTCTGGGTACGGTTCACTGCCACCCAGGCTCCCATGCTATGCTCTCTGTGATCTGCAGAGCCACAAGGCTCTGGCCTTGTGGGGCACAAGCCTCTAGGGCCATCACCTCCATAGAAGAGCTCCTCTCGAACCCTTTGCATGAACGGGTAGGGCTGTGACCTGTCTGGGAAAAGCCCCAATCCCTGGGGGGCATCTCCCAGGTGAAAACCAGGGTTTGCTTGAGGAAGGGCCAGTTGATATCCAGAACCTGCCCCAAGTTGCACCTCTTCACCACATCTTCCAAAGACCTGTTCTGAAATCGGTTCACTTTCTATGTAAAAATAGTGTTGGGGTACTGCACAAGAGCCTAGGGAGGCTGCTCCCACACCAAGTCCAAGGTTTGCTGGAGGAGGGGCCAGTTGATATCCAGAGCTGGCCCCATCGGGATCCTCAACTCCTCCACCTCCACTTGGCCCTGGAACCGGTTCCCATTGCACATCCTGGCTGGGCCAGGGTGCTCCACAGAGTCCACAGTGGCCATGGCTGGCTGTTCCCAGATCAAACACGGGAACTGCTTGCTGGGGCGCAGTTTGATCTCCAGGGTCATCTTTAAGTTCACATGGCTTTTGTGCCATCTCTTCGGGCTGGGCCTGGGCAATCGTTGGAGGCTCTATCATCTCCTCTTTGTCAGAGCTACACAAAGGCTCCAAAGTTTCCTCAACCTTGTCATGGCTCCCTGGAGGATCTATCATCTCCTCCACCGTGACATGGCTCCTTGAAGGCTCTGTCATCTCCATCGTGACATGGCTCCTTGAAGGCTCTGTCATCTCCGTCATCTCCACCTCCTCATGGCTCTTGCTCTTCTCCGTCACAAACATGGTCAGCTCCTCTGGAACGGCTTCTATTTGCTTCACTGAGCTGGAACTACTGGCCACCTCACCTATTTGATCTCCAAAGCTTGCTCCATCAACATTATCACAAAGTTTCATTTCGCTGATCTTCCTTGATAAGATTTTCAATGGCTCACTTCGACGATTGTAAATATATGGAAAGAGTGCTTCAGTGAAAGTATGAAAGAAGGTGTGCATGTGTGTGTTAGTATCAGGATCAGAGAAGGTCAGCTTTCCTCCATTCCAGTCTATTTCAACTCGGATCCTCCATGGATTGTGCTTCATGAGAAGATCAGTGGAACACTGTCTGCAGCGTGTTGTGTAACCACCATCAGCAAACATCAGTCTCCAGAAATTACCTGCACTTTCTCCCTTCCTATGGAAACTCTCTTCTTTTACGCCTATTGCCCAGCGAATATTCTTCCCAACCTCAACATCCCAGCTGTGAATCCCTGAGTTGAAGCCCTCTGCACCCATGGCGTGATACCAATAGTCAAACCTCTCTGGGTTGTCTGGAAGCCTCTGTTCCCAATCTCCGCGAACCACACTGGTCAGATCACTAGACAGGATGCATATTGGATGGGCAGTGTTGGGATCCAGGATGACAGGCGTGTAGGAGACAAAGTCCTTCATCTTGTTCCAGACTTTGAAAATCAGGTTTCCCCGGTGTTGAACCTCGTCTATAAGTGATCCAGGGGCCATCTGTGGGTCCTGTAGTGTGAGTAGGCCTCTTTCCACTGTGGCCTTGTAGTCCTGGATGACTGAGATACGTTCACTTCTCAGCTTCTTCCCTGCCACTTTGACCATTTTGACTGCTTTGACTAGTTTTAATATATCTCCATCCAGACTCTTGATTTTCTGCTTCATGTTCTGACACTTCTGCTTCATTTCCTTTCTCAGTGTAGTGATTCTGGCTTCCTCTTCCTCATATAAGAACTGGTGAAGCTTCTTAAATTGTTCCTTAATTTCCTTCTCTGTGTTCTGGGTCTGCACCTTAATGTATTCTTCTGCTTGCTCACAGTTTGTTCTAACATCATGAAAGACATCTAGCTTCTCCTCTAAATTGGCCAGTAATTCCTGTACTACCTCCTTGGGTTTGATTGCTTGAGTTTTCTCAGGTGAAAAAACTTCGCACAGGTTCTTCAGAACCAGGTTACAGGGTGGATCATCCATTGAAGATTTCGTTTTACAAACCGGACATTCCTTTTTTCCCTTTCGTGCCCACCATTTCCGCAGACAGGCTTTACAGATGCTATGGCTACATGACAGGACAACGGGATGTTTAAATATATCCTGACAAACGGGACAGGAAAAATCCTCCTCGGAAAAGGGCTGGGAAGACATTTATTCTGGCCCCTCGGCCCTCACCATAAGATTCTCTATAGTTTTGTATTAATGTACTTTTGTTAAAAACAGACCATTTGAAGTGGTTGATGACGTCAATGCAGTGATGTCATCGTACAAGAATGAAGCTATGTAAAAATGTTTAATTGGAAGTTCTTAATGTGTCTATTGAGAGACGATGGAGCTTAAGCACCAGGCCTGCAGCTTGCAGGGCCCTGGTGTGGCTGACTCGAATTGGTACATCTGTAGCTCCCGTTGAAACGTCGGTTCACTGAGATCAAGACAACACAAGAACACTAGCTAGTGCTTTAGGTCCAACACCTTTTTAGCACTCTCGGTGGGAGGAGACTCAAATAAGCAGATCCAGTGGTGGAGACCAGCCTTACAGTAAAATTTTACTGTAAGGCTGGGTTATAGTGCTGGCGGTGTGCTAATTGTTGTCTCCACCGTAAGGTGGTGACTATGGAACACACCCCGTCATTCCGCCCGTGTCTGTACCCCGTCATTCCGTCCCGGTGGTGACTATGGAACGCACCCCGTCATTCCGCCCGTGTCTGTACCCGTCATTCCGTCCCGTGTGTGATGTAATGATGACGTCATAGATCTCATAGCTGAGCCGGACGGTGGAGACCTGTGCCCCGTAGGGGCACAACTCTTGTTACACATGCTTTCATTCACTGGCAGCACATTAAAAACATCATTCTCAATCATGTTATGCGAGCATGCAAGGGGCCTTTTGATTTGGTGTAGCGCTAGCAGGCCCCCAAAGGGCTTGATTCGGCATTGCTGGGAGTATGCATCCAAGTTCCTCAGTGATTGTGGCATTATGTGGAAACGTGCCCATTCAACAAACTTTGAAAGCTAATTGTAGTAAATAAAAATCACACTCGTGTGAAGTGCATTGGGTTACCATCATTTCATCATGATTACTATGTATGATGTGCGTCCTTTCAGTCAATCACAGAGGATGATTCCATGCTAGACAGACAGATATAGACACAAAGCTGTGCATTCAATAATAAAATGGAATTGGAAAGATCTCATAGATCTTGATCACATTACTACATTGATAGTGTGTACACATTTGGTTGTTTTCCTCAATGAAAATGTCCAAATGAAACAAATAAGACATGAAATGATGCACCTGAGCATTAATATTATATGCAATGCAAAACATAATTGAATTATACTAAAATCAGTAAACTAGATCAGTGATAGGCCTACTCAAACTGAAACAAGGCGCATTTTCGACAGGCCCGCCAATTAAATGTCCCCAATTTCATGTATCCATCCAACTTTAAACTGATCAAATTGATTGACTGATCAATAGATTGTCCATGTAGGTTGTGTTGTTTAGACAAGTATAGTTCATTGGCTAACACCAAACCTTTACATATCTAGTCTTTAGAGTTAGCATTGTCCAATTAGTGCTATAGCGCCAGCTTCTGGCCAATGTTTGTGTTTTATTTCCTAGTCATTTCTCTTGAGCCTCTACCCTCTACTATACAGTCTGGCCCGGAGTGGCGTTGTTAAAATATCTCAAAAAAGCAGACCTATAAGTTCATGTAAAGGCTATCCAGTCAATACAAATGAAAACAAAACATTAAAACATTTATAAATTACTTTTGTTTTGAATCCTAGTGTCTAGTGCCAGATCATTAGCCCATTCAAATTACTCATTTACACTTAATTACACTTAAAGGACCACTTCACCACTTTTCAACGTATCTTCATATAATAGGTGTTCACTAATGTACATGATAAAATGCCACCATTTTTTACTTGGTCTGTGTCTCATAGGAGGGCTGTGGGCAGTTCAGAAATACAAGTGAATAGAAACTGAATGCTTTCTTTCTACTCCTGAAAAGTTGCCATGCAAAAATGGAAGCCATTGTTCTACGAATAATAAAACTATAAATAAATCTGTGAATGATGATGATTAGTGATGTTTATAGGAAGATATGTTGAAAAGTGAAGTGGTCCTTTAATCCCTTGTGGTTGTGATAGTCAAAGTTTCTTCACAGGTGATTGTGGAAGCGCTGTTTGATCTCCAAAGCCTGCTCTACCAGAATTCTCATATTTTTTCATTTTATTGATTGTCCTTGGTAGGATCTTCAAAGGCTGACTTTGACGATTATAAATACTAGGACCTTACCCGTTGTGAATATATGAACAACAAATTATGTACACAGTGTAAATATATGAGCAACAAATAATGTACAGTGTAGAGTGAATTAGCAGATCATAACAGTGTGGGTGAATTAAAGCAAATTAATAGATTATACCAATCATGTAAGTACAGTATGTAATTGCTTTAATGTGTAGTTGTGGGTAGGTTATACTTTAGGGAAAACAGTTGTGGCAAAGCAAGGGTGCCATGCAGGAACGTGGTGAAAAATCTGATAAAGTAGCTGTTTCTGTGGACATATGAAGCCAGTGGCAAGGGGTTTAGAAAGTGAAGGGGGGTCGTAATAACTGTGTTTGTGTGCGTGTGCATGCATGTCTACGCCCGAATCAAGAAGACGCACAGTGTAACCTTATTTGTGTACAGTATATCTCATAGATATACTGTATATAAGAAAACCTAATATATATGATATAATGCATAACGCATCAGGGAGGGAGAAGCTGCAGCTGGAGGAAATCCCTGTGTACTTGGCAGACACGCACACACACATCGCAAAATGTGCATGTCCCTGCTGTTGTAGAACTCAACATTATATAATATGAAAACAGCGGTCGCGTGAGATTGTAGATGGGCCGTTTTCGTTTGCGAGGCAGCCAGGGAAAGAAATGCGCCTGCTGTCGTTTCCATGACGCGAGAGTTGTGTTAACCTCCGTTATCATCATGGTGGGGCTGCTGCTGCTACTGCTGGCCAGCTTGAACGTGCGAGTGAAAGTGGCATGGAAAACAAACAACTGTCTTACAGTTTGAACGCACCTAAAGTGTCCGTCTTGCTTCCTTCCCGGCGTATCGTAAATCCACATTGTGCCAGCGTTCTCCTCCTCCGGCAACACCGCTCCCCCGGCAACAACTCCGCATGACAGTGGGGTAACACCATGGGTAACACCGAAAATGGTGTCCTGTGTTGTGATGCGTGACGTTAGGGGGCATTTGGACGTTGCCGTGTTAAGTTAATTATTCATTAACAATTGGTTGTTTTCGTTAGTCTCTTCCTAATGTTATGTTCAATGAGCGTGTGAAAACTCAGAATGATTGCTGTAGTCAGTGAGGACTTATGCTTGTTTCAGACATTCAGACGTTCATTCAGACAGTCATTTGCTTAGTTATAGTATTGATGATTGATGATGATATGGAAAGAGTGCTTCAGTGAAAGTGTGAAAGAAGGTGACTATGTGTGTGTCAGTGTCTGGATCAGAAAAGGTCAGATGTCCTCCATTCCAGTCTATTTCAACTCTGATCCTCCATGGATTGTGCTTCACAGGAAGTTCAGTGTAATACTGTCTACAGCGTGCTGTGTAACCACTGTCAGCAAACATCAATCTCCAGAAATTACCCGCAGTTGCTCCCTTGATTTGGAAAGTCTCTTCTTGTACACCTATTGACCAGTGAATATTTTCTCCAAACTCAACATCCCAGCTGTGAATCCCTGAGTTGAAGCCCTCTGCGTCCATGACATGATACCAATAATTAAACCTCTCTGGGTTGTCTAGAAGCCTCTGTTCCCAATTTCCACAAATCACACTGGTCAGATCATCAGACAGGACGCATATTGAATGGGCAGTGTTGGGGTTCAGGATGACAGGAGTGTAAGTTGTTCTAGACTTTGAAAATTAGGTTGCCCACATGTACGCCACTATTAGTGTTCCCAGGGACATGTAAAGTCCTCTAACGTGAGCAGCTTGTTTTCCACTGTGGCCTTGTAGTCCTGCACTGCCGAGATGCAGTCAACTTTCAGCTTCTTCCTCGTCACTTTGACTATTTTTGAAAGTGTTGATATATCTCTGCTTAGACTCTTGATTTTCTGCTTCATCATGTGACTCTTCTGCTTCATTTCCTCCCTCAGGGCAGTGATCCTGGCCCCCTCTTCCTCATATAGATACTGATGAATTTTCTTAAACTGTTCCTTAATCTCCCGCTCTCCTCTCTGGGTCTGGACCATAATATGTCCCATTGCTTGCTCACATTTTCCTTTAAGCTCCTGAAATACATCTAGTTTCTCCTCTACTTGTGTCAGTAATTCCTGGACTATTTGTTTTGGTCTGATTTTTTCGGGACGTTTCTCCGGGGAGAAAACCTCACACAGGTTCCTCAGAACCAAGTTACAGGGTGGATCAGCCGTTGGAGATTTCTTCTGACAAACCGGGCATAGTTTTTTTCCCTTTCGTGTCCACCATTCCTGCAGGCAGTCTTTACAGAAGCTGTGGCTGCATGACAGGACGACAGGATTTGTAAATATATCCAGACACACGGGACAGGAAAAATCCTTTTTAGTAAAAGAGTGGGAAGCCATTAGTGTGGAGTACTATCTACTTCCTCTCAAAGCATTAATACACAATAAGCTAAAACGATTGTCTCATTATTTTTGCTCTTGTTTCAGAATATTCAGAAATGGACAGTTTAAAATGGATGATGACATCACTGACATCACTGTGGTGATGTCATGATGCAAGAATCAATGAAAAAGTGATTTGATAGCCACTCATTTATTACAAGCAGCAAAGAAATGCTGATGACATTTGTCTCCAAGACTGGAGCAACAGCAATACAAAACATTCTCTGGGTCAGGTCTGGAGATAGGTTCTGAACCTCTCCACTGACTCCATTGAGTTAACCCAATGGCGAAAACTAGAATAACCAAAATAAAATTAGCGTTTACAAAATTGAAATTACTGCAACTGTGTTATGTGCAGTGGTGGAAAGTACATTACTTACATTTTTTACATTACAATTTGAATTTTGAACTTTTACTTGTGACCGAATATTTCTATCTTGCCGTATTACTTAAAATATTTGAGTAAATTTTCCACCATTGATGGTGGAAAATTATATTTTTTTATGAAAACTATAATTAACTAAAATCACAGAGTCAAAATGTCTCTAGTTATTTAAAATCAGCACATCCAAGTTGCTCTTCATACTACAGTCTAATTAGTGTAGTGTCAATAGCCCAATTCATGGGTCTCATTTGTAGTCCTTTAGCGGCCATTGAGGAACAACATAGTTTATATCACTTATGTTGGTCCTCAATATGGCTTTTAAAGAACTACAAATGAGACCCATAAATACATTTACTCGTGGCTACCAGCAGAGGGTGGCATTACGCTTATTTTTGAGGTATAGTGAAATATTGTCATTGTTTGATTGAACATGGTATTAACAACAGTTTATAGAGTAGGTCTAAGGCTCTTACATGGCCTATTCCAGGGTGAAGTGAGTTTGGGCGAAAGGATTTTCACCATGGTGTATTTCTTGTAAGGGTTCAGTACATACTACAGGGGAACCTTAAAAAATGTTCGGTCATCACGTCTTTCCCGTGATTGGTAGTGTTGCAGGCAAGTGAGTGCAATGTGTCCAGTGCATAATGAAGCGTAGCTACATGTCATCATGTATCATGTGTTCCATAACACACATGCAACAGAAGATGTTGATGTCCATTTGTCCGTGGATTCCTTGAGCAGTCCTTTGCCGGCCCCCAGACGGTTTCCCAGACAGCCAGTGGTCAGTAGTGGTCACTAGCGAGATATTCTTCTGGGGTAAAGCCTCATGGGTTCTCATGGAGCAGTGCCCTATAGGCCAGGTGTAGCTAATCAGTATACATGTACACCTCAGTAATGGCCGCACCCAGTCTGCTGTTTGTGGGATGGCTGTCCAGAGTCAACAGCTGGTGGCTCTCTGTGCCGCAGCCTCTGTGCGCTGTAAACAGACAGCTGTTTGAATGTAAACTGGGTTGTGTGAAATAATCCTGTTGTAAACGGTCTACATTCACTCCAACTCCTCTCTCAAGTTCATCAGAAAACTGTAAACAATGACATATGTGTGGAAGAGGAAATGGCTGCAGAGATTGTAGCAGCGGTTCCCAATCCCCCCCCCCATCATAAAAAAATGAATGAACAGAATAAAAGAATGGGGGATTCCTACAATTCCCACAGAGAATCAATGCTGCTACATGATGTTTAGTCAGAGGCCAGCATGTTTGTTTAATAAATGAAAAAGTCCAAGTACAAGCTGGGGGAATCTGACACCACGCCACAAGTGCAGTCATTCAATAGGACAATCCCTGCAAAGTTCATATGCTTACAATGTGGATCTGCCTGTATCCCTGCCTGATTGATTAATTGTTTCATTGACAGACTGATTTTTGCTGCAATACCAGCCACAAGCTAGTTGGATTGTAACATGCATGTCCTTGGTTCATAACAACAAGATGGGACTGTATCTATAGAGCACTGCTGTGATCCAGTGTCTGCTTTACCATTTTATGGAATTATAATGGAATTATAATGCATCTGCACAGGAACCCTAACTAAGTAACTTTTATAATGCACAAGTATTTTTTGAACAGTGATTGCCAATTATGTGAGCTGTGGGGATATTGCAAGTGGCCCCCAAACAATTTACCAAACACTATTGAATGATGCTATCAATCAATTGATTAGTGTAATATCTTGGCCAACAATTAATTGGTCTTTTGTATTAACTGTAATTGCTGTAACTGCCACTTTCCTCATTTTTCTATTTTTTGTTTCAGGATAGGCTCATACCCTTTTAGATTCAGCCTATTCAGTTGATAAATATTTAAAGTTAATTCTTGTTGGGTACTGTATTGACAAACAAGTTGTATTGTTACTGTGAAGGTCAAGTGCTCCATTTTTGTTACCATCTAAAGCCCTTATCCTAAACCCCTTATCATTTTTTTTTACTATTTTGAAAAACTTTTTGGAATAGTTCAATGTGCTAACCTATTGACACATTGTGAGCTTGTAGACTGGCCATTTAAACTATTGAAAAATGTTCTTTTGTAATAGTTTAAAAAGGCAAAGAAGTTAATAAGGGGTTAATAAGGATACGCCCAAAATAAACTAAACTAAAACTAAACTAGACTTCACCTAGATGATGCCATGCCAAGGTAAGGGTCACTAGGATTCATATGCTTAAGCACTCACGAATTAAACATTGTTTACACAAAATAATTAATTCAATTACATAGACTCTAGCAGCGCCTGACAGCTGGTGCAGCCTCAACGCTTGTGGTTTCAATTATACCTGTCTCAGACACAACAATCCTAACAGTCACCGGTATGTTCTGAGTGACAAACAGCCATGTGTTTTTGTCCTAGGGGGAAATCAGCTATAAACAGGAGTAACAGGGTAATGCAGGTTTCACATACCACACGCAACATGAAGGGACATGAGCAGCTCAGGGCTACAGAGGAAAAGGGAAGGGAGGGACTATAGGACCTGTCCCATTGTGCCATAGCCCCCACACCCTCCTCCACCCACCCCTAGACAGCGGTTGCGTGCCATATTCAGTAGGAGACAGACTTGAAACCAGAGGCAGAATGATGAGATGATGACTCAAACTGTGGGAACCTGCTTATTTGTCTCACATGTTATGCAATCATGCAGAACAAGACACGCGACACTTTGAGAATACAACATTTGAATCAAATAAATCCTGTGGGCAATGATGTCTAAATTGTGGCCATGTAATAGTATATGCAACATATAGTATAGTAATGTGTAAGTTTCAAGTAAAACACTGGTTGTCAATGTTGGATTGAAAGGCACACTTATATGACAGACAGACTGGTGAGTTGGGAGTCAGTTCCAGATGGCGGTGCAGGCAATAGACAAGCCCTGTCACCCTATGTTTGGCGTTTTGGGGACTACCATGGTTGGCAGGAGGTTGGCATCAGCAGACCAAATATATCATAAGATTATAAGACTGTGCAAATCTAGCAAAAACAGTCAATCTATAGTAAAAGCTTGTAGAATGTAATCGTTGCACACTGTTAACAATACATTGCACTTCCTGCAATGTTCATAAGACTATCTTGTTTATAATTATCATAACGTTATATCACTATATATCACCGTGTACTGTAGATGGATTGCTACAGTATCAACCACACATGCCAGCCCTTAGTGGTAGTACTGGTGTAACGGATGGTTATGCACATCGATAATCCAACATCTGTCTGCATTTGGGAATGGCCTCGTTTCCTAGTTCTATTTGAATGAATTTCTCTTTAGATCAGTCAATTTTGCACATGCTAGAAATTATACTTTGTCAATTATTGACATTGGCCACACATGAAACATATTTCTTTAAAGTCTACATTAAAAAAAGAGAAGAAAAAAAAGATGAGGTACGTGTGATATTAACTCATGGGGGTTTTCCTCAGTGTGAGCCCAGCCCTACCAAAAATGAGTAGCCAATGAACATTAAACACTTCCAGAGAGGATTAAGCAGAACAATATTCTTGCAATCAGCCCCGTCTGCCAGCAAACAAAATTATTGCATTAGCACTGAGCCTATCCAGACAGCATGATGTCACTGTTGTAGCTTTGCTTAAGATAAAACATTAATTACCAGAATTCATCACCACTGTGTCCTTAATACAACAACTGTATAAGTTCCAAATACTGCTATAAGTCTGAAAGGCTTATAGTCTATTGGAATTGTTTGAATTTAGTGCATGAATTTGTCTTTACAGTTTTCAGATAATCACCCTGTATTTTAATTAATGTATTATTTAGAAAATACCACCAAGTGATATTTACCAATCTTTTACGTATTTTTGTTTTAATGAACAGTGTCAGTCACTGACCGTCAGTCACTACGTCAGTCAATCACTTTAGTCACAGTTATTTAGTTACTTAGTTATTTATTGCATCCAGGCACTTGCTGGCCTAATGGTCCAGTCAGATGCCACTTAGGGTGCGTTCCGATACCGCAGCTTTAACACTCGCTCACTCCCCTCGCGTCCTCCACTCGCCACCTTAGCTCCGCCCCCGGCGAGGAGGAGATGCGAGGACAGAGTGGTCAAGTGGATTTGACATGAGATTCGGAATGTACTCAAGATGTCATTTCAAAGCGACGGCACGTCCGCGATTGCTTATGACGTTCATTACTTCACTTCAATTCAATGGGCTTCATTGGAAAACACATGTTTACATTGCCAAAGCAAAGGTGGAGAAATATAGGCTACTGTAAACACAGCTGGATCATAGAGCCCTGCGCCTTCTGTGGTACAGTAGGCTGTACAGTATAAATGCAAGATAAACAATTCATCAATGCTGCCCACGTCATTATATTCTGGGGTAACATATGCAAAGCATGTAATCCTTCACAGTTTCACTTATATTATTATATTGTGAAGGAAATGCGACCTGCCCGCAGCTTACGTCCCCCCCCCCCAACCCTACACAGTCCCGCAATTAATAACAGTGATTAGGATGGTAGTCTCTCTGACTTGCAGTTCAGTCCACATGAATAAATACATTTTCGTTTCCGTCATTCAGAGCAGTCTGTGCATTCAGGAATGCATAGTGGATTTAGCTTTTGTGGAAGATTAAATGGATATAATATCATTTATATAGCTTTTATTTATTATCCTAATATCACATATAATGATGCAATAAAGCCACAGCCACTGCTTTGTTGTTGTCCTTTCACTTTATATATGCTTTATCATTCTGAAGGTCTATATTTCAGCGAAAATGTGTCTTCAACAAACATAAAAAAACAAACAAAAAAAAGTGTAATGTGTGTCCGGAACACACCCATAGACTCTGGCCTGGCAGTGTGCTGCGTGTTTGTGTCCTCTTTGTGACAACCTTTGCTGCATGTCTCTCCCCTTCTCTCTTTCCTGTCTGTCTTCACTGTAAAGGCACAGAAGCCAAAATCAAATCAAATCTAAAAAAAAAAAAGATGCAGCCACCAAACCTTAAGGAGCATAGTTCATATCTGAGGTGCAAGCATGGCCATCCATGCCAAATTATTTTATTAAGGACAAGAGAGAAATATAAAAACAAGTTTCGTCAGCCACACTGCTCGTCCTCTTAATACTTTTGTGGCACGGTGACTTTGTGGCTACGTTGGTGTGTTCTGCCCTTTACAGTTAGTTGGCACAAGGATATAGTCTTACAGTATGTATCTGTACAGTGTACACGGACAAGATGTAAATGGGAGTTTGCTCACAATAGCGTTATACATAAATGGCATTCCACAAGACCATAGCAAAATTGCAACTAGCAATAGTAAAAGAAGAATAACAGAATAGAATTTATTGGTTCAGAGCATACTGAGACAGCCAATAATAACCCGGGATAGCCCCCACCTGAGATGTTCTATGGTCTTTGCTACTTCCACCATTACCCATAGAGGCACAGCAAACGTTAACATGCATTGATCACAGGGTAAAAGTGTTCCAGCTGTTCTTGGTTTAGGCTTGGCAGATGTAATGAGCTTTTGGTGATTTTGAGACTTCGAGACGGGGCTGTTTACCTTGCCCCATCAGAGAAAACAAAGACCAGGTTAATTGACAGAGTAATCCTGGTAATGATAAAATGGCACAGATATTTTGTGTGGTTATGTTTTGTCTTTGGTGAATCTACTGTAGCTTCAGTGCTCACTGAGGACAGGTGCATGCATTCATCATGAAACATCTGGTAAACTGCCATATGCTTCAAGACTTCACAGGCTCTCTCTAGCCTGTATTTTGTTACTGGCCAATTATTTGTTCCTTTCTATTATAATTCCGTCGTCCACCACTGAATGAGATTAAACCAAATTTCCCCCTTTGTTGTATTGTCTTGTAATTGTGCTAATATTAAAATCACACCCAGCTCAAGTAAAGAATCCAGTGGCAGCTTCAAATTATAGAACCAAATGGCACATTTGGTGATTTCTGGTGATTTCTGTTACCAGGCGGAAATATGGTTTTGTTGTGGTAGGCTTGTGATGGCCACCCTGTTAAATATGTGACTTGATGTCAGCATCTTGGTCGGCAGCCATGCCACACTCAATGTTTTGAGGAGGAATAAAGAGGTCACTTAATGGAAACATGTGGATAGATTTTGTTTCTAGACACCTGCTATAAATCTCATGTGTACGCCAGTCTCTCTTGCTATATTAAACAATGTTTTAAATGTTTAACAAGGAATCATTTTTTAATATATTTCTATACTACAATTTAACAACACAAATCGTGTACAGGAGTCTGTGGCACAAATATTTTCAGATGGGGATCCGTGGGAGCATTGGAAAACACCCTGTTCATGGAATTCATGTTGAATTTTCAGAATGAAAATATGTTATTTTACATGGGGGTGTGATGTCTAGGTCTGTGGCCAAATAAATATCATTTTGAGGTCCTAGCACACCTGCTTGCAGTCAGGGACTGTTTGGGAGGCTGTCAACCTTTCAACACAACAATATACATAACTTTTCTAATCTGTTCATGTATAATCTGATGTTTCATCCTTTCTGTAATGTCTGTGGTTTCCCACTGCAACAATTAAAGGACGCTGCTTTTATGTCATATATTTTATATGACCCTAGATAACCTCTGCAACGGATCCAATCGTTCTGAATCTCATATGCCGGTAAACTCATTTGAGGAGCTTAAATGTCTGGCTAACTTGTCGCGTCCTTTTGCCAACACACGCAGCAGTTCAGCATAATTTGTATGATTTGCAGAGCTACTGTGCTCGTCGTTTCCCTGAAATGCAGCTCTCGTTTGGCAAGGTAACAGGTCACATCCACGACACTTCGCCTCACTTTTGCATTGTGCTGATCACGTAGCCTGTCCTGCTCATCCAGCACCGTGTCTGTCAAAGCCACTCTGTACAAAGGTTTTCAAGATGGTCCTGTGGCTCTTTTTCAAGTACGAGCTAAGGAGCTCCATAACCTGAAACTATCCAGAACCTCTGGAATTCTGTGATGTTTTTTGTTGTTGTTGTTTGGGTTTCCATAATAACCAGAATCAGGGGTATACTATACTAGGGTGGGCATCCTGAAACAGAGGAATTGGATGAACCATATCCAACGCCAAGGAAGCAGTTCCATCATCACATGTGGAACTGTTTCTGGAACCGTGGTCAGTGGTCACCCTGTCAGAGCTGGTACTAGTACTACAAGTACTGTATGCTATACAATACCATCTGCTATACAATAATATTTTATTATCGCACTAGGCCTACATTGCCGCCCGGTGCCCGTCCCTCAGTGTTGAGGCAAGGAATATAAAAAATAAAAACTGTTTTTTTTTTACCCCCTCCTTGCCTTTTCCAAGTAGCACTGTTCAGCCACATTAAATATTAAGTACACCTTAAGAAATTAGGTGTCATATGCCAACTATTTAGTGGCACCCTGGATCTGTGGTTATGGATATGGTACTAGGGGTCATAATGTTGAATTATTGTCATGTCAGACTGTGCTATGCAACCCAAGATTAGTACTCCTGAGCAGGGCCAAAATTCAGTTCTCAGGGTTTTCTGAAAGCAAGCCTTACAATATGGAAACAAAATCAAGAATTTGTGAAATACTTTTCACTGTACCATACAGACAGTTCACTGAGCTCTATAGTGGAGAAGAGCCAATGGAGTGGACACACACCATCACTACTGAAGGACAAGAGCATGGAAAACAAAAAATGTCTGTGTCCAACAGCTGCAGCCTCATAACCAATCCTTCTTCTGGTAACACTTGGCTTGACAAGTTTGGAAAATTAGTGTGGTTGCCTCACAGGGAAAACCAGATTATAGTAATTGCCTGACTATTTATAGTGAAACAATAAAAGTGTTAGTTGCATTCAGTTCCTTGTGACGGCATGTGGGTCAATACATCAGTACCATCTATCATCATCATTGCCATCATCATCACAATCGCAATTTCCTAGAATTGCAAATCTTCTAATTTCTTCAATTCTAAGAGGAAGAACCTACATGTCAGGTGTCCATTTTGTGACCACAGCTCCCCCTTTTTAACTACTTAAACAAATACAAAAAAAATGAAGGTGATCTACAAGCTTGCAAGTGTGTGTGTGTGTGTGTGTGTGTGTGTGTGTGTGTGTGTGTGTGTGTGTGTGTGTGTGTGTGTGTGTGTCTGTGTGCGTGCGTGCGTGCGTGTGTGTGTGTGGGTGCACGCATGCGCTCCTAGATCGCTATACAGCCTGTGATTATGGACAGAACCCACCTAGATGCTTTGGCATAGGTAGCCTTCAGCAAGATCTGCCTGGGGAAAGTAGATGTAGCTGTAGGACATGACATGATTGATTGATTGATTGATAGATCACTTGATTGATCACTTGATTGATCGATCGATTGAATATTAAAGACATAACTCACAAGACTGATGAACTGTGAGTCGACGACACCATGAAGCATTTCTACTTGTTTTGTTTACAATAGTGGCCACCGTGTTCTTTTAGAGAAGTACGCTACAAATATTCAAGCATTCACTTCTGTATATAGGCAAAAGCAGGAAACAGGAGGTAAAACAAAACAAAGAGCATGGTACATATGAATCAATATTAGAGTAGAGTGCAAACTTGCGTGAGTGGAGCGAGTGAACAGAGAGCAAGTACCCTGACATCTCCAGGAGATAATACTCTCAAAAATACTTGTGGTCTTTAAGTGGTCTGGGGACCACTGGTCCACCAGTGGTTCTTGAGAGTTCCAGGAGGTCCCCAGCTAAATGATGGAAAGTTGGTTAACCAGATGTAACTCTTTGACAGTGTAAACAGGAAACCAAATGGACCCGCAAAGGTCCATATGGTTTCATTTTAGCACTCTCAAAGAGTTAAATCTCAAAATATGCATCATGTAAATTAGACCAAGTCTACACAACTAGAGAATGTAGAAGATTAATGGTCATTATGATCTGTTTGACTGTTTTGTTTCCCAAATCCAGCCTGGAATTGTGGACAAAAGGAAAAGAAATCTTTAGCTTTGGGGTCTGTGGGGCTCAATCGTCATCAAATGGTGGTCCATGGCTCAAATGCTGAATAAATACTGGGCCCTGGTATGAAAAAGGTTGAAAACCACTGTCTATCTGTCTCCTGCTGTGCGGTCTGTGCTGCCACCGTTTCCGCTCTCTCACTGCCTTGCATGCTTCCACCGCCTCCCCATCATCCATCTATAGGCTCTGTCTCTCTATCTCCCTGGCCATCTTAATTCATTCCCTGCATAGCCCAATTCTCTCTTTCAAAACATAATCCTATTCTTCAGGGAATGAATTGTGTCATAGCCCTATCACAAATGAAGGCTTCATATATGCTCTTTATGCCCAATAAAATATATTCTAAATTAATTAAATTAAAAGAGTTGTCTGACTGAAATCTTGGCCTGCTCACATGTAATCGTCACGCCCGCAAAGTACTACAGATCCAAACCATAATCACATATGAAACGCTTTTCAGCTGTTGCCATAAATGGAGACCCTTGATGTCCTCATTTCCTCCATGTGTATCAACATTCCCATATGGGCATGGATGGAGCCATGATGATGCCATGATGACAAGTCCTCCTCTGTACTGTACTGTACTTTCTTTCCTATTGATATTTGGTTGACAAATGTTCTCTGGTAGAGTTTCTCTAGTATTATATATGTACATTTTTATGGCCACGTCATAGATTTTCACATTTCCTCTGCTACAAGGAAACCTGATTTATGATACACCTTCAAAGCTTAATCACTGAATGACAGACAGGTCAACGCTAGCTGTTATTCAACATAACTGGCTTGAAACTGCATTTTCAACTGTTTCGAATTCCCACAAGCGGAATAAAGACCACAGGTCCCACCGCATTGGTGAGTTATCTCAATGGGGGATCCTCAACTTCTTTAACTTCTTCATGAAAATGTCAAGTTGTGGGATAGTACTGGCACAGCTATGCTCTCTGAGACCAGATGGCCCCTGAAGGCCTGTACATTTCCATCCATCTGCATGAAGAGCCAGAGTTTAAACTAAAGCCCTTTTCACACCAAAGGGACGCCTTACAACTTGTCCAAACAGACGCAAGGAGTTGTTCCTATGATGTGATATGGTAGATTGACTTACATGCACTGAGTTGCTTAGGACAACAGAAGATTATGAGGTCGATTGTGAAAAATGCACATTAGCACCACAGCAGCCAGATACCGTAAACAGAACATATAGCCAACTCAACCACTGTTGACTATACTGGCGGAATGCCATCCACACTTTTTGGAACTTAACCTAGATAGAATACACAGCATAAAAAGGGACAACAAAGACTAGATAATCATACTAATAATTCAGTCGTTTCTCTTGCCTTGTCTCTGCGGCGAGTTAGAAAAACGGTGAGATGTCGGTATCTCCTGAGATTACCTGCTATAGAGATGCACACACAACCGGCCGTCCGTCTGGCCTGCTGGAGATAACAAGGGACAGGCTACCTACTGTGCCTGAACCATGTCTCTGGCAGTTGATCCTTCGTACTGAAATGTTCGGAATCCTCTGGCTTTCTTGAAAGTCAAATAACAAACCACAGGATGCTTTGTAAAGTGACTAACGGTAAAGTACACAGTGAATGGCAGTCAATAAACTCAATATGCCAGACGAGACCACGGCTATGGCCCTTTAAAGCTGTTTTATGTAACACCCACTGATTTGTTGGAGAACAAACACATTTTTCTTTACCCAAAGATGTACTCATCGCTTGTCCTGGGGTGATATTTCCAGGCAGTACTAATATTGTCAACTAGGAGGTCCTACCAGGCACCAGGCTCTTAATGTCTCAGTTGAAGTGTACATCCGTTTGTTAGACCATTCTTAATCTGAGTTCCCAGAAGTTTTATTTCTTGACACTAGAAAAACAGACCATTACTAACCCTATCTCTAACGCTAACCTCCCAACCCATATGCATGGACTAACCAACGTGATGTCTGGACCAACAATCCTGTCAGGAGGGATTGTTGGGCAGGGGGAGTGGGATGAAGGCTCTATACGTCCTCCCGGTGTGGGCTCCTCACTGCAGGTGAGTCAGTCGGGGTGTCAAGTAAATGAGTCTGTGTGTGGAGAGTTAATTGATGTTAATGTGATCAATTGGCACTAAATTGGAGAAGGGGGGGTAAAAAAAGGAATCTAAAAGTTAGATAAGCATTGAGAATTATTTCAAAGCATAGATTCTCGATAGCAGCTTTAAGTAACCCTGATCATTGAATTGAGTTGAGACTGCATGTGTCCTGGAAAGATCTCTAATTGAGTATGAAAAGCCCTGCTGTGCCTGTTGTACTTCACAGTGATAAATAGTTGAGGCGAGGGAGAGTTTCCTGCTCTTTTTACAATCCCTGCACCGGAGGAGGCGTCATTTTGCTTGACACCACACATATATATTCCACTGTACATTAAACTAGCCCTGCATCATATAAAGAATAAGTGCTCTGCATAGGGGTAGATCATTTCAACTCTGTGCTGTTTTCATTGGGGTGGTCTATTTTCCCTCATACAAATTAACAGTAACACTGTTCCACATCATGCAATTTCTACATTCATGCAATTGACTAAATTGCTAAGACTTTGAACAATTAAAGGAATGCAACAATTGTTGATGTTTTTGACATACTTTGGCCATCACCACAAATGGGACAATAAAATCTATTCCTATGCATGGCCATGTGGCCATGCATAGGACTACACACCAGCCGGCTGATGTGACTGCAACCTTATACACTGGGCAAGACCTACCGGTAGCTGGTTGAGTGGTTTAACAGACGTAATTGAATTTTGGGCGGAATCACCGCCCAAAGAAAGGACATTATAAAGTAACAGATCTGATGGAAATACCTCTGACGGAGGGCACTTGCTGTCATGCGTCGTGGCCAGGATTTTGTCCTTGTAGGTGCATATTAAGGCTTGGAATGATGCTAGTTGTTCATCATTTAATATACAGTAGTATATTTCAGTTTTGTTTTGTCTTCATTATATCAGCACAGTCTGGCCAGAATATACTTGAATGAGTGCTAGAAATGAATCTCTTAACTCTTAAATCATCGGGACAAGTACTGTCTTTCGATCATCAAACTGTAGCACAAGCCTTCCAGCATTCACTCCCCTAACTTGACCTAACTCACAACAGAGCCCATGCATCACTCCGAGCACCTGGATCGGAGCTCCAATACATTATATCAGGAATATAATCAACCAAACACGGGCTGTTGTGCAGTAGTTGGACTTGGGTGACCCGTTTCTCACCTTTCTCCGTAGGAGAATTTCTCTGCAGAGGTCAGACGGAAAGAATAATAAATACATCTGCAGGCTAACAAACGCACTTGACCCTTGGGTGTCATGTCGAAGAGTCTTTCCTCACATGCATTTGGTGGTTGATTAATGAGTTCCTTTGGAGGCCCAGAGCAGACATATAGGTATAAAACCACGTGCCGCCCCAGTAATTTCCTTCACAGCAATACTTCATCCCCCACATTGCTATTTGTCCCCCCTATCAAATACTCACTGTGAAGGAATGCAACAAAAAGAATATTTCCCATGAAATCACAGGCTTCACAGAGTCAATAACTGATGGATAAGAAAAGTAACTTGGGGTGTGAAATATCCTAACAGGTACACTATCAACAGAGGCTAGAGGAGGACAAGTACTGATGAGATGAAAACACAAACATTTACACAAACATTGAAGACAAATATTAAAGACAAAAGTGAATACACACACTGTGATGAGGTGGGACATGTGCCACTGACTGAGACTTGAGAATAAGATGATGGATGATGATTGGGTGGGATTAATCATCAGAGAGAGGAGGGAGAATTATGAGTTCAATTGTGAAAAATGCACAGTTGTACAATAGCAGCCAGAAAACAGAATACAATATTGAGTACTGCAATTCGCATCCATATTTTGAAACCTAGCCTATATCCTCTGCCTGTCATGACAAATTTATTACAGTTTAGCTATGGATACATCTCATGGGGCCGTCTTTTGAAACATGGAGAAGTTTGAGAGTTCCAGTTTATTAGTATGCATTTTTTTGCAGCAATCGTATCTGTCTTAAGGATCTGTCTTTGGTGGGAAGGGAGGGCCCTTGTCTCATCAGAGGAAACCAATATTGCTAAAACAGCAACTTGGCTGGATGGCCCTCCACAGATTAATAGTTCGGTGTTTGTTTTAAAACAACATTGACAATGAAGAGAAATACTGTTTATAATGTTTTGTCGCTTACACAACCATGTTGTAATCAATGTTCTAATTTGATAAGAGAACCCCTCACTTCACACGGGTGCGATTTTTTCAAAACTGTAAATATTTTCCCTTTTTTAACTGTGTATATGATGGAACTGCACTGAATCAAGAATTAGGCCAGTTTTGATTGTTTGTGTAAAGAAAAACATTGTGTTGTAAGTAACTTGTAAACACAAACATTGAAGACACAAGTTGGGATGCAAATTCTGATTGGCTGGAGATGATGTATGAAAATGTGATGATAATGTGATCTGTGACTTTTACGTCACAGATCTAGTTTATTTATGTTTTACAGGCTGTATAAGTGTATATTTGTATGTCACAACTAGGGCTGTTGAATGATTCAAAAATGTAATCAAATTAATCACAGCTTCAAAATTAATTTACCGTAATTTCTGGACTATAAGCCGCAACTGAATATAAGCCGCACCAGCTAAATTTGGGGGAAAATACAGATTTGTCCCTGTACAAGCCGCACCTGACTATAAGCCGCACCTGACAATAAGCTTCATGTTAGAGCACTGTTGGTGGCTGTTACCTGTAAAAAAAATCCATAGATTATCTTAGCCGCACCATTGTATAAGCCGCAGGGTCCAAAGCATGTGAAAAAAGTAGAGGCTTATAGTCCAGAAATTACGTTAATCATTATTAATCACCATTCGAACTATGTCCAAAATATCCCTGCTTTCCTTTACAGAATTTGAACATTTAAAAAAGAATCTGGGGAAAAAGATCTGTTTATTTCTTAAATAATTTCTGAAGTTTTTGTATTGTCCTGTACTATTCCCATTCTGCAAGCTGCTTATTCAAATCAATCAATCAACAATCAAGCAAGCCAGCAATGTATATATACATTTATATGAGACAGTCTCTCACTTCACCACACACATTTATGTGCATTCCTGGACTTCCTGAAGAAAGGAAGACAAACCAATGTAGTTGGCTCCTGGAGCTACTGGAAATTTTGGCCCCCGTTTCAATACACACCGACCGGAACACTTATGTGTCCCACAAGACTCAGAACGTCAGCCTCCAAGTAAAGTGAGCTCCAGGTCAGTGCCAAAGTGAGCACTAGTGTAGAAACCACCTTATATTAGAATCCATGTCAATCTCCACCGAATGAAAGCAAAACTTCTTTCATTGATTTCATCAATAATTTTCCCAGTTCAGTTGTCACCTAATTACTTGCGTGATTTGGGCGAGTTAATACTCATGATTAGCTGTAAGTCTTTTACTTACGTCACCATTACATCACCTAAACCAGCCAATCGCAGTACTTCACGGGACTGTCGACCACCAATGGTTGTCGACCAACGACCACATACCAATTGCTTAACGTGAGCCCGATCTGCGCGTGCTGATCTAGTTCATGATGATTCAGCAGTGAGTGTATCTGGAGAATTTAAAAACAACGTACATGTGGACCATTAAAAACAATACTGCAAAAAATAGCTTTCACCATGGAACCTGAGCTAACAGCGGAGGAGAGGCTCCAAATGGGGCACATGATGAGTGATATACGGTATCAGATTTGTCGGTATCATTTTGGGGGTTACAAGCTGCTGGGGGGGTTACAAGCTGCTGGGGGGGTTACAAGCTGGGGGTTACAAGCTGCTGGGGGGGTTACAAGCTGCTGGGGGGGTTACAAGCAGCTGGGGGGTTACAAGCTGCTGGGGGGGGGGGTTACAAGCTGGGGGTTACAAGCTGCTGGGGGGGTTACAAGCTGCTGGGGGGGGGGGGGGGGGTTACAAGCTGGGGGTTACAAGCTGCTGTCCCTGAGCTGCTCTCCCAATTAGAACAGCAACTGAATGTGTTTTTCAACAGAGTGAGCACAGGCCTGGTCAAGTATAGCATATTGTGTATTAAAACAAAAAGGGGCAAGGACCAACCCCAAGGGTAGATGTATATCTAGAATAGGGGTAGACCTGTGGAATAGCCACAACAAACAAAGTCAAATTATTCTCGTTATTTTTTAAATCATCAAATTTGAAAAGCTATTTAAAAGAAGGGTTCTCAATAATTATAAAACATTATTATAGACAAAAGTCTCACACTCTTTTCTTGGCTCAAATATAAACCAGCTGACCATTGCTTCCAATGTCGGATGTGGTCCATCGAAATGTTCTCAATTGTTAGAAGTCTAAAAAGGCAATATAAGCTTCGGCTTCAGCCTAGACCTGTTTGGTGCTGTTTTAATGTCTACCGGCATGTCTTCCTAAGTACAAGCGCCTAAATAAACCAACTAACTTAACCTAACATTACCTAAGTATATAGAGTTTAAGTGGTTAAAAGCACTAGTAGTAAGTATGGGCTGTGATCACAAGATTGTCAGTCATTGACAGCCTGTCAACCACAAACGATAGCCGATGAGAAAATGAGGTGTGAATTATCTTGAACCAATTTTATGACAATCAATATGTTATATAAGCTGGTCCAGCAGATTTGAACAATTCTGAGATGAGAGATGTATAATGTAAGCATATTCTTGTTTTCTTTTTCTGTGCACAAGAAAAAAAAAACAAAAGATAAGACAGAATAGAAGATCATTAGCAGTTCTGTATTTTATAGTGGAATTCTTGTTTGTGATCAATAATGACACCCAATTAGCTACGCCTGTACAAACATACATAGGCTAATACCAATCATATAATTCTGATGTTTCATAAATATATAAAACACAATAATAAACATAGTAGAAACACAACTTAGGCTACATTTTATAAGCTGAGAGATGTGTCAGGTGCTGGACGCTGTGGCTAGAACTGCATGTGGCTATCAGGTTGCCCCCTAATGTTGATCTGTTGTAGTGAAATGTGCCCACAGAGGTTAGGATAATGTACAATAATGGTGGTCATATGGGAATGTAGGAATTTCTAATTCATTAAAGGATTAAATCCCTCGGAAGATGGCAAACTTCTGATTATTATTATTGTACATATTGCATATTTGAGTAACTTGCTTTGATAGTAATTTAGACTAGCTTGTGTTTCACCATGTTGTGTGCTTCATTGGCCATAGGGTCAGTATGGAAGAGGACTGTGTGTGTGTGTGTGTGTGTGTGTGTGTGTGTGTGTGTGTGTGTGTGTGTGTGTGTGTGTGTGTGTGTGTGTGTGTGTGTGTGTGTGTGTGTGTGTGTGTGTGTGTGTGTGTGTGTGTAAAATAGTTGAGTTTAATTTGTCCTACTGTACATTATTATTTTAAAATATATAATATATTTTTGTGTGTATATATAATCCAGATCAGACAAAAATGGTGGCATAACACATGTAAATAATTCATAAATTAATTCAACCAACCTGGAGTCCCTATTTTGGGCATGACACTATAGAAAAACATTTTGAAAAAACTTCCAAAAAATCTAATTTGGCAAATAGAGAATATCTATAAAACATTGCATGTCTTTGAAGCAACTCGACAGCAGCTGTGGCTGATTCTCAGGCCAAGCAGCAGAAGGACGCGCCTGGCTGGGTGGGTGTGGACTGTTCAGTGGTGTCTCCTGTGCGGTCCCCACCTCTCAACACACACGTACACTAGTGTAGCCGATTCCAATCACAAAGGAACTATACATGTGTTCCATTACTGAACGCCCATCTGTGTCCCATCTGTCTCTGAGAGCTATACTTGAAGACTTAACCACTCTAAAATGTGACTTTTCTACAGTCAGGAGTCACTGAGTACACTGCGTCTGATGTGATTTATTTTGTGGTCAATCAGTTCTTATCACACCAGAAAGAATGCAGGGCTCAAACCGGGTTTGACTGAAGCTGTATTTATGGGCTGTCACAGAGAATGTCATATTGGCCTACTGTTTATGTTGATACCACCTGACACCTCACTAGCCTATGTTTTGGTCCAGGCTTAAGGAAAGTGGGCATGACATCCATATGTTGTGCCCATAAGGTATGTTTGCAGTGACCACTGTGACCATCAGTTATTTTTATAGTTAGAAGAGACAAGGCGTTGGGGTAACCATCATCCCTTTTCATGTCAGGTACCTCCAAAGTAACAGAAGTACTGGAATAAATGTATTTGTCCAAAAAAGTGCCAGGAATCCCCATACAAGAATTTGGTTGTTAAAATATTAGGGTAATATTTAAATAAACAAACAAACAAACAAACAAACAAACAAACAAACAAACAAAGGAACAAACAAACAACATTTTGCCTTGCTTGGAACTACCTGGGCTGGAATGTCCTCAATCACCGTATTTGCATTTCCACAGCCCTCTTTGAAAACCACTGATAAAGGCAGCATTAAAATATTGGACCAACCAAATTACATGATAAAGAAATATAATTTTTGACCTAACTGTAGCAGGATGGGCGTCCACTCGCCTCTGCTCCACCCACTCAGTGGGCTGATTGTTACCATGCACTACACCTCCTGTCTGTCTCTGTTTGTTTGGGGGTGTCTTTACGCTTTTCCTCGGTGGGCGCTTCATGAGTTCCATTGGCGTGGCCGACCTCAAAAACTGCCTCATCTTGGGGGTTACAAGCTGCTGTCCCTGGGCTGCTCTCCCCAAATCAGAACAGCAACTGAATATGTTTTTCAACAGAGTGAGCACAGGCGTGGTCAACAAAGTATAGCGTATTGTGTATTAAAACAAAAAGGCGCCAGGACCAACACCAAGGGTAGATGTATATCTAGAATAGGGGTAGACCTGTGGAATAGCCACAACAAACAAAGTAAAATTATGCTCATCATTTTTAAATCATCAAATTTAAAAAGCCATTTAAAAGTAGGGTTCTCAATAAATATAAAACATATTATAGACAAAAGTCTCACACTCTTTTCTTAGCTCAAATATAAACCAGTTGACCACAGATGTTCTCCATCCAAATGTTCTCAAGAAGTCTAAAAATTCAATTTGTGTTCTTTTCTTTGTTCTTTGTTGTATTTTGTTTTCTTTCTTTAAGGATAGGCAATACAAGCTTCGGCTTCAGCCGTTTTAATGTATACCGCTATGTCTTCCTAAGTACAAGCGATGTAATTGACATGTAAATGCAAAGTGCCGAAATAAACCAACTAACCTAACCTAACATAACCTAAGTATACAGAGTTTAAGTCGTTAAAAGCACTAGTAGTATAGTAGTCCACTCCAAGAGATGGGTCAAAAGCGGAGAACTAATTTCACTGCGGTAACGTGAGTGACTAATCTGACGACTTTGACTTTGACTTTGTACGTATGGGCTGTTATCACAAGACTGTCAGTCATCGACAGCCTGTTAACCACAAACGATAGCCGATGAGAAAATGAGGTGTGAATTATCTTGAACCAATTTTATGACAATCAATATGTTCCATAAGCTGGTCCAGCTGGCTTTCATTGACTTCAGCTCCCCCAATACTGCAGTGGAGAATACATTACAAGCCAATGTATGGAATTTAAAATGTGCTTGTGGAAAAGCACAAAAGTATTAGCATCTACCAATACCAAATGCAGAATGTCCCATTTCACGTCTACAGCTAATGCTATTTTCAAATAGCTAAAATATAGAGAGAGCTTAACTGGTAACTTATGTTTCATAATTCAAATCAAAATCTAATATTTGGAAGTGAGATGTAGAAGTAAATCATGTCCAAAATAGACCACGGGGGGAAAAAAAGAAAAACAACCGTTTTAACTATTATAGTACAAGCAATCTAAGGTTTAACCTCAAACAAATTGCAACAGAAACTCTTTCAACTTTTTTTGTTTCCTTAATATGTTAGGAATAACATATCAAAAGTCCTAAGAAATCCAAGTAGGGGAACATAGTGAAAAATGCTGAAATAGATGATGTCACAATTTCCGATTTTCGTCTATTTAAAAATTAGATTTATGTATGTTTTCTTAGCTTGTGTCTAAAGAAAATGTTCAATACTTTGCAGAATTACATAGAAACTATGTCTGATTCTGTGAAATGATTGTTCAAGAGTTTTTTTCATTTATTGCAAAAGGAAAATCTTAATATTAATGCATTTTGTGAGCTAATATGGGACAAATTTCGTATAGATTATAACATCAGAAAAATGGTTGCAATAGGGCAAAACAAGTTGCAACAGAAACCCTTTAACTTGTTTTTGTTTCCTTAATATGTTAGGAATAACATATCAAAAGTCCTAAGAAATCCAAGTAGGGGAACATAGTGAAAAATGCTGAAATAGATGATGTCACAATTTCCGATTTTCACCTATGTTAAAATTAGATTTATGTAGGTATTCTTAGCTTGTGTCTAAAGCAAATGTTTAATACTTTGCAGAATTACATAGAAACTATGTCTGATTCAGTGAAATGATTGTTCAGAGTTTTTTTTTTTTTTTGCAAAAGGAAAATCTTAATATTAATGCATTTTGTGAGCTAATAAGGGACAGATTTCGCATAGAGCAGAAAATCTGAAAAATGGTTGCAATAGGGCAAAACAAGTTGCAACAGAAACACTTTAACTTGTTTTTGTTTCCTTAATATGTTAGCAATAACATATCAAAAGTCCTAAGAAATCCAAGTAGGGGAACTTAGTGAAAAATGCTGAAATAGATGATGTCACAATTTCCGATTTTCGCCCCTGGTGAAAAATAGAATTATGGAGGTTTTCTTAGCTTGTGTCTAAAGAAAAGGTTTAATACTACAGAATTACATAGAAAATGTGTGTGATGCACTAAAATGATTGTCCAAGAGTTTCATTTCATTTTTTGAAAAAGGAAATTCTTAATATTAATGCATTTTGTGAGCTAAAAATGGAGAAATTTCACATATAGCAGAAAATCTGAAAAATGGTTGCAATTGGGCCAAACAAGTTGCAACATAAACCCTTTAACTTGTTTTTGTTTCCTTAATATGTTAGAAATAACACATCAAAAGTCCTAAGAAATCCAAGAAGGGAACATAGTAAAAATGCTGAAATAGATGAGCTCAGAAATCCCCATTGATGTGAAATGAAAATGTTTAATACTGCAGAATTACAGAAGAATTGCACAATTACATAGCAACTGTGTCTGATGTAGTAAATTGATTGTCCAAGAGTTCATTTATTTATTTATTTTATTTTGGCAAAGGGAAATTCTTAATATTAATGCATTTTGCAAGAGGAAAAGGGACAAATTTCACAGACAAGAAATAATCAGAAAATGTTGCAATAAAAGATAATACTATAAACATAACTTTAACCTCACAAAACATAAATATATAATATATAAACTATTCAACATCTTTATCATCACTTTGAACCAGACTTGTGTTTGTGTAACACCCGGGATTCGAAACCGGGTCTCCACCGTGAAAGTCCAACATCTTAACCACTAGACCAAAAGGGACATCCCCTTGGTACGGGGGCAGATACTAGACTTTGGAGGTCATCACGACAGAGGCTGTAGCCACCAGCTACACTCACCTCCCTATTGACCTCCTTCCACAGGGAAACGCGATCCGGGTCACGGCACCACTGTAACACCCGGGATTCGAACTCAGGTCTCCACCGTGAAAGTCCAACATCTTAACCACTAGACCAAAGGGACATCCCCTTGGTCTGGGGGCAGATACTAGACTTTGGAAGCCATCACGACAGAGGCTGTAGCCACCTGCTACACTTGCACACCCTGTGTCTTTGCAGTTTACACATGCAACAGAGCAGACAATGCTTCTTGCAAGTGCACCTCAGGCTGCTGCAGTTGGTCTTGCAGGTGCATCTGAAGACCCATAGCAGTTCCTGAGCTGGAGGTATGTCTGTCTGGACAGGGATAATCACCCCATCATTATCCCCATTCTTGCGGCAAGAGCACTCATGCAGTTCCCTTCCACTGCTGTACTTGATAATGTGGTACTTTGCTGCTGTGGCTGGAGATGGCAGACTCTCTGGCTTTACAAGAGATGCTTCTTGCAAGTGCACTTCAGGTTGCTGCGGTCGGTCTTGCAGGGAGACCCGTCTCATAGCAGTTCCTGAGGTATGTCTGTCTGGACGGGGATAAGTGTAGCAGGCGGCTGCACTGATGGCGTGATGGCCTCTAAAGTCTAGTATCTGCCCCTGGACCAATGGGATGTCCCTTTGGTCTGGGAGCAGAATAAAGAAATTTGGTCCCTTTGGCGTGAAAGTCCAACACTTAACCACTGTTAAGTGTTGGACTTTCAGGCGGGAGACCCGAGTTCGAATCCCGGGCGTTACATAAGCACCCCATCACTCTCTTCCCATCCCCATTCTTGCGGGAAGTCTGAGGAGGGTCTTGACTCATTAAGCATTAAGATACAAGCATTTTTGTAAGAAGGTGGCATCTTTTGTGGAGCCAGAGAGTCTGCTACCTTCAGCCACAGCAGCAAAGTACCACAGTCTCTGTGTCTACTACCAAATACAGCAGTGGAAGGGAACTGCATGAGTGCTCTTGCCGCAACAACTGGGATGGGAAGAGAATGATGGGGTTCTTATCCCTGTCCAGACAGACATACCTCCAGCTCAGGAACTGCTATGGGTCTTCAGATGCACCTGCAAGACCAACTGCAGCAGCCTGACGTGCACTTGCAAGAAGCATTGACTGCTCTGTTGCATGTGTAAACTACAAAGACACAGGGTGCGCACACACAAGTCTGGAAGTGATGATGATGATGATGATAATTTTACAATATACAATGTAAACACTAAAAACTGTAATACATTAGGCACGATGATGAAGGTGTTGAATCATTTATATATTATGACAGCATTGCTTTTGTAACTTTTACGTTTTGTGATGTTAAATTTATGTTTATAGTATTATCTTTTATTGCAACATTTTCTGACTATATTTCTTGTCAGTGAAATTTGCCCCTTTTTCCTCTCGCAAAATGCATTAATATTAAGAATTTCCTTTTGCCAAAATAAAAAATAAAATAAAAAATAAACTCTTGGACAATCATTTTACTGCATCAGACAAAGTTTCTATGTAATTCTGCAAATTATTAAACCTTTTCACTGGACACAAGCAAAGAAGACCTCCATAAATCTGTTTTAACATGGGCAAAAATCGGAAATTGTGACATCATCTATTTCAGCATTTTTTACTATGTTTCCCTACTTGGATTTCTTAGGACTTTTGATATGTTATTCCTAACATATTAAGGAAACAAAAACAAGTTAAAGGGTTTCTGTTGCAACTTGTTTTGCCCTATTGCAACCATTTTTTTGATTTTATAATCTATACGAAATTTGTCCCTTATTAGCTCACAAAATGCATTAATATTAAGATTTTCCTTTTGCAATAAATGAAAAAAACTCTTGAACAATCATTTCACTGAATCAGACATAGTTTCTATGTAATTCTGCAAAGTATTGAACATTTTCTTTAGACACAAGCTAAGAAAACATACATAAATCTAATTTTTAAATAGGCGAAAATCGGAAATTGTGACATCATCTATTTCAGCATTTTTCACTATGTTCCCCTACTTGGATTTCTTAGGACTTTTGATATGTTATTCCTAACATATTAAGGAAACAAAAATAGGTGGAAGAGTTTCTGTTGCAATTTGTTTGAGGTTACCCCCTTTTTTTCTTAGATTGCCTGTACTATTAAGCAAACATATTGTATCCTAATTTTATGCTTCAGCGTAGGACGATAGCCATTCTGCTTAAATATCCAATCTAAAAGGTCACAGTGCGCAGCCAAACTATGTGACCTGTAGTTATGTTATTTTCACTATCATGGCAAGTTGTTTGAAAACCTACGCCTATGATAAGCCCCATAAGTGGTTTTACAGTTTAAGGATAAGTGTTTTTTACTGTTTTCCTCATTCTCTTGGAAGCATTTCTTGAAAATCTAACCTCATTCGCTCAACAGCATGTCAAAACCCCAGACCAAGAACCATTGGCCGGTAAACGGTTTCACTTCTCATTTTTGTTGTGCACAGTTGTCAGTGCACATGCAATTCTCTTTCCACTTTGACATTCCAGACAAAACAGAACGGCTCTGTCCAATTCACATTGACACACTGGTTCATAATGGGTAATAAATCATTGCATGCATAATATGTACAATGAGCATTGTGTTTGCAAAAAAGATAATGCCAGCATATGATTGGGGTAACTTCATTCACACAATTGAAGTATATAACAGAGAACACATGCTAGACTCTTCGTCCCCAGACTCTTCTCCCTCTTGGCTCCAAAGCTGTGAAATAAACCCCCCATCATAGTCAGAACTGCAGGCTCGCACCCAATTTCACGCCGTAATCTGAACTCCACCTATACTCCCTCTGTCCCTCATGCCACTTTCTGCTTCAGTGCGAAATAGCAACTATGCAGACAGTAACACTGGCTACTCATTCCCAGGTCTTTACTTGTGCAAGCAGAACAAGTGCAAGTAATGCGATCGGTTCGCAGTCATCAGTCATCAGTCATTGTCCAACCCTTGATGGACTCTGACGATTCCATCTTCGAGGAGTCCATCACTCCGAGGAGGAGAATTCCACCCCAGAAGGCTTTCTTACCTTTATTCCGTTTTATTTATTTCCAAAAAAAATAGTCCAGTTGATAATTTGTGAAAAAACAAAAAACCTTATGGCTGTCCTACCCCAAAATAAGCTTAGAATGGGGCTATGGGATGTAGTTCAAATTCACCTATTTCCATCACTCCATGCAATTCATTTCATTTATTTTCTCTCCACCGTGTCAGTAGTGTGTTAGTTAAATATCCAATCTAAAGGGTCACAGTGCGCAGCCAGACAATGTGACCATTAGTTCTGTTATTTTCACTATCATGGCAAGTTGTTCGAAAACCTACGCCTATGATAAGCCCCATAAGTGGTTTTACAGTTTAAAGATAAATGTTTTCATCATTCTCTTGGAAGCATATCTTGAAACTCTAACCCAGGGGTCAGCAACCTGCGGCTCCTGAGCCGCATGCGGCTCTAGAACACAGCCCTAGTGGCTCCCTGGCTGTAGCATTATTACATACACACACTGGGGTGATCCGCACCAAAATAATATAAACATTTCAGTCACCCAAAACGCGTTGCGCTGTCTGACAGTTGCCAGTTAAAGTAGCACTTGGCCATGTCAAAAAAGCCCAGCAGTTATCAGAGGTGGAGCTTTCAATCTGATCCACCCATTTTCAACAGTTTACTCAGTTTACTATGTCATTAATATATCTTAGAGATGTTGTGTGGGCTAGAAATGGAGTTCTGTAAAACTCTGTTTTTTTAGAAACTCCATTTGTGTTGTGTTTCACCATGTTGATGTTTTTTCTTTGAGGACCTTTTTTTCTGAGAGTGTGCAAATGGAACCAAATGGACCCGCCAGGGTCCATTTGGTTCACATTTGCACACTCTCAGGAAAAAAAAAGCGTCTCCAGACAGATTTTGAATTTAATTTTGGGTCGAAAATGGCTCTTTCAACATCTTCGGTTGCCGACCCCTGCTCTAACCTCATTCTCTCAACAGCATGTCAAAATAAGCTTAGAATGGGGCTATGAGATGTTGTTCAAATTCACCTATTTCCATCACTCCATGCATTTCATTTCATTTATTCTCTCTCCACCGTGTCATTACTGTGTTGACACTCACACTTTCACTTTCACTTTTGGCTGAACACGGTTTATGGCTGAACAGTGGTTCAAGAGATCAAAGAGAAACGTCAGCCCTCTCCCCCAGCTGACCTGCTTATGTGAGCACTTTGTAGCAGGAGAGGTCTCCGCCAGGCCAGACGCTGGAGGCTAGAGGCTGTGGTTCCTCCATCCGTCCAGTAGTCTGTCTCTTAGCACATCAGTCTCAGATTAGGTCTGGCACTCCTCAGTTTGAATTTTCATTTTGCTCACCCCAGAGTTGTGGGTGACCAATGAGTTTTTTTTTCTGAAATCTGATTAACTGGCTGTTGGAAATACATCTTCCACACTGAAGTTCCAGAATAATATCTACACATTGATACTTCTCTAGTATAGTCCCTGCTATCTGGCTGGGTACAAACTGTGAACTGAGTGGAAGTGTGTCAAGGCCACTGTGCTGTGTGTGTGTTCACACATGGGCTGATGCGCAAAGATGATAAGGTCACAGCAAATTTAATTTAATTATTTGGTAAGCCCAGGTCTAGGTCTGGTGGGATTCATGGGTCTCATCTGTAGTCCTCCACCAGCCATGTTTAGGACCTCACAGGTGATTCAATGTCTGACTAGGCTAACCAGACCAATTGGAGGCCTAATCAGACATTGAACCACCTGTGAGGTCCAAAACATGGCTGGCGGAGGACTACAGATGAGACCCATGAATAGGCTTTTGGCCTACCATAAGGCGCCAGATCTAATTTGCTGCCATGCAGCCAATGAGAAGACTTACACCATAGCTGTTCAAGAATACCAGCCAATGATTGCATCAATTGGATCATGAGATCACAGCAAGCTCGTCCATCATCCTGCGTGGGCATGGGCACCACAGGAATACCTCCCCATCAACACTCCCTGCAGGAGCAGACCCATGCATGGCCTTTGGACCCATGCATGGACTTTTTGTGTGAGTGTATGTGTACGAGTGAGACAGACTTTCTCCAAACCAAGCTCCATCTCAAAAGTGCTGTCAGCTGTCCAAACAGACTCATTTCCATTGTAGAGTGTAGTGCTGCATTCTTTTCACAATGATGGTAGACCCCACGCTTCTGTAACCGAGGTGTCTTCTCTGACCCTACTCTCTCATTGGTCCCCTACGTAAACCACATCACAAAAACACCATTCTTTCACCTCAAAAACATCACCCGTCTCTGCCTCTCCCTGGCATCCTCAGTGGTTGAAACTCTCTTTCACACCTTTGTTGGCTGTGTTTGGTTTAGAGTCCATTGCGCAGCTGGACATTTGCTGAGTGTTGCTAATCTTCTATTTACGTGTTTGTTTGTGGTTATTTTTATTTATTTGTTTGTTTATTAATACCATATTATTATGGCTTTCAGCTCACACATGAAATGTCACATATTTTTGAAGCGGCAATTCACTTTAAAAAGAAAACACAAACATGAACAGGTGAATAGAGCTGAAGTGGTTCATTCTACTAGTGCGGCATTACTCTTGAGTGCTCTTCATTAAATTATAAATTAGCTTCTACTTGAGTCATCAAAAGTAACAATACGTTTACATAATTAAAGGGGTTCCCATTAAAATATAGAAGCATTTAAAATTAGATGGTCCCTTTTTATGGATTTTCTAAAAACATGTTTTCAAATAGGAGTCTATAGCCAAATACATGTCAAATTGTCATTCTTTGACGTGAAAATGTTTGGAAGATTGCACTCTTCCATTGAGTGCAGTCTTATTCGCTGTAATTTGTATGGAAACATTAACACTGACAACATTTTGAGTATACTGTACTTCTTCAACTGTCTTATGAATCGTTTGCCGTCTTCACTAATCACTATACCAACTTACCAATGTTTTTGAAAACATAATTTGTAAGTTTAAAAGGGGCCAAGAGCGATGCTACTGTAGCCCTGCATGCCAGAGGTTACTGATCTCCAAAAGCTCAGCCACAACCACAAGGCTCCAGAAGTTATGTGAGAAAGAATAATCTTTCCTGCACTCATATCCCTCCAAGATATCATTCTATTATAATAATAACAGCGCTGAACCCAGGGCGTATCATAATGCCATCAAAACCCACATCTCCCACTACTTAAAGGATTTCACTGTAGGCCTACGTGCCGCTTCAAGATGGCAGCAATGTGTTTTGCATAGCCAATTAAGGGCAAGGGGTTACTAACCTATTTTTGGCAGGTGAACCCATGTTGAGGTCAGAAAATTCTTGTGGCTCAAGGCTTCTAAAAGCACAAAGATGTGTTTACACTGACCATGAGCCCAGAGCATGTGAGCATGAGATCCATCTCTGGAAGGGACAGTTCATGTAAGCAGCTCCAACAAGCTGACATGACACATGCATGTAGGACCACTGCTGCTTGCACATGCCACACTTTGCAGCAGTGTAAAAAAGCAATGTAAATGTAGCCACCAGCCATGACCCAGCCACAACGGCCCCGCCAATAGGGCTGAGCCCGATTCGCGTGACTGGTTGTGCTTTGGACTGGCGAGTGGGAGTCCCGGGTTCAATCCCCGCTTCCGCGCAATACTACATAAAGGAAAACACTGTTTCCCCATGGGATGAGAGTAGTGACCTATTGCCATGAACCACAAAATATATATGACAAATGGTAGGTCCACAAGTGGGCGGCTGTGGCTCAGGAGGTAGAGCAGGTCATGAGAAAAGGGTCGGTGGTTTGAATCCTGGCTCCTCCTGTCAACATGTCGAAGTGTCTTTGGGCAAGACACTGACATCCACCTTTCCACCAGTGGTTGCCACCACTGGTGTGTGAATGTGGGAACTGAGGACGTTGGCATTGACTGTTTGTAGAACTGCTACCTTTTTATTATCTAGGGGTTTGGACTGGCATGAGTAAGCCATTTCACAATTCTAATCCACATTTGAACTGCCCAACCACGGGTTCTTATTGTCCCTTCAGTTTTCTCATACTGATGATTGATTGAGTGCTGTACAAACACTGCCATTGCAAATGCAATCATAATAAGAACAGTCCAGAATAGTCCATTATAAGTTGCAGAACAGTCCATTACACGTTGCAGAACAATACTGTTGGCATAATTCACAGACAGCAGACAACAATCCTCCAAATGAGCCGCTTCCTAGACACACACACACACACACACACACACACACACACACACACACACACACACACACACACACACACACACACACACACACACACACACACACACACACACACACACACACACACACGCTCTTTTTTCTTCTCCACCCCATTTTTTTCCTTTCCCCCCCACATCTCCCGAGATCTACCTGTGATCAGTCCGAGATCTACCGGTAGATCCCGATCTACTGGTTGGGCTCCCCTGCTCTAGGGACACCGCCACCCTAGCACCACAGGTGGGCTCTGTTATTTCTGTTCCCCATAGGGGTTTTATATATTTTTTCTATCTCCCTGCTCTTAATGTTAATGATGGTGTTTAATTGTGCCGAGCAGGGAGAGAACAGTAGAGGCGAATGCCAATGCACACTTGTATTCTGATTTATTCTACAATAAATATTGGTTGTTGTAAATCATGTGTGTGTTATGACTGAAATGATGATAATAATACAGCAAAGACCTATGCTATTTTCAATATTCCAGGAGACACCAGGTTGAAAGTGGTTAAGATGGTCTCTAGAAATACTTTAGGGGACATCTGAACACAGTACTTGGATTTATTATAAGACAATCTTTATGCACATCATGCTTAACAGCCAAGTCAGGGCCAAAGCCACAGAAATATGTGCAAATTGCATCTGCTGGCTAGAAAGTAGCTGGAAAGTAGCAGGACAGTTTTTATCTTTCCCTGAAGTCCCTGAAGGCAGGAAGAGAGCTCTGTGGTCGCAGCAGCCGGTATTCTCCAAACAGGGTTGTTATATGAAGCTATATAAATATACTGTACAGCAGTGACTCCCAAACAAAGTACAGAGGCACACTGGTGCACTGTGAGATAAGGTTGGGTGTGACGACAACACTTTATATTTCAATATATACAACTATAGAAATGCTATGACTTATGTCATGTTGTGCTATGGACAGCTCAGAAACAAGGCTGGAGCCAGGGGCGGATTTAGGCATGGTCATTATGGGCAGCCGCCCAGGGCGGCATCGCGAGGGGGGCGGCATAGCGAAGCACGGTGGCAGGTGGCAGAGTGGTTAAGATCACTGCCTCACAGTAAGAGGGTACTGGGTTCGATTCCCGGTCTCGGAAGGTGCTGGGTTCGATTCCCAGTACGACCTGTGGGAGTTTGCATGTTCTCCCCGTGACCGCGTGGGTTTCCTCCGGGCACTCCGGTTTCCTCCCACCTGAATGAAACATGCAGTGTAAATGAGTTATGATTGTGCGTGGATGCTTGGTGTTGGTCGGAGGGGCCGTTGCGCACAGATTGGTTGCCACGCTTCTGTCAGTCTGCCCCAGGGCAGCTGTGGCTACAACGTAGTTACCATCACCGGTATGTATGGGTGATAGGGTGTGAATGGGATAGTCTGTAAAGCGCTTTGGGTATCTTGAAAGGCGCTATATAAGTCTAAGTATTATTATTATTATTATTATTATAAAAAAAAAAAGAGAAAAGAAATCGGCTATTCCGTCACTTATTGTCATTGCAGCATGGATCTACAATACAGGTATTGCGCCCACTTGCGCACAAAAAATGGTAATGTCGTGCAATTCAGCGTGTGTGATGTGTGTCCTGGTCTGGGGGGTCCAGTTGTGGTGTTACCGCTGGACCGCTTGACTTCAATGTTAAATGCGCTCTCGCGCTCTCCAATGCGCTCTCCATATGAATCTTTTGAGATTTGAAAAAGCAAGAGTTCACTGGCGAATGGTGGCAACAGTATTTATGATACAGTAAATAAAATCTTACCTCACATGGTTTCTTGGGAAGTCCTGATTTTATTTTTTAAAGGTTGAGAAAAGTCAACAGGGCCTTTTCAAATCTCAGAAATTTAATATGGAACTCTATGGAAATATGGGCATTCTTTCTGTCAGTGTCTTCGTGCAGCAGGTGCACTAATTAGTGGGGACTTTCCACAGTGGTTAAAGGAGAATTCCACACCAAAACATATTAGGAGCAATCTACCTTGATTCCTGTGACATGCGTAATAATGCTCTTGATTATTGTCATAGATGCCCCCTTTTCTACATTTCACCCTGAGGTCCCCCTTCCTCCAATGCAGTTTGCATTATAGCTACTTATTCATTGAATTAACTGAAACTATAGTAGACTATAAAGCATAAACTCAAATGCAATCAAGACTAATAATAATAAGGGTAATAATAATAATAATAATAATAATGCCACCCCATGGAAGGCTACTTTTTGCCTGTGTGATTTATAGCCAACTTTGCTTCGAAGAGTTCAGTAATGCAAATGCATCTCAAATTGATCATTAGATTATTGATATTATTATTATGAAAAAATAAAATAAAGGGAAAAAGAAATCACACCTGTGTGAAGAAGGTGGTGTCGAGGTGACATGCTCACTAGATGGTGATATCTACTCAGAAGGTTTATGTATTTTATGTATTATGTGTGTGTGTGGCATTTTTTTTGTAGTAGGCCTAGTATGGACGATGGTCTGTTTAGTCTTGAGTGGAGTAGAGGTGGTCGTTGGGTTGATCCCGGAGGGTGTGTGTGTGTGTGGGGGGGGGGGGGGGGGGGGGGGGGGCGCCAGCAGGGGATTTCGCCCAGGGAGTAAATCACTCTAGAACCGCCACTAGGCTGGAGCTAGCTGTTCTCAATGACACCAGTGGCTTAGCCCCAAGGCCTAGTGGAGGTCAGCCGCACACAAAGACACTTTTTATGTATTTTTTGTGTGGTCCCTATTCTGCCCAGAACAGGTTTTACACTTTATTGAATTGATGTAATCACCGTCCTCAAACTTCCTCACTCCTTACACGGTTACCTACTTTTACCAAAACCTCCAGAGATACTGTACAGTGTCTCTGGGGTGCCTAAAACATTATTAAAGTCCCAGTGAAATGGAAAATACTTTTTTGACACTTTAGAACACATCTGTGGTCTTTATATTGCTATATCTAACAATAGATGTCAAATATATGGGAAATGTTCCACTTTGTGTATTTTATCAAACGTCCATAAAAATATTTTTTATAACTTATAACCTGAAATAACCTGAAAACAAAAACGTGCAGCATGATGAGGTGTCTACGATCACTTAAATAAAAATGAAGCTGACCTGTTTTTATCCCATTTCTGTATCGTCCTCCAATCAGAGTTGGCTTTTGATTACAGTAAAAACACTCTCTGGATGCCAGAATGGAATTAAAACAGAGTATTACTCAGTTTAAGCTTAATCATCAGGTTATAATACTGTATATCTGAAAGCATTATAAGAATAAGCCACATAATGACAAGAGTGCCATTCCACGGGTGCTTGTAGCAGTTGTTGATTTTATGCTGTAAATGGCCTGTAAAGCATGTTCAAATCATGTACTGTATACCTTTATTGTACCTATAATTTAATTAGTCAAGTAACGACAACAACTAAAGTTGCATTTTAGTCAACATGCTTATTTCACATAATACCTCTGGGACCACTTGGCAAACAAGGAACGGTGTCGGTGCTCGCTGGCTTCTAAGCTGCTTCTCACTTTTCTTTTCTTGTGGATTTCACTGATGCATGATGTTTACTTTACATTATGGATTCTACCAGGGATTTGGCAGCAGAGCGGCAATCTGATGTTTCTTTGTGTACATAATCTTCTGTCACACTTTGTAGCCACCCTTGTTCTATTATATTCGTCAGACGTGTCTTTATTTTTTCCCCTTTTTGACATGACACTTCTGTTCAGCGGGTAGTACCGTCAGTCGTGTTAATCCACAGTACTTGTTTGTTGTGTTTTGAATGGATGGAGTGTGTGGGAGGGACAGCAGAGCCTCTCGCTATGAATGACAGATTGATGCGAGAGATGAATGGATCTGAACACACAAGGTGACCCATGAGAACAAGGTCAGCAGAGAACAGCTGTGATGTGAAGCTCAGATAGAATCAAATCTAAATACAGAGTTGTATAGATTAAAAGCTCACAACTCAAAAGGACGTTGAAAGCAGTGGTTTTGGGGGGTGGGAAATGAGTGTATTTATGGAGTGTTATGAAGTGATCACATGTGTCGCTCACATCTATAAACAATGCCAAACACTTCGCTGTTCGACTGTATATTCATATTTGGTTTGAAACCGTCCAACATCAAATCTCATGCATTGCTGATACTACTGCAACCTACTATCAGTAAAATAAATATGGGTACTGTAAAGGGAGCCTAGCTTAACAACCCATTTAGCTAATCGATGTTTAGTTTTAGATTGATTGAACAAATTAAGTCATGCTTTGATATTTGACATTTACAGTTGGTAAGTAATAAATATATAATTGCTATCCATTTTATTATCATTATTGGTACCAGTAAATATTAAATAACTATAATACAATTTTACAATATTACAACTGTTCACTGACACACTGTGGACTGTACAAAGCGTACATACAACTCTTTATGGTTCCTGATTAATATTTAAATGTACTGTTAGCCCCCTCTCCCTCAACAGATCAACACTCTAATCGAAGTATGGTATTTAGAGAATTTGCATCATTGGTTTGCTTTCTTTTCCTTCTTTAGTATTAGCTCATTTAATTGAGACCATTTAAACAATTTATCATTGTCAGAGGGGTACTGTACAGTTCACTGGATGAATTCAACATTAAGGCCAAGAAAACCACATATAACAACAGAGAAATGCATATGACTGACCCAGTCCCAATCATTGTGGGGATGGGAGGCGTAGCCAGATTGTCAGTCTTTATGTATTGTCCTTTGATTTTTGCAGTGTCACTTCAGTCACTGAATAGACGTTAATCATTAGCATCAATTATAGGCTATCCTGTACTGCATACCTGGACATTATGCGGCCCGGGGGCCAAATGCGGCCCTTTGGCTGACTCTGACCGGCCCGGGGACCACCAGTGGTCCTTGAGAGAGTTCCAGTTAAATATGGAAAGTTGGTTAACCAGCTGTAACTCTTTGAGAGCGTAAAAATGAAACCAAATGGACCCTTGCGGGTCCATTTGGTTTCATGTTTACGCTCTCAAGAGTTAAAATATTCATCATCTGAATTAGCCCAAAGTCTACACAAACAGACAATGTTAAAGAATGGTCATTTTTTACCTATGTTATCCTGTTTTGATTGTAAAATTCCGCCTGGTATTGTGGAGAAAAACAAAAGAAATCTTTAGTTTTGGGTCTGTGGGGCTAAGATGTCATCAAATGGTGGTCCGTGGCTCAAATATTGACTAAATAGAGCTCCCTGGTGTCAAAATGGTTGGTCTTACTCTTACTTTGATCTTAAATCTTAAATTAATATTACGCAGACTTTAGTTCAGCCTTTAGTCTTGGCCCTCCACAATATTTTATGTATCTCATTTGGCCCCTTGGGAAAAATAATTGCCCAGCCCTGCTATACTGGAACAGGATGCTGCACACCAAAAAGAACAGCGATGCGTTAGCTCAGCTGGTACGGTACTGCATAAAGCCTGACCGATACATCAGTTTGAGTAATACAATACAGTAAAATGTCAAAACAGGTGGTCTATGTCCGGATTCTAGGTTTAAGACCAGTCTCTATGCTACAAGCTTGGACCCTGCTCACAGGCTAGTACTAACCCTGAGTATTTGAAAACCTATAGCCCCTTTGGGAACCCTGCATAACATTTTTGTATTTGAGATAATGGTATACCAGTATATGGATCCTTGGAAGTCCAGGGGTTGACACTAAGGTCTCGGAGGCACTTGCCCATCGGGGAAGTGCAAGTCAGGTTCTACTTGCCCTCAGCTCATGGTCACTTGCCCCCCAAAAATATAATGTAAATATTGCAGATGTAACTCTTGAGAGTGTAAAAATGATCATCTTATGTTAATTTGCCTGTTTTGTTTCCCAAAACCAGCCTGGAATTGCAGAGTGCAATGACTGCCTTCAAGACAAATTTATCTTGTGTTGTGTTATAGTGGACTAAGTTGCACACTTGCCCGATCGGGCAACCAGGTAGCAGTCTTCACTTGCCCCACCATTTTTTTTACTTGCCCCGGGCAAGCGGGCAAGTGTTAGTGTCAAGCCCTGAAGTCCATGGCTTAATTCTCTCATTCACCCAATGGTACTGCTCTCTCTGTGCACCCGTATGGAAAAAATGATATTCGAACTCTTGAAAGTGGCACCTTTCATACAAGCCCCTTTACAAAAAATACTATGGATCTTATTCTGTTTTGCATGGCATATTATTCTTATACAATTATATGCATTATATGCATAATATACATCATATGTTTCAATTTACAAAAAAATAGTATCTATTCATGTAAGCACTGGATATGGTCATCCAACAAAAATAAGTTGCTAGGGTTCCAAAAGGGTAATTTCAAAAATAGCAAAAACAATCTTTTTTAATGACAGCTACAAGACAATGTTTACGCTGTGTTTCTACAGTTAGGTCATTATGTCTGACTGCATCATCTCATTGTGTAACAAGTTTTAATCAGTGCAACGTCGGGTGTTCCTTAAAGGGGAGTTCCACCCATTTTCAACATTTTACTGTCATTAATATACCTTAGAGACTTTTACTAGAAATAGAGAAAAATTATTAACTTCAAGTTGTGTTTCACCATGTCAATGATTTTCTTCAGAGGTCCAGTTCTCTCTCCCACATAATAGGGGAATGTTTTTATTACAATTTTATTGCAATTCCCAATCGCTGTGGTGTAGCCCGGTATGGAGTAAGTCCTCTCATTGGCTGCATGGCAGCAAATCAGGTCTGGGGCCTTGAGGTAGGCCTGAAAGCCTATACCACCAGGCCTGGGCCTGGGCCTACCAAATAATTATCCATGATAATTAAAACCAGTCATCAAGAGCTTCAACTCATGATGAACAAAGCAAGGGAGTACAGTAACATTTTTAATTGGGGGGTCAGGTGATTTCTGGACCTTTTGACTTGCAGGTTTTATTTATTCTGTATAATTATTTGGTAAGCTCAGGCCCAGGGCTGGTGGTATAGGCTTTCGGCCTACCCCAAGGCCCCAGACCTGATTTGCTGCCATGCAGCCAATGAGAAGACTTACACCATACCCGCTACACCACAGCGATTGAGAATTGCACCCAATATCTGTAAGCAATATTAAATTAATAACCGTAAAAAGTTGAAAATAGGTGGAATTTCCCTTTAACCCATAGTAGACGGGAACCCCTAGTGGTAGTTTTACCCTAGTTTGACGGGAACCCCTACAGGGGTCTGTACAGTATGTACAGTATCAAAAAATGTCAAAAATTTGATGGTGTTACACAATAATTTGAAGTTTTTCAATACACTTAGGTCAGTATTTCAAAGACATTTTTAGAATCGGGATAGTCTACAATGGGTTAAGTGCTGGAACGTAACTAGGCCTATGTATAGTCCATCAAGTAGAATCGTGGCCACATACAATATATCAATATTGGGGGGCATGGGCATGAAAATGTTTCAGAACCATTGCTTCTATAGTATTTCCACTGTCTTTATGGCTGTCCTGCCATGGTCGAGTACGGTGACAGTTTCTACATGGGTTTGTGACGTGACAATGTATTTAGCTGGGGAAGAGCAGAGGGAATTCAGCAGAAGCTGAACATCGGCATGTTGTTTTAAGAGGCGGATGCACACACTTAACCACAAAAAAGCTGTTTTACATTTTATTAGCTTTGGCAAGATAAAAATAAGTCACTCATAAAACTCTATATGGTCTGCTTGCCGTTCTGCTTGCCTGACATCTATACTTTCTCCTATACTGCTTTGCCTCAAACCCCCTTGTTGAAAGCAAACCCTATACATCTGACGTGACTTTGGCTCAGGCGATAGAGCAGGTCATCCGTGGTTCAGCGGTTTGAATCCCGGCTCCTCCTGTCTACAGTGTCCTTGGGTAAGACACTGAAGACCAAATGGAGCCGTAATCGGTGTATGAGTGTGTGTGTGTGTGTGTGTGTGTGTGTGTGTGTGTGTGTGTGTGTGTGTGTGTGTGTGTGTGTGGAATGTACTATGTAAAAGCGCAAAGCTCTATATAATTGCACCATTTTGGCCATTTATCTAGTCTAAGTTCACAATGCATTGTGATTTGACACAATGCAAACTTGTAGATCTGCTATTTTTAAAATATTTTCTTTTTTTACGTGTGAAATGCGACATTTCACAGGTACTTTTAATTTTGGTACTTTAAATATATTATTATATCAATACTATACTAGTATACAACGACCAGCTCAGTGGCCTTGTGGTTAGAGTGTCCGCCCTGAGACTGGGAGGTCGGGGTTCGATTCCCGGCCGGGTCATACCAAAGACTCTAAAAATGGAATGCAATGCCTCCCTGCTTGGCACTCAGCATCAAGGGCTGGATTGGGGGTAAGTCCCTGCGATATACTGGCGTCATGTCCAGGGGGTGTACTTGTACATCAAGCTGCGCTATAGAAACAGGAGATAGACTCCTGACCTATATGGGCCTCAATGGCTCAGCCGGGCCTCCTGACATCATGGCCTGGCAAGGCTATTTACTATACTATACAACAGCAAATTTTGAATTCTTAACTGTTATTTCATATATTACAGTAGGCCTACTGATTGTGAACAAAGGGCACAGATTACTATGAAAACCCGCAAAGCCTGTCTGTCTGTCTGTCTGTCTGTCTGTCAGTCTGTAATTCCATCACATCTCGTAACATGCTCCACAGTAAGCAAAAACTAGATTCATCATCAGTCCGGAAATTAAAGCCAGGCCCTACCTGGACCCCAAGTGGGCCCTAACTGGACTGGCCAGAGGACGCATATGTGTCATTTAATTTCCCTCTCCACACACAAGTTATATGAAAAAAATTGTCAGACAGGTGCCTCATTCATTAGGCCTGGGCTACGTCACTTTTGTTTTACATATAGGCTATACCATGAATACAGAATCCTCACGCTATACAATAGAATCACAAACAAGTTAACAACCAACAGGAACACAAACTAAAACAACTGACAGTTCCAAGCCAAACCAACCAAAGACCATAGGCCTATTTAGTCCACATGAGATTCAGCAAAGGCGCAAAAAAATACACAAGAGGAGCTGAGGACCAGGAGGAGGCATGTTTATAAGTCCCAACAAGTTGACAGGCAGCGCGCCTGGGCTCAGCGACCCGTGTGTTAACATCATCATCATCATGCCTCACACAGCCCTCCCCGTCAGAATGTAAGAACAGACAATAATACATAATATAACGTTAAAGTTCAGCAGTAAGCAGCAGGTCAGTTGGCACGGCGGCCATAGTAATTAATGCTATATAATTTCCCCCCTATACTAGCAAATATTATAGTGAGAATTAATATAGTTAAAGGCTTAGCCTACCTTATACTCCAAAATGTTCTCTCTGGGGTGAGTCCGGGTGACGGTGATGAATTCCCTCATCATGGCATTTATATCCAACGTGTCCAGAATGTCATTATGTACGTGCATGAGGGATAGATGGGTGAGTCTTTTCTGGGTCATTGTGTTGCGTGCGCGTAAAACTTTTCAAGCGCCTAAGGGTGGAGAAGAACCGATATTGGCAGACTGAGGCTTCATTAGACTATCCACATCTTTGTACAAGGCCCTGGTTTGTGGTTGAAGCTGGGCGAGACGTGCACCAACTTCTACAACTGCAAGGGCGCCTTTAGCTGCGTCTCCAAACGCCTTTAATTGGCCCAGTAGCCAATCGATGATGAAAGGCTGTTGGTTTAGTGGTGCCACCGCTGTAGTTAGTTAGTAGCAGTAGTGTTTCAAATCATTTGAATTATAAGCACTTTAATTTGAAATAACTGAGGTTGTTTTGCTTGCCATCATGTTTGGTGGTGCTACTGTAGCCCTGAAACATCACGAGCGTCATGCGATGCGTGGCTACTGCTACTGCTGCTTCTGTTGTTGTCCATCTCCTCTCCCTCCGACAACTACACGACACGATTGTTAATTTGACACGATTGTTAATTATCCTCTCCAACAACGTTAGCATTCGCCCCCTCTTGTACACTGCTGCTACTGGTGCTGGGTTGTACAGTCAGGTTCTTGAACTAAACTTGTTTTGGGCTTGTGCCTACCAATGAAATCATTAATTCTTTTCTGAGCCATGCTAACAACAACAACAACGACACACTGTCAGGCTCAGCTGACCGGTGAGTTACTACTTGGTTCAAATGGCGCGGACCGCGCAAGGAAAGGTAACCGGAAATAGCGTCAGCAGCAGAGCAGAGATAATTAATAAATAAATAAATAAATAAATAAATAAATAAATAAATAAATAAATAAATAAATAAATAAATAAATAAATAAATAAATAAATAAATAAACACGCAAAAAAGCATATTTTATTTTATTCTCCAACCAAGTCATTGTATTTATGTGAATAACCTTGACATGTTTTATTATTATTAGTTTCTATATATTTTATGTTATTTTTCCCCCCTAGTCGAGGGGGTGCTGTGCCTAGAGGGAGTGCTTTTTTCCTGACTGAGGGGGTCAGGGGCGGATCTAGGCATGGGCATGGGGGGCAATGCCCTAAATGCCCTGCATGCCCCACCAAACACTATGGCATGCAAAACAACCCAAGATATTTCAAATTAAAGCGCTTATATTCAAAGTGATTTGAAACACTACTACTGCTACAGTATAACTAAATACAGCTGTGGCACCACTAAACCAACAGCATTTCATCATTGAAAACAGAAAACTCTCTGAGTCAGACATTTAGCTTTATGCATGCTGCATGCCTGTTGCAACTTCAACAACAACTGATATTATTATTGCTGCTTTAGTTGCCTAGTCAAAGTCTTTTAACTTTGATGAAGTCGCCCCCATACATTTTCTCTTGCCTTGTGCTGTTAGGAGAGGAGATGACAGCCTCCCATGCACCCCATGTTCCCTCAGTGATACCAGAGGCCCCGCCTCGCCTTACTATTAGCATACATTTTACGGACCCGGCTAGAAAATGTAAATAAAAATAACAAGGTCCATATCTGGGCATTATGGACATGTTTTGGGTCTTTGACAAGGCCGCTGCTCACCCTGATCTTACTGGTACTTTTAGGTAAAATGTATAAAAGATTTTTTGGCCTTCTACTTTGATGCTGCAGCTGTTTCTCTGCAGACAGACACTTGCTTTGCTCTGCAGATGGTCCATATCTGTTATGTCAACAAATAGGCTAATCAATGTCAGGATACAGGGTTGTGTCAGGCTCATGATAAGCAGTGCTAGTGTGGGGGAGAGTTAGGATATTCGTGTACCCGGAAGCAGAGCGGAGCAGCCAGGTCACGTGACTATACAGAGCCTCTTTGAGTCCTATTTGAGTATAACGCTCATAATAAGTCTATGATAACGCTCACTAATCCTGCAGTCTTGCGAGACTTTGCTGGTCCCTATTAAATCCCATTCATTTCATCGACCTCCGGCTTGATAGTGGACTCACAGGGTCCCTCCATGCACATCCAGCAGCGAGAGCGCCCTGGCGCATAGGAGTGAACGGGAATATCCTAACTTTCCCACTACAAGGCTCTGGGGGGTATGGGGTTGTGGGGTTGAGGCTGCGCTTTAGCCAATCATGGCGCAGCAGTCTCCAGCAGTTTCATAATGAGCCAATAGAGGTGAGGTGGAGTTACATTCAAATCTGTTTACAAACAGAGTTTGTACACACACACTAAAGTTGCCTATATTACCTAAGTAATTATGGTGCTGAGGCATCACTTTACTAGTATTAATTGGGATACTGAAAATATACCATATTACTTTAAGTTTGAATATTTGAGTACTTTTTCCACTACTGTATGGGCAACAATGGAAAGGGGACTAAAGATGTGCTGGATTAAAACTTCAACATTGGAAAAACAACAAAATATGCACACCTGAATCCACAATGGGAGCAGCGTTCTGGTGTGCGGATTTCTCCCTCTTTGAAAAACACATGTCTATCTGCCTAACTATAATTTAGCACACTATACACAAGTTGTGTATATACTATTTTGTAATTCCTTTTGAATCTGACCACCATTCAGATTTTATGTATTTGGCCTATAAAAGCTTGAATGGAGTTAGTTGGTTTCTGATTGACTGCAACAATGTAATGTTATATTGTATAATTAAAATCATAGTGTTTTACCAGTCATTTAGGGGGCCCACTTGCAATAACTTTGCAGTCCAAACGGCTGCTGTAGATCAAGAGAGGAGGCTCTGCATTGAGTTTCATTGAGTGTGTGTGTGTGTGTGTGTGTGTGTGTGTGTGTGTGTGTGTGTGTGTGTGTGTGTGTGTGTGTGTGTGTGTGTGTGTGTGTGTGCGCGCGCGCGCGCGCGAGCACGTACGTGTGTGTGTGTGTGTGTGTGTGTGTGTGTGTGTGTGTGTGTGTGTGTGTGTGTGTGTTATAGGGCCCAGAATCTTTGATTAATATGATATCTAACGTTAACAAACTGAGGACCATGCAGATTTTTTCCAGGCTCAGTCATTAAACACGTTTGGCATCCACCACTGGCAGGACGGCAAGCGTTTGATCTGACCCATAGCACACTGTCTCCATTACACACACATGCTCATCATCCACATCTTTTTTTTTCTCTTTTTTTTTGCTATAAATATATAGCTCCCCAGGCGTTCCACTAATGATGACCCACTTCCTCTTATGGTTAAGATGTGTAGTGTAGTGTAAGTGTATCAATATCAATGGAAGAAAAGGTATTTGAATGTTTTACTTTATTTAACCTTTATTTAACCAGTTATTTAACCCATTGTGAATGCCAAATCTAAAAACACCTTCTAAACACTGACCTGTTTTCTGAAAAACGTCAAATATTTATATAGCATCAATTTTCATATTGTACATACTACACACTGTAGACTACAGAACCCTAAAGGGTTCTCACTGCCTTCCAAGAGGGTTACGTAAAAGTATCAAAAGCACAAAAGGGCATTCCATCAACTGATAAAGGTATATCAAGTTAGGATGGATAATATCACCCATTGCCCTTAATGTATGTGTTATTATGTGGCTCTGTGGGGTGAGTTTATATCTCCAAATATAAACTTGATTAATATAAATATTTGAGGTACCAAAATGGGTGCCTCAAATACAAAAAGTAGGATTTAGAGTGGAATAACAGCAACTTTATTTGCATGCAACCCATCTCCTTCAATCCCACATTTATGGAGTTCAGTAAGTCAGTAAAAAGTTTCTTTTTTTCCATACTGTAGCTGAGGAAGCATACCGTAGTTGACCTGAACAGTTTCACAATATTCCCTATTACATACTAAATGTGCTTCTCTTTCCAACACTAATATCGCTGTCGGTCAGAAACATTAAACTTTTCAGGGGCGCCAGCCTCTACTTTATTCAGCTATTTTTTCCTAACACACACAATGAATGGATAATTTATGTGTCGGAGCAAATCCACTATTTTCCTCCTACACAAAAGTGAAATTCCATTTGACAATTTAATGGAGAATTTACGTTTTACTTTATGTGTTTGAGCAAAGTGGTATTTTTGTTAAATTTACATTGACAATGAATGGAGAATTTACCTCATTATGTGTATGAGCAAAGCAACATGGTATGCCATGATGATGTCGATAATCACTCCACACAGGTATTCAAATTTGAATAACAAATCCAATGGAGTCCCTGGCATGTGTTGTACAATCAGGGCTTGGACCAAATAGGTTACAAATTAATTTGGCTGGTCCTTGACATGAAAACGTTTGAGAAGCACTATACAACCACTAGATCATTCAGAAAGTAGCTTGCAAACTGTTCATTTTATTTCAAGAACCCCATAACTCTCAGAGTGTACACAAATCAAATGATTCCATTTGGAAACGCTCTCAGAGTTACAGACCTGCAAGGGTTCATTTCGAAACTACTCAAGGAAGCCAGAGGGGCCTCTGGGCCACACTTTGAAAACCACTACGCTAGAGTTCATGTGGATAACTGTACCGTGCAGATTGGTTAAAATAACATTTTATTCATTGAAATAAGTCCTGGGTTTTACAGCAGGATGGTTCAAGAACATTCCCAACTCCGGACAATCCCCACTTCATTGAGGAGGGATTTTTGTTTTTCAGTGAACCTGCATACCAGCTGTTATTGGACACGATGCAAGAATGTTCAACCTTCATTACATTTCATCCAGTTCCAACATTCTCCCACGTGTCTTAAGACATTGGTTCTCAAAGTGCGGCCCCCATAGCGCAACCTATAGCATTAAATGAAGGCAAACCATAACAGCATTTTATAGTTGAACGATTTTTGATATATCTAATAAAATTTTACACAACTCTTCTCTCATTATAAATGAACGTAAATTTACCTGATTAAATTGACCTGATTACGTCATTTCTGGAGACAGGCCTCTGGCTATCTGGCAACTTTTGTTAAGTCTTGTTGAAAGACTACAAGGTACAATATGGTTCTTTTTTTTGGTTTGTTTGTTTTTTATTACATGAAACATGACATAATTTATCTTAAACGTAAACATTCCTCAGTGTCTCTCCAAAGTTTTTCTTTAATCCTTTTTAAGAACATCTTTGGATTTTTGAACAATCTTGAATGTCTGCAGCCTACTTAGACACGGAGGTGCAGTAACCTGTTGCTGCAACTTCATGTCATCAGAAGAATTTGCAAGAGTTCCATCTAGATCTGGTCATGAAACCAACTTCAACTATAGGACTTATGGACTTATGTGGTTAAAGTAAAATAACAGTTTGATAGAGGTTTGATCAAGTGGTTATCTTGCAATATGTAAAGGCCTATGTATTGGAAGTCTGAATAGGCCTTAACTTCAAATGTTGGTGAGATGCTGTATACTGTATTTATTAGTTGCTATGTTGATTACGATTGCATGTTGACTTACATTGCAGTGAAACATGCCTCAAAGTCACTATTTTAGCTCATAAATTAAATACCATAAATAAAGCACCTGCGTTGGGTCAGGAGTAGAGTATCTGATGGCAACCGCAAGGTTCCCAGTTAGAACCTGAATTGCTCCAGAATACTGTTGTATTGTCCTTGAGAAAGAGATCATTGCAACACCTTCTGTCAATATTTAATTGCCTATTGAAGATAATGGAGTTCCATCATGGCAAGATAACTACACAAGCCAAAGTATAATTGTGCTTTAGATGCTGTAGGAAATAGGACTGGTATAGTGTACAACATATGATCAGAATGTGTGACTGACTGATGTGAATAATCAATGCTGTTTGGTAGTCTGACTCTGACCCTAATGACGTATTTCAATAAAGCAAGGTGCATAACTTTGCAATCACCTTTTGTCACAAGCTACAGTATAACATAATCATAACTCTTTGCTTAAGGCAAGGATTCCCAAACTGTTCAGGCTTTGACCCCCCAAATAATATTTTTTGAATACTGTATACATACTGTACAGAGTCCAAACATGGATTCCTGGCCTGAAGGGGGAAACACCCATGAATTCATGCCCAGAATGGGTTAAAAGTCATTATGATGTTAGAAATGTGCATACATATCAAACATACTGTATGTTTATAATGTATGTTGGCTTAAGTTATGTTCACAGTGTCGCTGTTGTGCATTCTGGAGTTTAGCAGATTTATAATGTTTGAGGGTTGCGTAATTAATATGAATCACTAATCACATAATACCGTGGCTGTGTTTGATGTGCCAATTACAGGAAACATAACTAGGGACATCACTTACTGAACCATTCTGTATTTCTGTACATATTGGAATGGTACAGTTTATACCACATAAATATACAAGACAATTTAATATACATTATGGTACAAGCTGATTTCATATAACTGGCAATGATAATGCTTGATACAAAAATAAAGAAATGTGTTTAAATAAAGTTCCACTTTTCTGTCCTCCCCAAAGTGTCAGTAAAAGATCAGCTCCCCCGTTAGTAAAACATGCTTAGCATGCATTCCATTATCAATGCAAAGACTTTTGCACTTCTAAATGGGAATAGACAACTGTGGAATTTTCAGTGCTGGAAAATGAATGAATGAATGAATGAATGAATGAATGAATGAATGAATGAATGAATGAATGAATGAATGAATGAATGAATGAATGAGGACAGTTAGTGAAGGTGCTCCCCATTTGAGCAGTGCAGAAAGTATATGTCCAAGTGTTTCTATATGGCTGAGTTCATCCAGCAGCTCTCACCCTCACCTCTCAGTGAGTGCGTGAGTACAGAACATTGTAACAGCTACAATATTAGTTTTTCAGTGCCAAGGCGAATTGTCCAAAGAAAAAACGTAAGCCAACATCTAGTTCCGAGCCCCCATCTGCATGTAGTGACACACATATACACACACCATGACGCTCTAGTCTCTGTGTCCCGGCCAACAACCCCTCTCGGATGTCTATATCAGCCGCTCCAAGTTCTGAGTGACAGATCAAGGTAAACCCGTGCTCCTTCACGGTGATGCATCCAGGGGGCACAAATGAAAAGTGTCCGTCAAAATGGTGACATGGATTCCATACATCCACATTTCATATTGTCAGCATATCACTGTCTGTTAGACTTTGGTGTGTTAATATTGTGACTGGGCCACCGGGGGGAGCTGTTGTCCTATCGTCTGTCTTTTAGGCGCTGTCTCTGCTTATGGCTTCTATCTGCCTGTGGAAGACAAAGACAAAATGAGAACCTTTTTCATTTCAAGGACGCCCAGATAAGTCAGCCTACTGAAGCTGCAGACAGAATGTGATTAATGTTTCCAGATATAATATTAGCCCATACTGTACCTGTAAAAGCAGAAGCGGTAGCACCCATCGTCAGAGTGCAGTGTACACATGCAGCGCTGGGACTCTGTAGTATCCCTCTGGATAGAGGGCCGGAGCGCCAGGCCCCTCTTGGTAGAGTGATGTGCCTCCACACCCCCATGGATAGAGTGCTCCTCACGCATCTGAATAGAGTGCTGCCGGGGCTCTGTACCCATCTGGGCAGAGCGCCGTCTCCGCTTGGAGCCGCGGTAGTTTGACATGCCATAAGGCACAGTGTGCCTGAAAAACAAACAAAATAAAAGTTTCTCTGTTGTCCAACATAACCACATACAGCAAAAAGAATATGTCTGTGTTGCCAAAGCTCTTGATAGATAGCCTAATATAGAATTCCTGACAGTTCTCCAACAAGAACTAACTTCTAAATCTATTAGCAATGATTCATGCTTGAAAATCTATTCTTGTCAGTAAGTAACACCGTCTTGTGTATCATATCACAACAAGGTAATACCGGTAGGTATAAGCACTGTCTTGCCAACAGAGTTTATATTTAAGACCACTTAGATGAACTCTATACTTCCCCAAGGGCTCAATACTAGCACACCTAAATACAGTATGTATATATATTTTCTCCCATAATGAAGGCCCTATTAACCTACAGCGTCACAAAAGGGCGTTTTGTCCCAGAATCAGAATAAATACTAAATACTGGAAATTGGAATTAATGATCAACTCCATTCCATACACTTCTAAAGAAAATGCACTCTGCAGAAGTAATGATATAATTCACCTCTTTTAGTGTATTTTTGTGATAGGCACATAGCTCATGATTAATTATCACTTACTTAAGCAACAGTTGGTTTTGATCAAGCAATATAATTGACTGACTTGTGTTATTTGCCAAACCGGCACCGAGTTACTTAGCAACGCTCATTAACAGGGATTAGAATCAAGCCTTGATACAGTACATCAATGAATTAATTAAAATGTATTTCAGATATATTAAAAAACAATGATCAAACACTGTTGTAATTAATCAATTTAATGCACCACCTCGTGTGTTTTCTTAAATAACATCAGCGATTTCATAAGGTACTCGCCTGCAGCTCATATCTAGGATCACAACACTGACATGTCTTTATTACAACATATTGTCCCAATAAGCAAATAATGTTACATCTGCTATTTACTTGGCAATAATGCACCGCATTTACTTGGCAATACCTAAAGTTCCATACTTTTATGTTGTATTGCTACATAAACCATCTCTTTTTCTTCAAAATAAACTTCAAACAATATTAAATTAAACATTTTTATACCGTATAGCATACCCCTATATTTCATTAACGCAATATCCGGGCCTATAGGAATCCAATATATTGCATTTATTTTCACTGCGAGATCGGAGATGAGAACGGGTTGGAGATCCTGGCTCTGACAATATTAGTTTCTGTTCTGTGTGTGATATCAAATGCAATTTGATCTGCTTGCTGTTCTACATAATTGTATGGTGGAGGTACAAGGGGTGGGGGTATAAGCGACTACAGATTGCTTCTTTCTTCTTTTTTCTAGTGTAGAGATGTGCACTAGTCTGGGACACACTTACACTTACTATGAAGATGAAATAGCTATAAGAAAAATGTACCCTGACAGGAATGTTTTGGCTGTGTGCCATGCATGCGCCGACCCCCATGGGTAATTGGAGACGCTATCATTTAATACTCTCTGGCGCGTGTACAGTCGCACGGGTGACACGATGATGATAGCGTACATTATTATTATTATATGGCCCACACAAGGCTTCCCTCCTTAACTGGGGAGTGTCTCGTGTCAACATGCTCGTAAAAGGACCAGGTGAAACATGGAGGCACAAGCGTATGACCTGGGTCGACCCCATGAAGAGACAACCTTATGTGTGCAACACATTAGTGCACCCAGTGACAGTCGAGGAAACACCTCACAGATGTCTGATTCATACCATGTGGGATTCACCACACACACACACACACACACACACACGCACACGCATGCATGTGCAGCCATGCACACAGTTTATATTTACTATAGATTGCCAATTTATTGTTCACGTGCCATTTTTCTATTTTGTTTACAATTCTCAGGCCTAGCCCTGGACCCGAAAATAGGCAATGTTGTGAGTTGCAGCACAATAATATGGGGTAGCAGCACAATAATATGTCTATTTTTCAAAATCTATACTTGTGAGGACGTATGGCTCTCACAAGTATAGAAATACAAGCACGCGCACACACAGACACACACAGAAACGCATGCACACACACACAGACTAAGTTGGAAGAGAAACTGGTGCCCAGTGAGTTCTCAGCCTCATCTGCAATGAGTTACTTCTCCATGTGTCAGGGAAGCATGTCTTTGAAGTGTCTTAACCACTGTGCTAGCTTGTGTCAGCTCATGTGGAGCTGCTGGGGGAGATGACACCACATGAAGTGGTTCACTTCTTTAACAGTCACTTTGCGCTTTTATGCTTTGTCACACGGTGACAGGGATGCTCGCAATGCTCTGCGGTGAGCAACACCGTCCTACGATGAAGCATGAATTAATAAACTTTAAGCGTCACTCCAGGGTGGACCATTGGTTCTCAAGAAGGGGTCCAGGAACACTCTGGGTTCCTCGAGGGGTTAAATATAGGGGGGTTAAATATATACATCTAAATGAGAACCACTGATATGGATTAGACTCAGCAGAACAATGTATTGACTATATGCCTTGGTCAGCAATTAAGTCGCTTGGACTGAAGTTGATGATTTTTTTTGCCACAGAACTGTCTTTGATTAAAATTAAGTTCAGGAATGCGAGATATTTTCTCATCTATTGAAAATTAAACCTGTGATTTTGAGCTTACAGAGAGCTCTTCAGCCTGATGAGCTTGCAGAAAGAGTCTGGCTGTAAGTGATTGAATAATGGGTTTGGGTTGTCAACAGAGTACTCTGGAGCCAAGAACTGTAACATGCGGGTGACAGAAATGTGGTTTTGCACTCAAAAGCCAAAATATATTTTTTTATTGGTATTTTTAAACAGACACACCCATCTCACAACATGAGGCATGTTTAGACTACTTAGCAACAATCTAAACATATTTTGGCAGGAGTGACAAGACGACCCTTAGTGTGCCTTTGTTCTCTCTATGGAATACAACTTGTAGGGTATCCTACCATGAAAAACGATTTAGTTAAATTCTACAAACTATTATCTATTTATTTCTTTCCTCCTGCCCCTTTTCTCCTGTATCCATAGTACTCACAACATGAGCCTTCTGAACAGCTGCTACTGAACATGACAGGCGAGAGCCACTTTAGATTTTGTTGCCTACTGAAAGCAACAGCCTTTGGAAAATTGTTGTTGCTTAATAAACAAGACAATTAGTCGATTAGAGAAAAACAGAGGCCTTAATAAATAACATCTCCAACACAAGACTGTACAAGTCACTACTGGAAAGCAGTAAGGCACCCACACAGGCCTGCATGCACACACGCACAGCATGCACGCCCGCACGCATGCCGCGCACACGCTGAAACCAATTTCAAACGGGAAGGAAATGTGCTGTGCAGATGACAGCTTGCTCTGCACGACTTACTCTGGCGTGTTGATCCAGATGATGTCGAGATGGCAATAATAAACGCACTCCTTGTCTTTGTAAGAGTAACATGTGCATCTCTTAGCGCGCCTCCTGGGCTCCTGATCCGGCTGATGGAAGACTGATGTCTCAGTCTGGGGATGGGAGCCTCGCAGGCCTTCCGCAGGGACCACAGGAGCTCGTGCAGCTTCCAGCTCCCTCCTCTGGTTCACATCTTTGCTGGAGGAGGAACCTGCGGGCCGCAGCATGCAGAGCGATCGAGAAGATATAATCACTTCACATTTTTAAACACTTAACCACTTATATGGTTGACCGGAGTCCCTCAGGGCTCCACACTAGCGCCTTTTCTGTCGATGTGGTATTTTGTGCAAAAGCTCTCCCTACAATATGGAATGGATGCTGGAGTTTAAGTGCATGAAGACTGATTGATAGGTTATGCTTCATTGTGCGGCCAACAAAAATAAGCCAATCTGCTGTGTAAAAATAAAGATGAATGAATAAATAAATAAATAGCCAATTAAACTCTCGAGACTTAGGCTGGACATGGTGGCCTTTTCCTGTCTACATAAACTAGATCATAAAAGAAAGATTGATATCAATTGATATTTTTTCTTGTAATTTGTGAACCTTAGTATTTGTGGCAAATGTTACTCCCTAAATAAGAATAGCCTACTTGGGTTCAAGTGGACTGACTGACTGACTGACTGACTGACTGACTGATTTGAGCTGGTAGCTGGAAATTGACGATACCTTCCTAAGGTATTAATTAGGCTATTATCCCTATGTGTCACTTTTTACAGTAGATGTTACATCACAGGCAGTTTAATGTAGTCTATATTTATTTTATCTAATTGGCATAATATTGTAGAATATTACATACTGGTTGGATATCAGTATAAGCATCATCATCTGCAATTTACACATGCTGTAGGCTGTAGGGCCTACTTAATGTAGCATATATAATAATGGTAATATTGTGCTCATTTAGACTATACAGACTGTAGTGTGCCCAAGAAATAGCCAAGAATTCTTCGAAGCGATTCTTTGTGCAGCAGCACAATCATATAGGCTACTATGGTAGGCTACTTTTACGCCATGAAATAAAAGAAAAGTGCAATTAAATCATAGAATCAATAACTGTCGGCTATGTCAGGTAAGAGGGCAAGGTAGGCTATATAATATATAGATAAGGTCAATATAAAATATAAGCCAATATATAGTTAAATGTCACAGTGAGCATGCATTGGTTTACTTTACATAATCCTGCAAAACAAATACGTCTAACCACGGTGGCCACATGCATCTCCATTGCTGAGCGCATTGTGGTCTTTATCTTTACGCACGCCCCTGGTTAAACCTACAGCCATATCCACAGCTCCACACTCAATAGTAAATACACAGTATAGCCTATAATATAAGATGATCAATAAACGTAAACGCACCATTCGCTAAAACTGTCGTTAGGGCGATGAGAAGCAACATTCCCACGTCGATCGATGAGGAGACAATAGCCATCACACGTGAATGACCAGTGTGATCGAAAAAGGGGGCAGCAGACCAGCAGATGGCTGAATGGGAATAAAAATTCCAAGGTATGAATCCAATAGTCCAAACGTGTGTCGATCTGTCACAGGTCAGGTTGTAGCCTATATACAATTAAAAGGTGGCTGCGCGCTCCCGAAGAAAAGCTCCCATTTGATTTCCAAGAAGTGCAGGAATGATTGCTGACAGTTTGCGCCACTTCATTGTCCCGTCGACCCTGGCCCTGTGGGTGCGTCTTGTGGTGCGTAACAGACAGTTTGTGGGAGCGTGAGTGAGTGTGTGTGTGACAGTGTCTGTCTGTGTATCTGCATGTGTGCTGTCCTCACCATGCATGCCTTTATGAGGCGAGGCGTCCATAAGCACCTCCCGCTGGCTGTAGCGTGGATGACACGGCATTGTTGTCAATTGTGCAACGCAAAAATCATCAGTGAATCAAATTCTATCCTAGAATCCTCTAACACGTTCTCAAAGTTACAAAGGAGAAACATTTAATTGTTTTTGTGTGATATTTTTTGTTAATATTGCTGGCTATTTATAGACAGGAGTCGCCAACATTTTCTGGTGGCTAATGAATAAAATGTATACTTGCAGTTTCTTCAATTTGTTTATTTTTGTTTAATAATCAATTCCAATTTCAGGTGTTTTATCATACAATATGAAATTGGAATCTATGAAAATGTCTGTGTCCTGACCTGAAAATGTATTTTCAGTTTAGAAAAAAAGGCTTCACTCACTCACTCATTTACTCACTCACTCAACAGTCATATAACAGAATCAGCTGCCACACCTACTTTGTACGCGCCTAGTGGACAGCAGTGGCCCAATTCCACCCAAATATAAGGTAGATAGTCCTTCAGCCATCAGTCAGTTGGCATCAGTCAGTGCACTGTTGCAGCCTCATCATGAGCCGCTTTCTCACAGTACTGGTCTGGATCCATTATGCATGAAGGACCTGCAACACGTTTTTTCTTCTTGTCACCTTCTCAGACTTATGGCCTTTTTTGTTTTCATGTCACTGGCTAGTGGCTATACCAATCATCAAGTTCCTATTTGAAAAGTAACATGCTGATCCCGCCCCTTGTAGTAAAATGGCCTTTCTCAAGAGTGTCTGTCTATGTCTAGTCTACACAAAGTAGCCTTATTCTAACTTAATCATAACTGACAAATAGTGTTTTTCAGTTTTAAATTAATAGACAAAATAGATATACACGTTGAAATATCATATAGTATTATTTTGGATCAGATTGTATTTTTCCAGACCCAGACCTACATGGAGATGGGAAATTATGCATGTACACAATAAGACCCCAAATGATACACGAACCAGACAGAAGAGGGCGGTTGCCCTGAGAATGCTGACAATGCAGAAACATCCAAATGTATATAATGGATTTCAGATCCGTCCCCCACCATATACTGTATCTTGCGGTCTTCTATAGAGAGCCTGAAATCCCCGGTTAACCATTTCAACCTGGCGTCCATATTTTTGGCACGTCATCTTTAAAGAAAAATCAAAAACATTCACAAATGATGCATAGTTGGTTCAAGATAACCTCTTAAACTGCCTCGCCCTGGCCAGCTGAGGCACCTAATGGAGGGGAAAGGACCTGGTTGGAGTTATTCCATTAAACTGCCTCCCCCTGGCCAGCTGAGGCGCCTGATGGAGGGGAAAGGACCTGGTTGGAAAAACGAGTTCCTTCCATGTTCCAGCAGCGTACATCCAACCAGGGAAACTCCCGCCTGTCAAGTGTAAAGAGGCAACCAGCTGGACACTCTTTCATGAAGGAAGCATGAGTTCAAGTCTGTTGTCAGGCTGTCCCCAGGCTGGCAGACGGTGTGTAGAGCCAGGATCACAATAGATAATTTACACAGGGGTGAAAAATGGATTACATAATTGTGGGACAAAAATTAATTCAATAAGATAAGTCTTGAACCATGACCATAACCACTATTCTGGGGAATGCATTCATCCAAAGTGTTGATCTAACAAGGTCCAAGCACATCACAATAAGCTCACATGTTGTGAGACTTGTTAATTTCCACAAAGAGACTTTGTGAGGGGAAATAATGACGGCTGCCTAATATTGTCACTTTGGGGATTGTGGTTAAATATGTGGTTAGCACGGATGTGAAGCACTTTCATCCACAGACTCACTCTTTGGCACACCACAATGTGACTTGAACTACAGGCCGTTGTGCCAGTAACCACCAAGTTCCCCAACCAATCCTGCATGTCAGCCCCCAAAACGTGAAAAACCCTGTGGTCTGTTCTTTTCTTTTGGGAATTATAAGTCCCGCTTTACTCTGGTGTACTTGAAGTTGCATGTGGATCACAAGGTGCACACTACAGTTACTCTATTCACGCATACAGTATGTGCACTCCAAACTCCAAATGACACTGTACACATTACGCAGTACAGTTGCATATCATTCACAATTGATTAAATTAATTTGTTCATTGATTCGTACCTGTTTGTTTGTTCAATAAATCATTCACTGATAGTTGATATAATTCAACCAAACTGTTGAAGAGTTGTCAATATACAGTATATCAAAAGTAGGAATTGAAGGAATCCCAAAAAAGTAGCACAAGCAACATTTCCAATGGAGAACCCACATTTTGACTAATAACCAAACGCTTACGTGTTTGGGCTGTCAGTCAATTCATCAGAGTATATAATTGTCTGGATGATGAAATTTATGTCACATACCGACTGACTGACTGACTGAATCACTGAATGATTCATTGATTGATTCATTGATGGACTGACCTTTATTGATGGAGAGGGGAATTGTGTGAATCTGCGCAAACATCTCATTCCTTCAAAGGCCAAAGGAAACTTTCTCACACTCTGTAACATCAAGGTCTTTGGAGCTATAGGCCTACGGTACTTCTCTACTTGCAGCCAACTATGCAGACTATAGTCAAAATGTGTAGTTCATGGTCCAATTTTCTGTTTTAGCATGTGCTTTGAATTTGTGGCTTGTGGTGTGTACTCCATCTGAAGCATGTGGCTTGTCAACAAGGTTCCTCCTGCCAAACAAAATATTCGCTGCTTGCTCTATATGAAAGCCGGCAAAATAAATGACCCTAATAAATTGTTACACATCCTTAGCTATAGGGATACGGGTCTCTGGGATAAGGATGGATGGTTACGTCACGCTGCAGTTTTTATTTAATGCTCTTCAAATGAACTCTAATCAAACTCCAGTCAAATAAACACCATTGAGAAACTGAGGTTGATTCAGCTAAAACAGCGCAGTTATTGCCAAACATAGCACAACATAGAGTACCAGAGTCTGATGTAATGTAGTAAATGTAGCCTACCCGTTCTACCTCGGTTACCCCCCCCCCCCCATTCTGAATTCCCATGTGTTTAATATTGCAGGATAGTTATAGTGTTCCAAAATTAAACAAATGAGCCGGGTGGTTTGAAAACTCTAACCCTAATTCTAACCACACAAGAAGCTACAGATGACACAGGTTATTTTTTTTAACTGACGATGTGATTGTTTGAGCACAGAAGGCACATGTATAGTGCCTCTCAATTTACACAGGTGTGAGGCTCTGGGCTGCAGCTCCTAAAGCCTGAATTAAGCCGTGCATGGGAAATGCAATATGGAAATTAAACACCATTTAGAAAGCTATTAAAGTCTGTCAGCCAGTCAGAGCCATTAGACAGGTGTTATTTGCCTGAAACAGAGCACTATACTATCTAGTACTATCAAGTGTGCAGCATACATGTCCTGTACACTGCTGCTGACATGGTAGAGAACAATTTGAAAAACTGTATAGTAGACAATTTACATAAAAAAACATAAAAAGGAAATGCATGGATCACTCAAATATTGCTCCAGGTGTATGTATTTACTAACAGGAATTCATGTATTCAGATTTCTCCCATTTTCTTTTCATCCATTTCTTCCATAATTATGTTAGTGAAAATGCACTGTTTTTTTTTTAAGAACATTTACTCCAAGAGATACCAAGTGGACCATTTGGTTGGTTTTTCATTTTACTCTGCAATTATTTGAAGAGAAAATAGACAGACATAACAAAGTCTGGAGCAGAGTGCCTGTTTGGGTGGTGGAGGGAAGGGAAGGAACCTTCAAAACCTACCATGAACATCATGGGAATGCAAGGCATGGGGATTAGCCTCCTCATTCCACCTAGATCCATAGGGAAATTAATCTTAACCAAACACTCCCTATGGGGGCCTCTAAGCCCTCTTGGTGAAGTTCATTCTCTGGCTCACTGAAGGCAGCGCCTTCAAAACTTTATTCAGTTCACAACTAAAGTGATAATCTACCATACCCACCACAAATTACTTATAGATCAGATATTGTCAGTGCACTGTCAGCCTACATTCGAGAAGTGGATAACTTGGTGCCAGGAGAACAACCTGGACCTCAATGTTGATAAAAACAAACACTCTATATTCTAGCTTTTTGTAAGCTGTGTTTTTGTGTTTGATTTTTGCTGTTATATTAGGTTATATTTACTGCTGCATTGTCTGAATAAAAAAATGTTTTATTCTTATGTACTTGTACACAAGATGACCTTGCACGTCACTGAGGTGCAATATACAATACCTGTATATACAGTACAGCATGCTGTGTCTGTGAGTTATACCTTTGTGTGTAGCAGGTGGCTACAGCCTCTGTCGCGATGGCCTCCAAATGGACCAATGGGATGTCCCTTTGGTCTCAGGGTTACGATGTTGGACTTTCACACGGGAGACGTGAGTTCGAATCCTGGGCATTACATGTGCACCCCTCACTCACCAGCTCACACCAACTCAACATATAGTTCCAAAAATTTCTATGCATGCAAATCTGTGATGTGACCACACATCACAGATTTGCAGGTATAGAAATTTTGGAGCTATATGTCACACAAGCTCTGTTTGAAAGATGTATAAAAAGAAAGAAACAAAAAAAACATAAGCTTGTATGATAGAATGAAATGCATACACTAAATGCATGCACCATATGAAACCTTATGAATCCCACCAACATTATCAATAGATTGGTGTGATTCATAAGATTTATGCCAGTGCATGGATTTACACATAAGGTGCTTAGTTATCTGATCTGGGATCAGATCAGTCAGGTAGCAGCAGATAATGTATGTGCTAATGAAAGTCATGTGCCAGATTTGAGGAACAATCTATAAATAAATAAATAAAAAAGCAGTTAGAAGTAACATCAACTATTACACAGCATGTGCTACAGACAAAAAAGAAATCATGTGTTGTCAGGAATCGTCAGGACAATGTGGTAACATGCAGATCTCAGTGCTTGCTCAAAAGTCTGATGGTAGCCAGGTGGAAGCAGTTCAAAAATCTAGTGGCATGGCTTTGGTATGCGTTTAGAGATAGGATTGTTCTGCCTTCTAGAGTGCCTCCGGTCGCAATAAATGGCTCTAAAACAAAATGTCCCTGTTGTCAACCCTCAAATTGTCCTGGCTTTCACCACAGTTAAAAATATTACTTGCTTTGAGTTCTTTGACAATCAGACCCCACAGGAAGAGTCAGCAACAAGAATTGAAAGAGTTAACACAACTAATATTATGGTGGTTTAATAAAAAAAAAAAAAAAGGGTTCCGACACTCAATGACAAGCATTTATAACACTGTTTTTGCTGTTATAACCTGACGTAAACATGATGTATTGCCAGCTTTTAGTCCAGCTTTTAGCATTTGACTTTGATATTTGACTTTTTCATGTTCACTCCATGGGTACAATGTTAATAAACATCAGCACATTCGTTCCAATCTGCGTAGTATAATCTCTTGGGTCGAATGCTATCTCATTCCTATTGGGTTTGTATTTTGAAACCATTATCTTTAAATGCCACCAGAGATTTTGTAATTTTGTATGGGAAAATTCAGGAGACCGTGACAGCCACTCAATAGATACACAATAGATAAATGTGTGTGTGTGTGTGTGTGTGTGTGTGTGTGTGTGTGTGTGTGTGTGTGTGTGTGTGTGTGTGTGTGTGTGTGTGTGTGTGTATGCGTGCGTGCGTGCGTGTGTGTGCGCGCGCGTGTGTGTACATGCATGTGTGCACACACATGCTCGCAAGGTTTCATTGTAGTTCTGCTGCCGTGTTAAGTGATCCGATGGGTTGTCTCCAAGCGCTTTCAAGATTTTCAAGTGGGGGCCCTGATCTAGAAATGCTTGTGAACCACTGGCCTCAGGGGGTCTCAAAACTATTCCATGCCTGGTTCAAACCACTTCTTCTGCAAACTCACAAATTTAAAAGAAAATTAAATTTGCAATACAAAAAGTAAATTTGTGAAAATACACAGTAGCACATCATATTGCAACATGCATTGTGAGCTTGTGGATCTACTTTTTAAATTTTTTGGGGAAAAAAGCCTTCTCCTTTCCAAACAGCAGGATTCCCTGAAGGGTTTCCACCAGGTGATACCCAGCTCATCAAAATCAAATTAACAACAGTAAAGCCTTTGCATACCTGCCATGAGGTACGTGCTGCTAAGGCTGGTTTATTTTTGCCTTTTCATTCTTCTTAGCCTGTTTGTTGCTTTAGCTTGGTGTTGAGCAAATTGGCGCTATCGGGCAGAAATGTGATATGTCCAAAACCATTACATTTCAGGAAATGAATAATATAAAAAACATGGTCCAATATATCCAATGGAGTTATGAGATTTAGATCCCACAAGCTGCAATACTTTTTATTGATTAAATAGTTATACAACCTTTGTTTCATTATCATTGTTTTATTTTTTAAAAAAGTAAAAAGTAATAAACAAATAAGGAAATACAATTCTTTCCACCCAACAGCAACCAAATTAAAGACAGGAACAAGTGTTCCTCAACATCACAGCTGCCTACAATAGCTGTCTGGCAAGAAGGCCTCCTATACTGAAACCATGCCTGGGCAACAGCCACATCTCTGCTAAACAACCGGAGGCCTTACTTCAGCTTGGACACAATAAGAGTGAATATAGAACAATTCCAGCCCTGTTTCAACCGGTATATATGACGCACAAGCCTGCAAGTTCATCTAGACGGATGGATGGATGGAGTGGCAGACAGACAGACAGACAGACAGACAGACAGACAGACAGACAGACAGACAGACAGACAGACAGACAGACAGACAGACAGACAGACAGACAGACAGACCGTTAATGTTAAATCACTTGTCATGGCACCACCACACTTGGGGAATACAGGACAGAAAAATAAACACAGGAGAAAAAAGACAGAACTGTAACAGGCCCCCATACGTTTGGACTGCCCAGGATTAGCAGGATGTGACCTATTAACCGATGACACACAGATGACATGTGTCTGGAAACTCAAAGCAGCAGACCTCGTTTTATTGGAGCAGGTGCTCACCGAAGGCCTTGCAGTGCTGGAGCAGCGCTGCAAAATCTGGCTCCTAAAAGCCAGGCTGTACTGATGCTGCCTTTTGCCGACTCTGCTGAGTCTGTATAGCCAAGGACGTCCTTAGTTTTTGATTAGTCATTTATTCTGCCACTGTTTTGTATTCTCTATTCGTTCCAGCAAACATTCCAATTAGTTCAGATGGACTTTTGTGTTGTGTGTTTCCAACTGGTGGTTAGGTACCAGAACCAGCTGGCTAAAGAGAATTTCTCTGTATTTAATGGCTTGGCTTTCGTGACAAGTTCAAATATGTTTATCCAGATTCTTTAGTTTTTTGATGTTGATTAACTTGATCAGGGCTGGATCTAGGCATATGTATGGGGGGGCGGGGGGGGGGGGGGGGGGGGGGGCAATGAGGGAAAGATGGGTGAGCCTTTTCTGGGCCATTGTGTTGCGTGCGTGTAAAACGAACCGATAATGGCAGATTGAGGCTTCATAAGATTATCCACATCTTTGTACAAGGCCCCCTGGGGGCTCCAGGGAAAATCTCCTGTAAAATGGTGCCCACAAGGGATAAAATGAACTTTTTTTTTTTTTTTTTAAAGAACATATTATAAGTGTTTTAAATGTTCAATTCTAGTTATAGAAGACAAGTAGGCCTATATTTGTGTTCATCTTTGGCAGACTTAGATGTACCGTACATATTGTAAGAGGCTTCCAACAAAAAAACAGCTACAGGTATGTGTAAATGCCAATATGGGAAGGTGCTTTTACTTGTACCCTGAGGGGTATTTTGACTATTTGTTGAAGGTACTTTTACACTTGGAGAACCCCAGTGAATGCTACCTGCTTTATCTAAGGACATGATACCTCAAACATGAAACCTGAAACATAATGCAGGCACACACGCACACACGCTCCCACGCACGCACACACAATCTTACAACAACAATATTTAACAAACCCCATGGTGCTAAACTGTTTGGACTTGTGGTAGTTGGAGTGCAATGCAATATAGGAAGCAGAGGGTGTGTCATGTGAGAAGGGATTAGCACTGAGACAACAGTGACCATGGAGCCAAGAACAGAATATCTGAGAGGAACATTTCTCCTCATTCATGTTGGACCTGCTAGCTGTTCCAATGAGGTGTCATGCTCATTCAGCTTTTTTCCTGGACGCTGTTCCAATGAGGTATCAGCTCTTCCAATGAGGTATCAGCTCATTGAGCTGCTTAAACTTTGTCCTAAAGCTGGCAAACCTGAAGGTCATCTGGTCATGTTCGTTTCTTGAAAGGGAATCTTCCAATAAAGACATGAGTATTAAAGTAAAGGTCCTGTATGCACAATACATCATTCTTGGAGGCTGATCAGTCAACTGTATCTACAATAGTTATTCCTCTTACCAAGTCACTGTAGGCTACACATGCTGTATTGTTTGTTGTTACTTTGTTGGCCTCAGCACCACAGGGCTCTATACTATGCCAAACTACAGGCCACAACATTGTGCATTAGACAGTGTGTGTGTGTGTGTGTGTGTGTGTGTGTGTGTGTGTGTGTGTGTGTGTGTGTGTGTGTGTGTGTGTGTGTGTGTGTGTGTGCGTGTGTGTTAGACTGGGTCAGCCTCGAATCAGCACCTTAAAGCTTATTTTCCCTGTGATTCAAGGACTGTCTTCCCTGCCTTTGGGGTGGTTGGTGCCGATTGAAAATCCGAGCACAGCACCTGATTGGCCAACAGCCCTGTCTCTCACTTCATTTCACTTTATTAGTCTTTAAATAAGTTTTAGGTTTTATAAACATCATCATCGCACATATTTTACTACTTTTGTTCACATGCTCGTAACACTCATCGGCTATGTTAGATTAGTAACTGGGCTAACACATTAGCCATAATAAACAACAACATTGTCTGCTTTCCCAATGGGTTGGTATGAATCAATCACCGTGGAGACTGCCACTTTGATAACGGCCATCCCAGAAACTGCTGTGGTGGACTTCAGTCTGAATAATGAAGTGAAACAAAATGACAATTCAGACTGAGGTCAGGCTTTGTGTGTGTGTGTGTGTGTGTGTGTGTGTGTGTGTGTGTGTGTGTGTGTGTGTGTGTGTGTGTGTGTGTGTGTGTGTGTGTGTGTGGGGTGTGTGTGTGTGTGTGTGTGGGGGGGGGGGGGGGGGGGGGGGGTGTGTGTGTGTGTGTGTGTGTGTGTGTGTGTGTGTGTGTGTGTGTGTGTGTGTGTGTGTGTGTGTGTGTGTGTGTGTGTGTGTGTGTGTGCATGCATGCGTGGGTGCACACACATGCACATGAATGTGCGTGTGCGTGCGTGGGTGGGTTCACGTTCATGCACATGCATGCGTAAAATGGAGTTCATTTCGGCTCTGTGACTTTAATCTTTAAATCTTCCAGTGGGAACTGAATGAGCCTGTGGCAGCCTGAAGCCAGACTAAATGAGTGAGTGATGAGTGATGAGTGAGCTGTACTTAGATGATGATGAGGATATGAGCAGAGCCATATAGTTTAACCACTTGAACCGCAGGGGGGTCCCTATACTGGGGCTTGGAGGAAAAGCCCCACAGTTAGTAAGTAATTCATAGCCTACAGGATACATATAACAGGATAAATCAGTGAAATAGGAAGTGATGAAATAATTCAGGAAAGATAAATGAGACATATTGGAAGTAGGCATGTCACAGTTTCAGAGTTTCCCCACTGTCAAAACCGCCATGTAAAACACCAGTAAAACCGGTTATACCGAGTACCACTAGGTGGCGCAGACCTCTGACAATGAACCAGCAACAGAAACCACACAGCGCTTGCACTTCTAATTTACAAAGTAATTTACGTCGAGGCTTCGGGTAGTAGGCACTGGGAAGGCACCGTAGCGTTCAAAAAATACAACTATAGGAGATAAATAACAAGCAAGTGGAACTCTTTTCATCATTATCTTTTTCACCAAGACCAACAATGCACGCGTTCAGAGATGACAGTATGTCATTGCTACAGGTTATTGTGAGTAAATATAGGCCCATCTGTCACTAAAACGGAAGTGAAAGTAAAATGTGACACCACTGTGTTGTTCTCATGATCTCTAGGAGAAAAAGCCCTCATATACCCACAGGCCTATACGGAACAACCAGTGCATGTTGCTGAAGCCTTTTTTCTGGGGAGTTGGGGCGAAATTGGTTGACAGGCACCAGAGATAAAACCCTTGTTTTTCATCATTTTTCCTCTGCTGCTCGGCGAGCTGCTGCTGCTCGGCGAGCAACGGTGGTCTATGGAGCGGCAGCCTGGTTGAAACTGCCCTAACTTCTCTTCATAAAAGTGTCACATTTACAGTTAACATGTAATAGTAATTGTACTACCTGTTATCCCACTATTTGACTAAAGGGAGCATGAGAAAATCGTCTATAGTATAAAAATAATAATAAAACGGTGCTAACGGTGCACAAGAGATGGTGCACTTGGTGGTGCCCACCAATAACACCGGTAATACTGGATATGCCTAATTGGAAGTGAAACAAACCACAGGCCTACAACTGAAGCTTATGATCCTTTGTGGACTTTCTCTCTCCTGATCGGATGAATGAGTGTGATCCACCTGACAAGAAGTGTTTTCTGTTTATTTAAGATTTTGGGGGACATATCCTACTGAACACTATACACACAGCACTGATTACAATCATAATATATAGAGCTTTAACATTTTAACAAAAAAATATTTGTTTTAACCAAAATCTTGCACAAAATCTCATACCTATGGTATGTATATGTACTGTATGTCCGTAATTCACCGTATCTGGAGAACCTCCAACTCAGCAAGCACATTGCAGATGAACCGAGGTAGTAAGTCTCCCAGGACAGTATTTCGTCAATGGTCAGTCAGAGGCGGTTGTGCAGCACCACCAATGCGACTCATATGCCTACCGTTCAAGTTCAAGTTCATGTTTATTCGTCTCCCTCAGGAGAAATTTATCTTGGAGACAGAGACCAGTTCTGCATACACATAACATAGTACAAAAAACAACCACATTACACAGAGAAAGAAGGGCAGAGCAATATTGCACAAGCCCCTTAATGTGCTTAAGTTGGTAAAGTGCATCTAATCATTTGCCAACCACTGATTTAGCATTTTGATTGACAAAGGTACAAATGATAATTTGAACCTGTTGTACACATGCCTCGGAGTTCTGTATCTCCTACCGGATGGCATTAGTTCATACTCTCCATGCAATACATGTGATGGATCGGACACAATATTTTGAGCTTGCCTCAACACAGCTTGTTCGAATATGGTCTGGGTGGTAATGGGAGGAGTAGGCATGCCCATTATCTTCCCAGCCATAACTACCAATCTATTTACCTGTGACTTTGCCCCTAAATGCCCAGTCTGGCCCACCAAACACAATGGCATGCAAAACAACCCAAGATATTTTAAATTAAAGTGCTTATATTTAAAATTATTTGAAACACTACTACTGCTACTGACTAACTATAACTACAGCAGTGGCACCACTAAACCAACAGCATTTCATCATTGAAAATAGAAAACTCTCTGAGTCGGACCTTTAGCTTTATGCATGCGTGTCTGTTGTAACTTTTAACAACAACTGATGTTATTATTGATGCTTTACTTGCCTAATAAAGTACTGTAACTGAAAGTGGTATGGGTGCGACTTCATCGCCCATGGGCAATTATTTTTCCCAAGGGGCCAAATGAGATACATAAAATATTGTGTAGGGCCAAGACTAAAGGCTGAACTAAAGTCTGTGTGATATTAATTTAATTTCAAGATAAAAGTAAGAGTAAGACCAACCATTTCGACACCAGGGCCCTCTATATATTCAGTATTTGAGCTACAGATGACCACCATTTGATGACATTTTAGCCCCACAGACCCCAAAACTAAAGGTTTCTTTTGTTTTTTGTCCAGAATACCAGGCTGGATATCACAAACAAAACAGGCAAACGTACAGATCAAAACTGACCATTCTTTTACAGTCTCTGATTGTGTAGTCTTTGGGCTAATTCAGATGATGAATATTTTAACTCTTGAGTGTAAACATGAAACCAAGTGGATCCGCAAGGGTCCATTTGCTTTCATTTTTGGTTAACCAACTTTCCATATTTAACTGGAACTCTCTCAAGGACCTCTGGTTGTCGCCGGACCACTGGTTGAAAACCAAGGTACCCTTTCACAGGCCGGTTAGAGTCAGCCAAAGGGCCGCATTTGGCCCCGTGCCGCATAATGCCCAGGTATGGTATACTGTAAATATATGTAGCCGACCATTTCAAACTTGGCATCATTGAGGACAATGCACTAGGAAGTGTTAGTCCATCTTAGCCCATATCCCCAACCAAACGAAACAGAGTGGTTCACAACCAGCTGTGACCTGGTGACCTATGATGACAGTCCAAGTTGAGGGAAGTAGCAGAGGTCAAGACATTCACCAGATAAGGGGAGTAGCAGCAGATTGTCTGGTTGAGTCATTATTCCCGGTATTGTTAGTAGTCAGTGGACAACCTGTTGAGAAACAGAAGGAGGTATGCAGGGGATATGCTCGCTCTTCTCCCATGGCTTGACAAAGGTTTGAGCTTCAGCCTGGTTAGAGGCTGATACAGTTCAGGTCCACGCCCACAACAAAAGGCAAACGCCTATGTGAGTCTTTCCACAGTGGTGTGGGCTGGTGTCGTTGAGTACGACTGCTGGATGACGTTCATACACACACTAACCATCACTGCGGCATTTGTTTACTTTTGTTAAACACTTTTACCCTCACGTCTAGATTTTGGGCATGTCATTATAGGCAGTAATGTTGAAAATATCTGGCTTCTTTTGAAAACAAATACTTAAAAGACTGTACACTCAAGTTGGGCAAAATGAACATGTCGGTGTTTTAGCACAATAAAACACTGTGGAGCAGAAGCTGTGTGCGGACTTTTTTCTTTATTTTTATAGCAACAGGGTTTGAGCCTTCAATCAGAAGGTGTTTTGAATTTCAGCAAATATGGCTTAATTAATAGGTTACATTGCCCAGAGGATTAATCATTCATTTAGATCAGGGGTGGCCAACCGGTCACAGACTAAGAGCCACGTTTTTCATTGTGTTACTGCAAAGAGCCACATCAAAGAGGATTCCAGGTGGTCCCCAGGCTAAATGATGGAAAGTTGGTTAGCCAGATGTAACTCTTTGAGAGCGTAAACATGAAACCAAATGGACCCTTGCGGGTCCATTTGGTTTCATGTTTACACTCTCAAGAGTTAAGATATTCATCATGTGAATTAGCCCAAGTCTACACAACTAGAGAATGTAGAAGATTAATGGTCATTTTGATCTGTATGTTTGACTGTTTTGTTTTCTCTGAAATCCAGCCTGGAATTGTTGACAAAAGTAAACAAAATCTTTAGCTTTGGGGTCTGTGGAGCTAAAATGTCATCAAATGGTAGTCCATAGCTCAAATTCTGAATAAATGGTGGGCCCTGGTATAAAAAAAGGTTTTTGATGGTTTCATGTGGAAGCCCCTTAAGAGCCACATGTAACCAGCTGAAGAGCCGCATGCGGCTCGCGAGCCACGGGTTGGCCACCCCTGATTTAGATAAACATTCAGTGATACTACAGTGTTTATGAAGGATAACAACACATTTTAACAGCGGGCACTGGAGAATCTGGCAATAACGGGTGAGCAGGTGATGGTTGAAAAGTGGGCAGAGGTCAAACAATTGGTGTTTTCGGTAGATACTTGGGCGATTTAGGCAATAGCCATTGCAATTCAAGTGGGGAAAAGCAATGCTTGCTTTTCGTCACCCCTTATTATACTGTGTAACCAGAGGTTACATGTACATTTCAGATCGTCTGTGTCACACATCTGACAGACATGTCTCAGGTTTAAATGCATCTGATTGATGCCTTCAGTGTAGCTGCAACCGTTGTAAACAATGAAATAAAAAAGCAAGAATTCAGACAGTGTTATGGATAATTAAAGACTAGCCTTTGGTTTGAAGAACAGAATGTGCAGCATTGTAAAATGGCATGGCCAAATACCATACTACAACACACAGCACAGATATTGCGCACTGAGCGAGCAGAGCAAGCATTCAGTTTCGTGGGTCTGTGGTCCTCATTCTGGGGGGCCGGGCCGGGCCCGGGGAGCCCCCCTTCCTCCCCGGTAACTCCGCCCCTGGCTGTGCACCACTTAGCTGGTAGTCGTCGTTTTCCTATACGCTGATGGACTTTGTTGATACATCTTGAAGCCATATTCCATGCACACAGGAAGAGTGTGCACGGTGTCATGTCTGACATGCACACAGGAAGAGTGTGCACGGTGTCATGTCTGACATGCACACAGGAAGAGTGTGCACGGTGTCATGTCTGACATGCACACAGGAAGAGTGTGCACGGTGTCATGTCTGACATGCACTCAGGAAGAGTGTACACGGTGTCATGTCTGACATGAAGACCCTGAGTGACCATGATCTGATGCCATCCAAACATGGGAAATTCCTCTGCCACCAAAATGTGGAATGCCCTGTTGACTCCAAATATGTGAATTACAATGTGTGTGTGTGTGTGTGTGTGTGTGTGTGTGTGTGTGTGTGTGTGTGTGTGTGTGTGTGTGTGTGTGTGTGTGTGTGTGTTCGTGCGCGGCACACAGCCCTGAATCACCACCTTAAATTATTTTCCCTGGGGATTCAGTGAAACAAAATAATAATTGACTGGGTGTCAGGCAAGGTTTAACTTGTACTGTACACTACAAAAACCCAACTCTCAAAATAAGCTAATATATATAAATACATGTTCTGTCATTTTGACTAAAATAAGCAAAAAAGAAAAATCTGCCAATGGAACTAGTATGTTTTGGCCTGTCAAGATTTCTTGAAATAAGATATCTTGACAAGCCAAAACATTTGAGTTCCATTGGCAGATGTTTTGCTTATTTTAGTCAAAATTGAACTTGTATTTATAGTGAAATGCTATAAGGTTGTATAGACATTTGCATTGTAGCCAGTGTTTTGTTTCATGCAGTGGTATGCTGGGTACATGGGGGCATTAATAAGGCCTGGGAGCTGAACAAGCTCAACAAAATCACAAAGAAGGCTATACCTCATATACTGTAGCTCTGCAGATTCTATGATTCTGCCTTGTATTAGAGCTATGGTAAAGTCTCTTGGTAAATCGTTGTTTGGTAGTCGTCGTTTTCCTATACGCTGATGGACTTTGCTGATACATCTTGAAGCCATATTCCATGCACACAGGAAGAGTAAGTACTTTTGTCTGTCTCGCCGACTGTCTCTCATGCCCCCGGGACTCAAGCATGAAAGGTGAGTCAGCAAGGCGCCCCATCTCAAACATGACAGTTGAGTCAGCATGGGTCCCGTCTAAAACACGAGACGGGTATGAGGGCCACATCTTCAGCATGTGTCTGACTAACACCCTGCCTGGCCCAGATACAGGATTGTCGCATCTGCCGGGCTCCTAACTTTAATTAAATAGAGACTCTAGGATTATTCTTCAGCCAAGATAAATTCCGTCTGTCTTGTGCTTGGATCCGATTCTACATACAGTCTAATTGATGCAGATGTCAACATGCATTCTAATCCATGTACTGTATTATGCCTCCTGTGAAGCAGCTGAGCAGCTGCTAATGAAGACCTCGAAAAGAAGGTCTGCAAAATGTCGCCTGCACAACCAGGGTTCTAGTTCCAAAAAGACTTGGGAGAGGGGGCATTATTCGCAATGAATGTCAAGGTGGATGGATACTGCCTCACAACGTCGCCTTTGGGCAGAGCAGGTTGATTGACATCTACATCATGTGCTGTCCATCATTTTTGTTGCATCTGCATGCAGGCACTGCACTCAGCTATGCAATATTAAGATCAAGTTTGGTCTTGCCCAGATGTGCCTCAACACAGGGGCAGGTAAGCAAATAAATAATACCTTTGGTGGTAGATGAAATGATACCTTTAGAGGTAGGACTATAATTTCCACCTAATGGTCCTGTCAACCATGGTGAGGAGGTTTATAGGGGACTTTTGAACAGAATAGGTATGTTTGAAACTAGTTCCTGTTCTCATTACGTTGAGGACATGAAACATACATATACCATTAAACCATTAGACCTAGGAGCCATCAGCGATTAGAAAACAAGGGAAAAACAAAACTTGACCGTGCTTTCTGAAGTTTGGAGCCAAAACACTAAAATGGGAAATCCCCAATACCTGAAATGCCCCAGAAACAATGTGTTCTTATTAGTGTGGTTTGCCCGAAAGGGGAACCAGACTATTGTAATTGTAACACTTTATTATTATTTTCTCTAGGTAAGCCTTTTTTGGACCACTACTCCTCCCACAGTTTTGACTGTACACACATGAGCTATATATTAAACTGACCGAAAAAATAATCAGAATCGTGTGGTTGTATTTTGCTAAGAGATATGTCTTTTAGTTTAATTTATTATTAATGAACTAGTGGAATATTTTCCCCCATTGAAATGAACAGGAAAGCGCAAAAAGTCAAGTTAATCGATTTTTCCTTTTGAGACCATCAGGGCTATGGTTGCAAAACTTACGGAGGAGGTTTGTAATATTTTTTCAAAATATTTCATTTAAAAATGTTATCGGTCGGCCTCATGGTGGCGCTATGACAGCTCACTTTTTGGCCCATAACTCTTGAACCGTAAATTGAATTCCTTGGATTATGACGCATCTCTCAATGTAGGCCACGCCCATTTCCGTCCGAATAGACGGAAATGAATATTGAATATTCTCCAAAACACACTTTTTGCCCCTATTCCTACATGTTTTATTCAAATCTCACAAAAATTGGTAACATGCTCTCTGGACCAATCCGATTGAAATGACCTTACAGAATTATGATTATGCCTATCGTTCAGCCGTAATTGGCTTCCAAAGTTAGAGGGAGGGGCCTATTTCACAAAAAATAGTTTAATAGTATCATTTAGTAGTAATCATTTAGTAGTAGATTACCAGTTGACCTGTGGACCTGAATTCGACCTATTTTCAACCGTAGAATATAAGTCCCCAAAAACGACGTTATATTCAAACGTTGAAATGACGTTTTGGTGACATGCGACTGCAGCAACCACACTTTGCATTTTTTAAAATCGCAATATTTCTAGTATTCCTTGCCGCTGGATTTGAAGTTTTTGTCCACAATTTAGGAAAATAACAATTCTAATACATGTTTTAATTGTGCAGATTCTTGAACATTAAGTGGCCTGATTCAGATGTTTAAATATAATTGAACTCTCGGGGTCCATTTGGTTTCATTTTACGCTCTCAAGAGTTACAGATCTATAAGGGTCCATCCTTTAGCCGGGGACCACATGTAATACACTCAAGGACCACTGGCTGAGAACCTGCATTATAGTGAAAAGATCCTACATGGATTTTCCAGGAGGGCTGAAATCATTTTGCAACTGAGACACAGGGCCACTGCTGATAGAATATCAATCACAGCTGATAGGATATCAGCCGCGGCAGTTACTAAATGAGTCCCGACCAACAGTAACTACGGCAACCCTTTTCCACCTGTGCCAAGCCCGACCATTTCCTATATCTGTCGTAGCAGATATCCTATAGGTCACAACAGATATCCTATCATTCAGGGTTAAAGGGATAGTTCAGATTTTTGTAACTTAAGTTGAAATGAAATAATTGCCATTAGTGGGGTCAGCTATCAACTAGCCTCGACACCCAGGCTTTCATTTTCGTGGCCTTGAGGGGCGTGTCAACCTTCCGGGGTGGGCGTCGCTCTAAATGATGTGACGTAGAACAGCAGTGGACGGGCGTGGGAGGGGCCGGAGATGACGACACGTTAGTGAGATCAAATCAGAGCGCAGCACTTCCGCCGTGTGGATCCCACGACACCCCCGCCCAGGGGTGGACTGGGAGCTCAAAACGTACCGGGCAATTTTGTCTCAGAGCGGCCCTCAGAGCGGCCCTCTGAATCTTTGTGGGGGCTCCGGGGCCTGAGCCCCCATGAGAATTTAAGACATAAGGGGCTCTGGGGCTCGGGCTAACTAAAATTAGTTAGTTAGTTTTAGTTAACTATAAAAACCCTGCAATAGGCAGTCTCATTTGAAGAGGACAGAGGGCCGCCAGCACTGATTCGTGGGCCGGTTTTGTGCAGATTTTTTTTTTAAAATTAAAACACGACATTAACGGCCCCCGGGGGGGTCGGCCCACCGGGAAAATGCCCTGTATGCCAGACTGTCAGTCCACCCCTGCCCCCACCCCCCAAGGCCAAAATCATTGAGGGCTAGACCAGGCTAGCTATCAACTAGTATTAATTGAAGTCCAGAGTCCCGTGGTGGGAGTTCTTCTCTGGATATGGTGAATATTAATTAGTCTGCTACCACGTTTCCTTTTCCAAGGAGGAAGGGGAAAAAAACAACTTTGACATGGGCTTGGTGGCAGTCGAATTGTGTCAGGGAATCGATAAAGCGGCTTTATGGTTAATGCCCTACTATTTTCCCTTTGGTAAACACAGTGAACTTTTGAATCTATGTAATGTATATATATATAGTTTTTATTTTCTTCTCCGACAAATTCAAACATTGACTTCAGATTAGGTTTCTAAAGTCAAAGTTTAGGTTTCTTTTATTTCCCTTTTTGGTCTTCCCAGGAATTCCCAGGTAGCCCAGGAAAATGTTGGTAAATTCTGGGATTTAAAATGAGCCAAATTGTGGAAAAACGCTATTTCAGATATGACCACATTGAACTTCTGATCAGATTCACTCTGTGGAGTTGTTCTTGTTGTTGTCAAACCTGCACTAGTGAGCCATGCTAATTTTACAGTAGGCTACATTCTCAGGAATCTACCGGAGTAAGAGTGCAAATCATTGTCTTGGAAAATCATAAGAGTACTAAATATCAAAGATATATAATACACAAAATCTGTACTTAAGTACTGTCCACCTCTGCTACATGGTTGTGGGACGCCCTGACCATCCGTCTGACCAACCAACCAAGTTGAGAAACTTAAACAAATGTAAAACTGGAAAGAATATACAGTATGTTATCATCCAATAATAAATGCACCACAATACAGACATCTCCATACGCTATGGGCACAAAAAGGGACACAGTCTAGGTATTTACACGCACATCGACAGTGGGTGCAGGGCCAATGTGGCAGTCATGCCTGTGTCCTTTTTATGGTAGTAGAGTAGAGCCGGCACACGAGTCTCATGGCCAGAATTAATTTATTGAAAAAAAAAAAGAACATTTTGATCTCAACAGACCTGATGAAGATCTATTGAGATCGAAACGTCCATTTTTTTCAATAAAGTAATTCTTTGTCATAAGACTGGTGTGCAGGCCCTACTCTATATTACCACAAAAGGGACACAGACATAAAACTGTCATGAGGTTGTGATGTTGTATCTGTCCCAAGCTGGCCAGTATCCAAAGATCTAGTACCTTTCAAAGTGTAAAACCTTATACACATGGACTAGTGTCTTCATATGAATGTGTAATAGATGGCAACAATTAATTGAATGTAAATCCCAAGACAGTGAGTATGGCACAGTAGGCAATTGAACCCCATCCCAGTAAACCAAGAGCTCCATGCCTGTGCCTTGTTTTTTTGTTTTGTCTTGTTTTATTTTTGTTTGTTTTTTTCTCTCTGTCCCCCTCTATGTGTGTGAATGCTTACTTTCATATAGTGAGTATATAGTGAACATAGTGATAATATAAAATGCTATATATACAAACACACAATTCAATTGGCTTTATTGGCATGAGAAAACATGCGTTTACATTGCCAAAGCGCGTGCGCGCGCGCGCGCACACACACACACACACACACACACACACACACACACACACACACACACACACCACACACACACACACACACACACACACACACACACACACACACACACACACACACACACACACACACACACACACACACACACACACTACACAAAATAGAAGCACCCTAATAAGGACTACTAGTACTAGTATCTGTTCCTTGCACATGTAGAGCTTCAACATTTAAACAGACCCCAAAGCCGAGTTTCTCTCTATAGTGTTGAGGACAAATACTGAAGAGACAGCTAATAATTGCTGCCATTTGTTAAAAACAGCATATATAAAACAATGCAATGTGACTTAACTTTGTTTACAAAAATGCTGTATTTGTGGCAATGCAAACCTTTTCCAGGCGAGGGGTGGATTTGTTCATTCACTCTGGCGGTGCATTAGTTAGGGGTTAAAATGGCCTGTCTTGGTTTAAACTCGACTCACCAACAACAAGGTGCAGGTCGCGAGCCGGGACGCCCCACCCAGTCCCCCACAATGGGGGGACAGGAGGGGTTGAGCATTGCATACGTTAGGGGTGTAACGATAACGGTATCAAAATATATCAATTTTAATTTGAACAGAGTACATTTAGGTTTAAACAAATCGTTTGACTTTGTACCCCATCACATTGCAACGGAAAGAATCTGTATCGAATCACTTCCATTACCACGTACCTACTTGTGCATTGTATTTAGCAATTTTAAGAATAAAAACACATCACGTGTCCAAGATAATTCCTTCAAAAATAAAGATTAGCTGCTGATTAGGCTGACATTAGAATAATAGATATCTTTAGACTTATTCTGATATGCACATGTCAGACTAAAAAGGAACAATACTCTTCTGAAGTCAAATAAGTAAATTAAAAATAAATTTTAGCCATATATTTTGTTCTTGATACTATAGTCATTGTCAATAAATCAGTCTCTACGGTGCATGTGCAACTATCATCAGGGGGGGTTATGTTTTGTGTGGAATTCCCCTTTAAGTTTAGTTATACTCAACACTGGGAAATGATGGTTAAAGTTGAAAAAACGTACTGTAAATAAGTCCATTGATTAGTTGCCGTTTCAAATAATCAATTACTAAATGATTTGAAAACGAATGTAATTATCGATTCAATTATGAATCGATTCATCGTTGCAGCTCCCTTTAAAAATCTGCACTATCCACATGTTTCACACATATTTAATGTATTGCTAAATAGTTACTGTATCAATCTCAAATCATTGAATCATGTAGTTATAACGAACCAATCGTCCACATATCGTGATACATCGAAAACGTGGATAAAACATATCGTTACATCCCAGAGTATGCCTTGCATACATAATATTACAAACTACCCCAAACTATCCAAAAGCATACCCCAAACTACCCAAAAGCATACCCAAAACTACCCAAAAGTACCCCAAAGCATACCCAAAAGTACCCAAAAGTACCCAAAAGCATACCCCAAAGTACCCCAAAGTACCGAAAACTACTCAAAACTACCTAAAAGTACCCAAAAGCATACCCCAAAGTACCCAAAAGCATACCCAAAAGTACCCAAAAGCATACCCGAAGGTACCCAAAAGCATACCCAAAAGCACCCAAAAGTACCCAAAAGCATACCCAAAAGCACCCAAAAGTACCCAAAAGCATACCCTAAAGTACCCAAAAGCATACCCAAAACTACACAAAAGCATACCCAAAATTACCCAAAACTACCCAAAAACATACCCCAAAGTACCCAAAAGTACCCAAAAGCATACCCAAAAGTACACAAAAGGATACCCAAAAGCACCCAAAAGTACCCAAAAGCATACCCAAAAGTACCCAAAAGCATACCCAAAAGCACCCAAAAGTACCCCAAAACATACCCAAAAGTACCCAAAAGCATACCCAAAAGTACCAAAAAGTACCCAAAACTACATTGGAGGTGTGCATATCATTTTAGCTGCCCTCAGGGCAGCAATTTAGCATTGGTCTATGTGTATCATTTAAGCTGCCCTCAGGACAGCTTAAACAATGTGAATATTCATCGATATACATCGCTACCCACGTGCACGATGCAAGTTCATCGGTTCCGTCACTCTGTATCGATGCAATAGACGTGTGCAGTGACGCCACCACCCTGGTTCTGGGATTGTTTTCTCCATTCATTTTTCTCAGACTTTTCAAAAATAATTTATATCAAGGCGATTTCAAAGCGGACTATGCATATAATTTAGGCTGCCCTCAGGGCAGCAATTTAGTATTGGTCTATGCATATAATTTAAGCTGCCCTCGGGGCAGCATTTACTAGCTGCCCTCAGGGCAGCAATTTAGCATTGGTTTATGCATATCATTTAAGCTGCCCTCAGCATACCCAAAAGTATACCCAAACCATACCCCAAAGTACCCAAAACTAGCCAAAAACATACCCAAAAGTACCCAAAACTACACAAAAGCATACCCAAAAGTACCCAAAAGCATACCCAAAACTACACAAAAGCATACCCAAAGGTACCCAAAAGCATACCCAAAAGCATACCCAAAAGTACCCAAAACTACACAAAAGCATACCCAAAATTACCCAAAACTACCCAAAAGCATACCCATAAGCACCCAAAACTACCCAAAAGCATACCCAAAAGTATACCCAAAAGCATACTCAAATGTACCCAAAAGCATACCCATAAGCACCCAAAACTACCCAAAAGCATACCCAAAAGTACCCAAAAGTATACCCAAAAGTACCCAAAAACATACCCAAAAGTACCCAAAAGCATACCCAAAACTACCCAAAAGTATACCCAGAAGTACCCAAAACATACCCAAAGTACCCAAAAGTACACCCAAAAGTACCCAAAAGCATACCCAAAAGTACCCAAAAGCATACCCAAAAGTACCCAAAAGCATACCCAAAATTACCCAAAAGTACCCCAAACTACCCAAAAGCATACCCAAAAGTACCAAAAAAGTATACCCAACCATACCCAAAAGCATACCCAAAAGTACCCAAAACTACCCAAAAGCACACCCAAAAGTACCCAAAAGCATACCCCAAAGTACCCAAAAGCAGACCCAAAACTACCCAAAACTACCCAAAAGCATACCCAGAAGTACCCAAAAACATACCCAAAAGTACCCCAAACTACCCAAAGGCATACCCAAAAGTACCCAAAAGCATACCCAAAAGTACCCAAAAGCATACCCAAAAGTACCCAAAAGCATACCCAAAAGTACCCAAAAGCATACCCAAAAGTACCCAAAAGCATACCCAAAAGTACCCAAAAGCATACCCAAAAGTACCCAAAAGTACCCAAAAGCACCCAAAAGTACCCAAAAGCATACCCAAAAGTACCCAAAAGCATACCCAAAAGCACCCAAAGGTATACCCAAAAGTACCCAAAAACTACCCAAAAGTACCCAAAACTACCCAAAAGCATGTGTATCATTTAAGCTGCCCTCAGGGCAGCAATTTAGCATTGGTTTAGCATTGGTCTATGCATATCATACATAATATTACAAACTACCCCAAACTATCCAAAAGCATACCCCAAACTACCCAAAAGCATACCCAAAACTACCCAAAAGTACCCCAAAGCATACCCAAAAGTACCCAAAAGTACCCAAAAGCATACCCAAAAGTACCCCCAAAGTACCGAAAACTACTCAAAACTACCTAAGAGTACCCAAAAGCATACCCCAAAGTACCCAAAATCATACCCAAAAGTACCCAAAAGCATACCCGAAGGTACCCAAAAGCATACCCAAAAGCACCCAAAAGTACCCAAAAGCATACCCAAAAGCACCCAAAAGTACCCAAAAGCATACCCTAAAGTACCCAAAAGCATACCCAAAACTACACAAAAGCATACCCAAAATTACCCAAAACTACCCAAAAACATGTACATGTCCACCATATTGTTAATGTCCACACGGAATGTCCAAAGCATACCCAAAAGTATTCCCAAACCATACCCAAAAGCATACCCAAAAGTACCCAAAAGCATACTCAAAAGCGTGCCCAAAAGTACCCAAAAGCTCCAAAAAGCATACCCAAAAGTACCCTAAACTACCCAAAAGCATACCCAAAAGTACCCAAAGGCATACCCAAAACTACATTGGTGGTGTGAATATCATTTAAGCTGCCCTCAGGGCAGCAATTTGGCATTGGTCTAGGCATATATTTTAAGATGCCCTCAGGGCAGCAATTTAGCATTGGTCTATGTGTATCATCACGTTTTTCTTTTCTTCTTGCTAATATTGATATGGTATGATGATAATATTGATAATAAGGGCAACGTCAGGAGAGGGTCGGGACTACTCAGATCTACTTAAGTATGAATTAGAAACAAGGGTCTCTTCTTGAATTTTAGAGGGAGGAGACCCCGGGGGACATCGACCGCCTCGAGATCCCACAGGAGGAAGTCACTAATGTTGCTCCAGAGAAGGAGGTTTGGAACTCGCTGTCTCTGTTGGAGCTGTTGCCCCGCGACCTGACTACGGATAAGCCGTTGAAGATAGATGGATGGCTCTGCAATAACATAGTCTGAGAGGCTAACTTAAAATGTTTAAATGGCAAAGAAATAATATTTGTCTTGATATGAAACACTGGCTTGATGTTTGAACTTGTAATATGTGTCATTGATTGATTCCGCAAAACAAAGCATCCATTATCAGTTCAATGAGGGACACGTCTTTTTGTTGCCAAATAGGGGACGATTATTTCAATGTACAGTTGGCTAGCCATAGCCCTTGGACTGCAGGCACTCATAGCTTCAGGAGGTGTTAAATCAATAAACAAGGCTTGGATTAAAATGGCCTTCTTTGCCAATGATTGTTGGATGTCAGATAAGAACTCATGAGCAGCTCCCAGTGGTGCGGGAACTACTCCCATACATTGGATTAAAACTCACCTTGCCACTCGATTTGCCACTCAATTTCCCTTTCACTTTTTGCAAGGCAAAGGTTCTAGGCTGTTTCTGATGTGAGCTTGTAGGTCCGCTTTTTGTACAATTTTGAAGATATTTTCCAAATTGCCAAGTACTGAACATCAATCGATTTGTGGGTCCTAGACTTGGAAAAAGTGTTTGAGAAGCAATGCTTTCCACAGCATGTGCACCCGGAAGAACCCCCAGAGGAACAGCCTATCTCACAGCCCTGCTTTGTACACCCAGACAGAGGAATGGCCCATCCCACAGCCCTGCTGCACCCCGAAACATTTTTAAATCAAATTAGTATTGTCTTCAATTCCCTTGACATTCCCTTGACAATTCCCTTGATCAGGATCTTAATGTGTGAGTAGAGCACTTTGAAATTCTTAGAATTTCAAAGAGATCTACTCACACATTAAGATCCTGATCCAAATTCTCATGTCCTTCAACAAAGCATTTCCATCCGAATTAAGAAGCATCAGAGAGTAATAGGATGAGACCTGTGACCCTTCTCCTCCCCTTGTACCTGATGCCAGATGACTCAATTATGACCCTTCTTTTCTGATTGCCTGTTGTACATTTGACAGACCTAGATCTTGAGTTGATCTGTATCTTTAGGGGTGTGCGTGATATCGCTCCCCACGTCATCATATGTATCTGGGCTATGATGTGATTTATGGAAAATACATTTGAATGCAATAATGATTCAATGTAATATAATCTAATACGGTTCTCATTATGCCGGGCTGCAGGTTCAGTAAATGTGCATGCGCGAATATCCTTTGAGACTCATCAGTGTCATGTCAGTCTGTCTGGTTTGACTTTGTTCTTTACTTTGATATCCAACTCTGGCACAAATCTACTGTAGGATTGTCTACAATTGATATCTTGTACCTCAGCTCTAACATGTTTTACCACGCTGAGACAAACATCACTGGCAGTGGTTCCTACAGTATAAACATGTTCTTGTTGGCGACCCCCAGATTATTTTATACTAGTCCTTATCCATTGCTGAAACATGCACGCACACACATCACACACAAATTGGTTGTGACATGGCAGCAGTGCCCTGGATAACGTGTGCACACAGAAAAACACACTGGCAGGAGTTGTTGCAGTTGTTTATGCAACCCTATAAGGACAACCCGGCATGAGAGTTAATCGAGGCGATGTTTTTTTTTTTTTTTTTGTGCACATGCATTGCAGTAGTAAGCTATCATAATGGTGTCTGCTTTGTCATTTGACTATCAGAAGTCACAGGACATGGTCATCACCCACCCCATCACCAACACAGCCGATATCCCGATATACCCAATATCACTCTGATATCGGGTATAAAGTGAAATATAATAGCCGTGCTGCTCACGGCCGCCTGCAACATGCACATGTGTCATTGTCTGACTGAGGACGGAGGAGCATGAAGGCAGGTACCTGCTCCAGCAACAAATGGATGTAGAGAGGGAAAATGAATAAAATATATGGTTTTATCTCTGGTGAATGTCCACACAAGCGAAACTAGCTTGATTTGTCCCTAGAAGCTTGTTACTAAAGTCAATAGGGGTGTCTGTAAAATAAATCTGCTAATTTCTATATGTGCTGTGATTAAATTATGACAGATCTTGGTTGTGTGTTGGAGCTGAAATGCACAAATACCAGATGAATTGTGCATTCTGTTCTATTTACCTACTATTTTTGTTGCACATCTGTATGACAACGGCACGCAATAAATTACTTTGCCAAGGTGGAAAATGTCTTTTGATCGCCATGTTGTGCATGTTCTTGCTTGCTACAGAAGCATTCCAGTACCCATTTCCACGTTCCAAGTGTTTGATTATAAATATAGTGATGCAAGAATTGTCAGGGTTTGTTTTATCCTACTGCATTCTTATAAAACAGAGCCCAGAGCAAGTTGCAATAGTAATAAAATAGAATTCAAATCAAATCTTCAGTGAACCAATAAATGCAAAAATATGGATCTACAGTTCCCGATACCCGTAGTACGTTTTGGTGATGTTCTACAGTATATTGTTTGAACCAACTTTGTTTGTGTTTGTGCACACACAGGGTGACTTTGAGAGGTGTATCGTATACAATGATGAGGATCATGTTTTGAATTATCAATTTATAATTACTGAAGCAATTATTTTTGATTTCTTGTCCACATTTGGAGTTTTGTCATAGCAAACTATACCACCCAAACAACTCCTTGTCCTTGCATCCATATTTTGACTTTTTGGGGTGTTTTTTTTTTCATTAAAACAATAGTGTAGCTGTCACAAGTTCAAAAAGTCCACGTCTCATACTGATGTTGAATGTTGATTTTATTGTCTTCACACATCAACCATGGACATTTTGTTCAGTTTTCGAGTCCATGTACATGTCCACCATATTGTTAATGTCCACACGGAATGTCCACAAAGTCCAACACATCTACAATACATCAATACATAAGCAACTCACATAAACAATACAAGGAAAGACAATAAAGAATAGTACCGTGTGTGTGGGCCTTGAACCATTGCAGATCGAATAGGTGTCTCTATGGCGCTCCCAGAACCACACAGCTTTCTAAGAAACAGTAGAGTCCATAATAACGTGTCAATAATAACGCAGTTCACAGTACAGTATAAGTAAATCACAGTAAAAGAAAAGAATAAGAATATGTACCGTGTGCGCCTTGTGCAGATCAAATTTGTAGTCGTCACTCCTTGGTGTTACCAAAACATTCAACTTGCCTCCAACACCAGTGAACTCTGCCCTTGACTGTGAGAACGTCACATGACATTTCTTGCACAGGGTGCATTTTTACCTTGATTTGTGAGAAACAAGGTAAGTGTTTTTATTATTATTATATTTATTCGTAGTGATATCAACCCAACACTTGTATTGTCTTGTTGAAGCCTAAACACATTTTGACATTGTTTATAATTTTAACTGTTCCCAAACTGGGACAGTTACAAATAGTTTATCACAAATGTAGTGGAAAATAGTCTGCGTATAAAAAAGAGCTTGTGACTCAATAATAGTCACTAATAGCCTACATTGGGTACACTGGAACACAGGTCATTTGTTTCCACTTCCTAAAAGATTTTATAGGTTACCAGGTTTTCATTTGACTGTGACAGTATAGTCTTTGATCAGCTGCTTTAATACATGAAAAAAGTGGGTCCTGACTCCTGGCAGAGAACACAACACGTGGGAGAGGGGAGCTTGAGCAGACTGCCGAACACACATAATCACCACCTGTCCCCTGTACGGACCACCTTTGGAGGCCAACCTCTTTGATGTGGGACCTGAGACGAGGTCATTTCTGTGTATCTGACGACGACACACGAGAGAAGGTGAAGAAGTGAAGATAATTAATGTTTAATCATCACCCTCTGTTGATGCCAGCAGGAGTCCCACTATCTGTATGCTGTGTTGTTTGATGTGGCAGATGAGCAATGTTGCAGCTTGAATTATCAAATCAGTCATAACAACACTGTGACGACCCTTTAGCCCTGAAACAAATTAAGACAGAAGCTTTTGTAACATGAAAGCCAAACTGTCGCTGGTAAAGGTTTCCTACTTCCACACTAATCATAAGCAATGCGGCAACATGCAATGCAACTTGCAAACACTTGGAACACTTGCAAACTAGGTTTTTCACCTGGACAGTGTCATCCAGGTGCCAAGCTGTACGCGAATGATGTACTGTATATTTCCACTTTCCAAAGCAACAACAGTTCTTGCAATGCAACGGAACCACTGGGATGGATGGAACGTGACTTGACCTAAAGCAACACATGCACAATGTATGAACAACATGTATGAACATCTTGCTCTTGTGCACTGGTTCTGGAGTACTGCACCAGTGCATATATTGGTGTCACACACAGTAACAGACTTTGCTTATAGGTTGTGTATTTCAATGTTATGTTCTCTGTGTTTTGCTATATTAGTGTTGTTCCCCAGTCTGTACTTGTTGGTTCATTGTTTGGTGTCGCTCTGCTTTAGCTAGTTCGTCTGTTGTTGTGATTTCTGTTCGGTTCATTACAATACCCAACCATTGAGTTTTGAACACTCAAAGGTTGCGTGTTGCTCATGTCAATTTTTTTTCTCCGGTTTTCAAAATTTGAAATAAATTACAAACAAATGATATTCTGTTTTCAAAGAAACAATGGATCATTTAGATAATTAATAATCACCATATAAAACAATATGGACCATAAGTAGGCTAAAGTAGGCCTAAAGTAAAAGCTCCTCAGTCAAAACCGCAGTGCAGTACAGTATATGAGTCAACGTATGGTTAATTTCCACCAATGGAATGAAGACGCGAATGCTGTCGACTTCCATCGAAATGAAATGAATAGGAACAGATTAAGCAAACATTTTTCTACGCGTAATTGCAGCCTTCTAAGGAGGAGACGGCGCATCACTGTCCATTGTTTCAGAGAAGCCAGCACAATGCACTGGCTTGCGTTTGGACGTACAAGCGATGCAGCTGTTGGAGGGTGCGCGCCAGAGGCTTGATGGCTTGCTGTTTCTTATCAATGCTGTTAGGTTCAGAAATACTCTGTTGTTCATTTACTGTCAGGCTGCTTAGTAATGCAGCAGAAAGTGACAGCTCTTTGGGAGATGCCTGACTGGTCTTTAAAGCACTCTTTTAATCAATGGCCAAATATAGTCAGGGTCAGAAAGTTCTGAATTGCACTCAAGAGATGAGTCACGATGTTTCCAGGTGGTTAAAGGAGTGATTACTTTAACCAGGGACACCATTTGCTGCTCCCAAGAGATTTATGGCAGTTGCCACCCCCTTACATGTAACCAAATTGTCTCCACCTCTGAACTTTATTTTGTTTTTGGTTTTTTTTTTTCATATTTGACTGATTTGTGTGTGTGTGTGTGTGTGTGTGTGTGTGTGTGTGTGTGTGTGTGTGTGTGTGTGTGTGTGTGTGTGTGTGTGTGTGTGTGTGTGTGTGTGTGTGTGTGTGTGTGTGTGTGTGTGTGTGTGTGTGCCACTATAGTTGTCTGATCCATTCCCATACTGTATGTATCCCTCAGGAATTTATTTCCATAAATGACTTCACAAATCGTTTCATCTACCCCTACGGCATGTAATGTTTGTACAACACAAAACACATTGATATCTTGTTATTGAAATTCCGCATTGTCTAACTGTCAGATGTTTCACACGCATCATATTTCCTTCTTTCCCATAGACAGGACTCAGGGACGTACTACAGTACAGGGCCTGCTGGCTGCTCACATCCCATAGTCCGGAGCTAGTATCCTGGAAGTGTTTAGAATCAGTGGCAAAATCCATTTGGCAGCAACATTGTCGCTGTATGTCCATGTCCATGTCTGATGATAATACTTCAACGGTGTCACACGCCGCAGATGGCTTGGCGTTAGAACACAAAATTATACATAAAAAAGAACAACGATCCTTAGAAACCATCATCTGCAAAATCTGCAATCAGCCTATAGACATGATGAGTACTGGTACGGAAAGACAGAAACACTCACTGTAAGTATGAGTTATATATGATAGTGGGTCTCAAACATTGTCATGTCAAGCACGAGCTTACAACTTGATATATACATGTTTTTGGCCACAGAATCCCATTTGAAAAGATCTTGTGCCAGGGCCCACTATAAATTACCAGCTCATTGTGCTCGTACTTATAGGCTAGAGAGTTCAACCTGAGATTGGGAAATCGGGGTTCAATCCCCCGGCGGCCGGATCATACCACAGACAACATAATGGGACGTTCCATGCTCATCGGCACTCTACATCAAGGGTTGGAGAGAGGGAGAGACTGCATTCTCTGTCAGCGGCGTCAGACACCGCGGCACCACCGCCAACTGCCGATAACATCCGCATTCGTTCAACACCCTATACTCCAAACGCTAACCCTAATCTCACAGGGAAGCCATGGGTGATTTTAAACCAGCAACGCATGTCGGGAGCCATGGGGGAGTTTCAACCAGCCACACAACTGCAGGAAACACGTGTCCGCAGCCTCGGATGAGTCATAACAGGCCACGCATGCCGGCTGTTGTCGGCAGTCTACCTGGTGGCCGCCGCACAGACCGCCACTGGAGGAAACCGACAATGGAGTCCCCCACCTGCTGGAGCATGCACTTTCTCCTTCTGAAGGGTTGGATTGCATCTCTGCAACATACTAATGTCACCTAAGGTGATGTGTGTTTGTACATCCAGCAACACAGGTCTATGTTGTCATCATTTTCATGATTTATGATCCCATTCCGTTCAAAATGACAGTAAAAGAAAAAATTGAACTAAAAGTAGCTAGGCAAAGGCGCCCATGCTACTTTCAAATATATACATGTAGCTTAAAGTAGTAAAATGATCTCTGAGCTGACAATGTTTTCATAGCGTTTGGTTAGTGGTATAGAGTTAAGGCAGTGTGACAGCTATAGTCAGCTACAGAAGTGACAATGAAAACAATGCAGCCAAAAGACTGACAACTTTTTTATTAAGATTTTGATTACGTTTTTTTTTTTTTTTTGTTTTCTGTTAGCTTATACACTAAAATTTATGATAACATGCAGTTACAATCAGGGAGTGAGAAACCTCAGCCCAGATGGTGCATGTCCATAAATAGTAAACACATTCTCAAAACACTTTCACAGTGTTTTTTTTTTTTTTTTTTTTCAATCTACTGACAGTCTACTACCGATCTAAAATGATCTTTTCTGAGCCCCACCTATTCCCTCTACTGCCCTTGTTTTGCAATGACAGTCTAATATTCTTGAACTCTTTGTAGATACTGTGAAGTTGTTCACATAAAGTTAGGTGGCAGCTGCACGGTTGTGATAAAGAGTGAGTTGAGCCAGAAGACTCTTTGTCTACCAAGCAATCTTCGTTGCTACTCGCATCTAAGGCCATGAAATGCGGGAGATTGAAAGAATAAGGTTGGAAATAGAAGATCCCATGGGTGGCTGGCATCGGTCATGTGAAAGGTGGTTCAGGCATCTGGTTAGGATCCCCCTCAATGATCTTGCAAGGGAAGTCCTCGAGGCATGCCCCATTGGGAGGAGACGCCAGGGCAGGCCGATGTGCAGATACAGTGAATTGATTACATTGACTCACTGGCCTTGGAACATCCCCGGATCCCCCAGAAGGAAGTCACTAATGTTGCTTTGGAGTCCAAGGAGAGGAGGCCTGGAGCTCTCTAGTGGAGCTGTTGCCCCTGCGACCCAAGATAAGCAGATAAGCGGTTGAAGAAGTAAGGATGTTTAGATTATTATTTAGAAGACACTACCAATCAAGTATAGTATGCATATGATAATCGAACAATAAATAAAATAAATCAATATGTAATCAGGATAAAGATTCAATGAACATGAGAAAATGTATAAGTGTGAAAGATGGCTTGTCTTTACCAAAGCAGATCTAATGCATGTTAAGCGCTGTGGATAAAGGTGTTATATGAATGCTTTGTTTGCCAGACATTTTAGACTGTGGAGGAAGAGTGAAAGCCTTATTGACAACAAATTTAAATGTCCTGGTGGTAACAACATGAAGTAATTACAAGTCCAACCACATTGTCGTACTAGTGGTTCTGGAATTGGGGTTTGGGGCATTTATATATAGGGGGGTTTGGGGGGTTTATATATAGTGTCTGTATGCACTGAGCAGTCCCACTTTCATGACATCGCCCCGGCTCCAGAAATGGATTGAACAAGCACAATATTACCATACAATATCCATAGCGTTTTTCTTCTTTAAAATGATTTGACTGTCCCAAAACGTTGCTATGTCACGACTCGAGTTGGCGTTGTCTGCCACGTAATGGTCTTTATATAGATCATTTTCAAAAAGTCTATGAGGAAAAAGCATTTCTGGAGCCGGGGCAACGTCACAAGGGGACCTATACAAGCAGACGTCTTTATTAGCTCAGTGGTAAAGACTCAGCACTTTCCCAGCTGGGGACCCTATCTGTGGTAAAGAACAAACTTACAGTGTAGTTGTGGCTTCAGTCTAATCCAACAACAAGCATCTTCTCTTTATGGTGGTCCCTGACACACACTCTTTTCAAACTTGGGTCTGTGGCTTCGTATGTGTCAGTTTGGGGGTCCCTGGCATGAGAATGTTTGAGAATCACTGCTTTAGACAACATTGTCACATTAAGCCAGGATACAAAGCAGATGAGAAGCATCATCATCTGGAACAAGGCATCTCTCCTCTGAGATGTTCTGGTCAAAAACATGGTTTCAACAGCACACAGTTTTCAGCCCAATACCTCCCACCACAGTGCCCCTTCCTTAACCCTCTTATAGTCATTGGTCAATGGCTTACATTTCTTTTCTGTTTCCCAATAGCTTAAAATGGCTGATTTTGTCTAAACCCCAGTTATGACAACCACATTGACATGTGTGCGTGTACACACACACACGCATGCATGAACGCACACACGCACGCGCGCGCACACACACACACACACACACACACACACACACACACACACACACACACACACACACACACACACACACACACACACACACACACACACACACACACACACACACACACACAGAGAGAGAGAGAGAGAGAGAGAGAGGGAAAGTAACAGAATAAATCAATTTAAACTATTTCGAAAATTCCAAATTTGTCACCACAGCATATGTGAGTCATATAATCTGGCTCAACTAGTCAAACTGTTGTGATTGAAACATCAATTCTCTTTTATTGTTTCAATTTAATTTTTGTAGAAGTATGAGGAAATACCAGTAGGCCTACTCCGCACAGATTAAAGTAAGTGTCACTGTGGTATTTCTCTTAGTATTTTCAAAAATCAAATGTCATGCATTCCTAAACGTAACATTTGAATCAGAACTGAACCCATTCTAAATACAAATGTAGTACAAAAAGTAAATCAAAACAAAACAAAAGTTGTAATGGCAAAAAAGACAACATTGATCAATAAAAGAAATCATGTTTTGGCCTAGATGTATGGCAAAAACACTTCACCCATCACAGCCTGTTCTCTATTGTGTGAAGAACTACTCAAAATCAGCAGCATCTGGCTATTGAACAATCTGGATGGGATCTAAGTTGTCGTCAACACAGAGTCGATACTATGCTCTTGGGTCCCCTGGGTGAGGACTGGTGGTAAGGGTCTTTGAAGTTATAGCCAAGGAAGACGTTACGTATTTGGCTACATATTAGGCAATATGCTATCTGGGAAGAGGGTGCTTACAACTAAGAGGTATCTCAAAGGTCAATAAAAAATCTTTATACAAAAAACGGTAAAATCTGTATACAAGCTTGTAGATACTTTTGAATTTGCAACACAAAAGATTGTTGAGTTGAGTTGAGATTTCCACTTGACAGATGACACGAGATAGAAGTGCTCCTGAAATGGCAGGGGCAGATGGAGACACTTTGGTGGCAGTGGGTCAGGATTTCCACTATAGCGGTTGTCCTTGGTATTCAAAGTTTCCTGGTTCGATTCCAGTGGCATTTGCCTTGGCTTGCATGGTCTCCCCAACAACTGAAGTGTGAACGGGTGAATGTGAAGTACATTGTAATGTAAAGCACTTAAAAGTGTAAATGCAAGGCCCAACTATGACATGTACAGGTCTGTAACTCGTGAGAGTGTACAACATGGTTTCCACTCAAAAGGAACCAAATATCCGTAAAGATCCATCTGTACACATTGGTGCACTCTCAGAGTTACAGACATTTGTAATACCCTCAATACAGCACTGGTTTAAAAAAAGAACAAAAAAACAAAAGAGAGAAACATGTGAGGCTAAGAATGTGCTTAGATCTGGGACTGATCTAAGTTCCAAAGTCCCACAGATCAGAACTCACATTAGTCCGAACATGCGCTGGAAATCCATTATCAGCTGCGACGTGCTTGCGGTTATGGTGAGGATGAGGGTTAGAGAAGGGTTTAGGCATGTTTATCGCAAAACCCTACCCCCTGTGAGATTAGTTGAGGGTCAGGGGAGTTTAGGGTTAGGGTTACGGTTGGAGGGGGGTAGGGTTTTGCGTCTCGTAAATTCGAAACAATTGGAGGTCGCAACAATGGGAGGTCAGAATTGTGGAATGGCACCCTTAGATCTGGGCTGAGGATTCGGTCCTACCTTGAGTGTTAGGTTTCCCTTAAAGGCTATAACTCACATTACAGGATAATGAGGGAGATCTCTGGTTGAGTGGGGGTTTAGCTCTGTGGTTGTTAGCTCCGCTGTAGCGCTGTGGTTGTGCATCTATCTACTCTCTAACCCGTACAGCAGTATTGACTCCACAAACAGCCACCACTTTTGGTATTCTCTTCTCCCATGTTAGATTTTCACACTCACGTCAATGAAGAGAGAACATGAGAATCTTCTGGATATCACCTACACAAGGCTGCTAATGTCAGTGCAGAACATATCTGAAAAGACCCTCCAACTAAAACAGAGATATGGATGTATGGAGGACATGCTACCAATTTCTAATACATCCCCCAAAATATGAGCTGTTTTAGCTGGATTGTGCTACGGAGATGAAACACCGATCATCTACTGTATGACTTTTCTGGCCAAACAATGAGAGATTATCCAGAGTGGCATGCCTGACTATCTTTTATCACGACTGAGGTCGGTGGATGATAATTGAATCTTTGATATTGATCTGGATGATTACATCACTACTGTCAGAGTGGGGCAGTAGGAGTGACAACTGAGAGACACAAGTTTGTGCGGGCGAGAGAATGTTTGGCACAGTGGCTGGTTGAAAAACAACCTGTGGTGGTTTATTTAACAGCTGAAGCTTGTCCATATGTGGCAAGAACACAACATGAGTTGTCTTTCCAGGCATATGCCAACTGTTCATCTGTTACCATTTTAACCAGTGTTTGCATCTGCTTCTGCTTAAAATTGTATTGTGCCTATTCTGTGAGTGTGCATTTTTTCTACATCATATAATTCTGGCACGTCAATTAAATGCCCAGTTCCTCAAGTTTGATGAACCGGCTGTTTTCCGGGATTGCACACAGGGAGCATGTGTATGTGTGTGTGGACCAAGGCAAAATGTACTCAATAAAGTGATGATTTGCCTTGAAAATCAGCCGATGCATGGACCATCTCAAACCTGCCTCAAAGGAAAACAAAATAATGAACATCAGTATCCAGACAAGACAAATCCCTGTCACAGTGTAAATCTCACATGTCTAAATCCCTGTCCCTGTCCTTCATGAATTCTGTACAACCTCTATTCTAAATAGCTTTTGGTAGTACTAGTACTCTTTATTCCACTTCCACTTTATGTGGAGGAACTCCATTCCCATTGTTCCGCTATTGTGTTTGTTTGGTAGTTGCTGTAGATGACAGCCCAATAAATAAAATGTTAAGATTGAAGACATGTGACATGATAATGTGTTTCCTGGTGCGACTCCATATAGCACCATATCATGTTTTCCATCTTTATGAAGGAAAATAGTTGCATGGGATTCAACATGCTGTAAAACTGTAAGGTTCTTGTGTACTATTAAGGAACGCAATCTGGCATCCTTATGTTTGGACATTATACACTAATGAAATGATTTAAAAAAAGTTAGAGATAAGATATAAGAAGTAGCAGTCCTTTGGGAGAGATTTGGAGCAGAGCTGCTGCTCATTTATGTAGAAAGGCACCAGTTAAGGTGGTTTGAGTGGCAACAGGGTGAATACTTAATCAAATCTTTTCCAAAACACCCTACCCAAACCCTTATACCTGCAAGCATGTTGCAATGCAGAACCGCCACACTGCCAATGCCAGGAAGTGCTCTTTCTTCTGGAAGTGTGGCCTTTCATCCTGCACGTATTCAGTCACTAGGTCCCCTGCTCAAGCTTGTGTGTGATGCACCATTATGTGCATGTTTATGATTAGAGAGTTTTCTGATCTGATAATCTTAAAAGATTTTCCTAGTAGTGTGTGATGCAACCAGATGTCAAAATTGCAGAGGATTTTAAAATCTCTGTAGTGTGAGCCCAGTCCATGTTGCCTTACCTTGTTTAAGCAATCTCCAGCAGTGTTGCCATGTCTGCTACTAATTAACCAACTTTGGGATTGTTTTACTGTAAAGTTGCTTTTACAGTAAATACTCAGTTTCTGTAATGTTATTTATTATTTTATTGCTTATTTGTTTCTAAAGTGTAATTGATTATTTGATTCTTGTTTCTTAATGTCAATTAAACCAGTGGCCATCAAACATTTTCAAGACTCCTAAACTAATATGTATTTGCGGATCCCCATCTAAACATATTTCATTCCAGGGACCATCATGCCAGATTATGTTTTTAAAATGCTTCTTTCCTAATTGTGTTATCAGAGAGAACATTGTGATGCGGAGGAATTGCACCACTATAAATTTAATGTTTTTTGTTTTGTTTTGTCTTTCTTTTTTAAAGCTAACTTTTGTTCAGTAATACAAGTTCCACAACCCTGTCTCTTCAGTCTCCTCCAAAGGGATACGCAAAAGTCATCCAACCAAAAGAGAGAAACCATTTATCAGTTGCCATTTTATTGAGACTAGGAGACCCCTTTTACTACTGTACATGAATTGCATGAATGATTGTCATTGTTATTCACCGGGCGGTGCTATAGGAGCCGTGCATGGTTTCCACAGCTACGTTATGCTTTGGAAAATGTTCGTCAGTAGTAATCAAGAACGAGGTTAATGAGATTAAACGAGCCAGACCACCAGTATGATCCCTTTTACATCCAAGGAAATGGATCAGTCCAAACATACTGTCCTGTAAATCTCGATTAGTGATTTAGTGAAACAGCTGGACGAAACACTCCATTACAGCATTGCCGTTGCCCAAACACAAAGTGGTGTAGCATACATACATTTCCAGAAAATTCACAATATTTTCCAAAATGCTCAATGCAACTGAAAGCCCATAATAGGTCAACGTGCTTTATCTAGATGATGCTATCCCTCATTCATCAAAATCGTATTTAGGTAAGGCACATTTTCCGTTGAGGTCTCCAGCAGCTGAAATCCTTCCAATGTTTGGCTCTTCTTCCACAGTGGTGAAGAACCATGAAAGAACATTTTTGTCATTATCATTGCCTGATGTTATAAACTGTCTGAGTTCGTTTGAACCCCTCCAGGTGCGTGCCTCCTCGTCATGTTGAAACCAGGTGGCACCATTAACACAAAAGAAAGGAGAATCATCAATGCTTTATGGACATTAAAACAGATAATCAAGTTGTCTTGCTTGAAGAGGGCCCGCTCGCTGTGACAGAAATGTGATTCATGCATTTAGACTGCAGTCAAGCAGTCCACATTGTAAATTCCCCATGTATTTAACACTTGAGAGTGTGACAATTCATGTAACCAATAAACCAAATGGACCCCTATGACCAGCCAGTGTATTTGCACACTCCGAATGCTGTGACACTTTCTGAAGTAGTCCCCATTGCACCAGAGTGAAAGCATCATACTGACAGGTTACCTGTAGGGGTCACACATACACATAAATGTATTTAGCCTGGTGTTACTATAGACATCTTGGCAGACCCTTGAACAGTGTTTTTGTCAAGTTTGGCGAGAATTGGAGTAAAGGTGCACCTGTGGTCCCTTCTGTGAACAGAGCAGACGCATTAACAGAACAGTGTTTATGCTTGCATGCCGGATCTACATGTGACTTTTCTCATGGCAGACTAAGTTTATCTATGCAGTGACAACAGAAACTTGACTCAGCAATGCCGATGTCTCATGTAGTGACACATCAGCTTGTTATTTTTCAAGGATGTATGTGTTATGTAGTAGCACAGAAACAGGAGGAAACCTATAGAGCATTTGGAATAACAATCACAATATGCGCGTACACACACACACACACACACACACACACACACACACACACACACACACACACACACACACACACACACACACACACACACACACACAACATTACTGAAAATGAGCATTTGTGTTCCTCAAGTTAAAACACCCACCCACAAAGTTAAAGGACAACTTCTTTTTTAAAACAAGATTATTAAAAAAAATAGATTTGTAGTGAGAATGGTGGCTTTTGTATTTTGGAAAGTTCAATCTGCTATTTGTGCAATGTGGGGTCTCTGCCTGGAATTTCATATTTTGAGATGGCCGTTAGCGGCCAAATACAGATAATTTGACATGAAACCACTGATATAGAAACGTTTTTTGTTTTTAACTGTGATATGAGACATTTGTAGAATCAACCTCAGGTCTTTATTGGTTGAGTGGTTGGACTCCCTCCAAACGGACCGACCGCTCATTCCAAAGAAATGTTGAACACTTCCACCTACAGTAGATGTATGCCCAAACTAGGGATGTCAGTGGTTAAGATGGGGTTTACAGTGCGAGATAGACATGTGTTTCACACTGATACAGTTGATGTTACACCTGCCAAGCCCCCTGGGCTTGATGAGTCAAGGCCTGAGGATGATTGACAGCCAAGTCAGCCTATGAGTGTGTGCGCCGGTATGTTCGCAGAATCCCTGCTGTCCTGACTCACCACAAACACAGACTACAGCTGAAACCATTTACATTCCTCTAGGCTGTGTGAACCCTTTTAGACCTGGTGATGATTTTAGAAACGATTTCCAAATAAAAAAACGTGCCATATTTTTATGATTTTTATGATGAGTGATCAATACAATTGCTAATGAATACGCTACTACTTCATAATATACATCGCCACACAAAACCATCCAAAGTAGGACATCCCTCCCCCAACAATCTGTTTGTGAAAATTGTAGTGGGGAGAAAGTTAAGTATCCAATAAAACAAATTGGCTACTCAGGTAAAAGCACATCAAATGATTGGCAGTAATTGTCCCCATAGAGGCAGTGTGGGTACATGAGTCACTCCAACAGCTGTAGAGACGACCGTGTCCGTGCGGGAGAGTTGTTGATCGTGAGAGAGAGTGAGTGTGTCACCGTTCACTAATTTTAGTGGTTTGTTTGTGTGTCAGGTAGAGAGGGCACGCTTCCTGTGCGTGGGTGCGTGTCTGCATGTCTGTGTGTTCGTGTGCATATGTGCCTATTCAGCTTTTCTCCTGGGGGTCTATTTATGCCTCATCGTACAAATGTGTCACTTGACGGAAATAACAGATTTACGAGTGAAAACTGTGCCAGGAGGTGGTTGATAGTTTGGCATGCATCGAACAGCCTCAGGTCAGATCGTAACCCGGGTCAGCTGCAGGAAGGACTGTGTTATGAGCCACGATGAGCTGACAACCAAACTTCAGAGCAACCTGAAATAACCCTGTGCTTTTCCCTTTCTGATCATTTCTGGGATGCTTTTGTGTTTTGCTGTAGTATGATCAAATAGCATTCATTTACAAAAACAATCATGAATGAAAAGAGTTCTTCTACCAGATTATATCTTTACTTCTTAGATAGCAATGTTTCAAGCCAAAGCTCTTTCTTGAAAGGCCTGAGGAAGAGCTTTGGCTCAAAACATTTCCATTTAGTATTTATAAAGTAAAGGAGCAGAAAATGGTGTGCAGCAGACTCCTTTTATTCATGAACTATCACTTGGCTCCTGCAGATTAGGGTTTAGATGTGCATGTGGTTTTGGTGTTTTCCGGCATCCAAGGCCAATTCATTCCGAAAAAACAAAACAAAAAAACATAAGGATAGGATGTGCAGATAAGAGTTTTTAGCCCGACAGCAGAGACATACAAGTCTTAAAATGGCTAAAGCTCAATGATAAGCTTGCCCTCGTCGTCGCTGCTGCTGGAGCCGTCTTGGTAGTCCTGGCTGCTGAGCACAGGCCTCACAGCACCGCTCAGGCACTCAGGCAGCTGGTAGCTGTGAAACTGACCAGGCCAGGAGACACAGTGGCTTATATTGGAAGAGAGAGTTGTGACAGGGCTGCCCATGTGGCTTGTATGGCCCTGTAGAGTTGTGACAGTATGACCCTGTAGAGTTGTGAATGTGACAGTATGACCCTGTAGAGTTGTGACAGTATGACCTTGTAGAGTTGTGGCAGGGCTGACCAGGTGACTCGTATGGTCCTGTAGAGTTGTGACAGTATGACCTTGTGGAGTTGTGGCAGGGCTGACCAAGTGACTCGTATGGTTCTGTAGAGTTGTGACAGTATGACCTTGTGGAGTTGTGGCAGGGCTGACCAAGTGACTCGTATGGTTCTGTAGAGTTGTGGCAGGGCTGACCATGTGACTCGTATGGTTCTGTAGAGTTGTGACAGTATGACCTTGTGGAGTTGTGGCAGGGCTGACCAGGTGACTCGTATGGTTCTGTAGAGTTGTGACAGTATGACCTTGTGGAGTTGTGGCAGGGCTGACAAGGTGACTTGTATGCTTCTGTAGAGTTGTGACAGCGATGACTGGGTGGCTCGCATGGCCCTGTAGAGTTGTGACAGTATGGCCCTGTAGACTTGTGACAGTATTGCCCTGTAGAGTTGTGACAGCGATGACTGTGTGGTTCGCATGGCTCTGTAGAGTTGTGACAGGGCTGACCAGGTGACTCGTATGGCCGTGTGACCATTGACCCCCACCGTCTGGATGGCCACCCTGTTGCGGGTACGTGGGGGTCCGAGGTGTCCGTGGGTACGTTGTGTTCCCTTGGCACCCCGGTGCATCTGTTCCCTCGCCATCCATAGCCGATCTTCCACTGGGATCTATGACCTGAACAGAAACCAGGGTTGTTGTTGTTATAGTAAAAAGGGAAATAAGGACAATTTGATGACCAGGTTCAGTTGTGGACCTGGATCAGGTGGGATACAAAATACATTTATATAAAATGTTCTTGACAGGGCTTTTCTCCTCATTTTGAACCTGGGGACCACTGTTGCATTGGGAGGAGAATTGGGACGGCATGGTGTTTGTAAAAAAAAAAAAAAAAAAAGCTTGAAATTAAATAATGAGTAATGACTGTTATTAGGCCCAAGGTAAATTAAATCAATCCCTAAACATGTATTTAACCGAGATATGCAGCCTATTAGTCAAAAAATTGAGAACCACTGATCCAATTGTTTCCCATTGTATGTTTCCCCTTATTCCGTTCTCTTAACCTTCCATATTAAACTCAGGTTAACTAATTCATTGCAACTTAGTAAGTTCTGAGACTGAATATTATACTGTCACATTTTCTAATAATGGTGGCTCAACCAGGTAATACGTTATACATTTTCTGTGGAGGTTCATTCTTGAGTTCTTCTCGGTAACTGACATCATTGATCTATGGGTAGTTTAGTGCACTGTTCTGTGGAAGTAAATAAATACAAATATAGCTGCAAGACGCGATAAGACAGGACCAAGCAAGCAGCAAAAGCAATAATCTAATTGTGGGACTAGGGCAAGGTTCTTGCAGTAGGTGGACTTAAACCCACAAGTAACCTTTTGTTCTTACGTCTGGTGCTCTACTGAATGAGCTATCCAGACAGAATAATTTGCTTCATTGTTGTTAACAATGAAACAACCCATAAGGCGGGCCAAGCAGTAAGAAATGTGAACAATATGCAAAGATAAACCATCCAAGAGCGGAGCTTACTGTTGACAGTGACAAATGTGTTCCCCATGAGTCAAGGAGGAACAAGTTCCACAACCCTTGGCCAAACGAGGCATGGGTTATGCCTGTCCAAAGGTCTGAGTTTCAAAAAAATTCTATAACGCCGCCCTTTGACTAATTACAGTAAGAATGTTTTTTGTGCTATTTGGCATCCCCCTCTACCAAACTATAAAATCTCATAATAAAAGGATATTACACTGCATGTGTGTTTTAGGGGCAGACGAATTTTCACACACCAGCCTGGGCCCATAAATATCTTCACTTTCCTATATGATACTAAAGGTACACCCTCTGGACATACTAAATTACTCAGCATCAATGGATGGATTAGGGTTAAGTCCAAGCGACATACTAGCATCATATCCAGAGGGTGTACTTGTTCATCAAAGCTTCCTCATGCTACAGAAATAGGAGATAGGCTCCTTGCATATGGGCCTCATGGTTTTGCAGGGGAGGGCTTACCACCATTTGATGAGATTTAGCCTCTACCAAGACCCAAAACATTGAATATTTTGTTAGAAGATTATGAGACTGTTATAATATTGGATAAGATTCGGTATTGATGTTGGTACCATAGGAGAGATAACAGGCAAATGCTAGTTGATAAAAAAGAAAAGAAAAGAAATTCAACATTCTTTGATTGTGTTGCATTCTTATAAATTAATTAATGCAGCAGATATTTAACAATAATTTAACTATTTAATTGTATTGCATTCTTATAAATGAATTAATGCAGCAGATATTTAACAAAATTTTAACTCTTGAGACCTAAATAATGTAAGATCTACAAGTAGCCATCTACTGTAGTTGCCATTTACTTATTTAACTGGGGGCCACTTAGAACCCCCTCAAGGGCCACTGGTTGAAAAGCACCACTTTAACGGACCAGCAGTGGTCCATGGACCATCAGTGTAAAAACGAAATCTAAAAGATGTTTCACAATGCTGTGCACTGTTAGTTTTAGTCTCTGTCAATATGTCATAATATGAGACTAGAATTATGGGTGGAAGTGAAATCTTATCTTCAATATTACCTTGACAAAGGGGCTGCATGTGGAGGTTGAGGGGTTGATTCCAGGCAAGAGGATTGGTGCCTTGTGAGCCTCATTGGGGCATGTTGACTTGACTTGTTGGCTTGTTAAAGCGTTGTGTTTCTCTGCTGTACCAATCTTAGAGAGGCTTGGGCTAGACAGGTTTTGGAGGTAAACATTGTGAATTGGTGGTGTTGGTTGGTAGCCAAAGTCAATTTTACGGAAATCACTCTGTGTTTGCGCCAAACAGCACTGCGGGTTGGTTTGTAAAGGTGGCGTTTGTTGGTCACGTGCAACAGCAGTCTGGCAGTGCCATGAGAACTGAGAAGGCTCCAGTTCAGACCATGGAGCAGGTGGATCAATGTCATTTGAAGGGCTTGATGCTCCCTGGAGGAGCGTCTGTGGAAGACTGTCAGACATTCCAAACTGGATCTGGGACAGATGAGAATCAGGCTCCTCTGTTAGGCAAGAATGTGCACAGGATTCCATCATTGCTTCATTTGCTGCTCTTGCCTGTTAAAAGTAAAAAGAGGAACAGTATCTCCATTAAGAGGGTCATTCTCATTTTTATTTTATTTTATTTTATGTCAAGGACCCGCTGTTTCTGTATGCATTAATGCAATGATAAAGGTTTTACTGTATAAGAAAGCTTGCATGAGCTTGTACGGTAGGTATCTGTGGATATGCTTTTTGTGAATATATATAAACTACAAAATAGAGCTTAAGTCAGGGTTCTTATCTCTCATATTTTGTATTTTATATTAATAATAATATATTAATAACATGAACCCTGGCATCTCTATAGTGGGTGGAACATTCATCAGAAATATAACTACAGTATACGCTATATTTATATACGTTGTATTATTTTCATTGAAGTAGATGGCTGTCAAGGGAATACATCTAGTGCAGAGCCAATGTTATGTGATGTTACGTAACATAGCATGATAATAATAACATAAATGTTTAAATCAGCGATACAATTCCCTGGCCTGAACACAGGCCCCCTAAATGGCCTGGCTGTCCACTCAAAAGCAAAAAGGGTGTATTCCTACTGGGTCAGATATTACTTCTGGTGGCCAACCTTTTATAGCACAGCAAATGCAGAAATTTAAATAATGGATTACTCCAGGGTGGTATTTTGTATTTTTACATGATATATCATGTAGAACTGCAAAATATCAACCCATCCATGCCTCATTTAGAATATAATTAGCTTCATTGGATTCCTTGATCCCAAAAATGTAGATTTAATCACTGAAATCTTGATTTTAAGAGGCGAGATATTGAGACATTAATTTGAAAGTAGCCAACCTCGAAAAATGGCATCAAGTATTTCGTTAGGCTATAAGGTTTCCAAAAAATGTATAGTTTTAAAAATGTCTGTCTTCATTCTACACAAAGTACTTTTATTTTTTGCTCACAATGCTTGGTGCAGGCGTTGAAGCTTTCCCCAGAAATAGTAATCAAATAGTATAAATAAGTATTTGAGTAAAAATGTAATATTCAAGTGAAGCAACAGTACCACAAAACTGTGTAGATTAGGGTACTTGAGTAAATCAGACAGGTCATGACAGCTACTGGTGCTTAAGTTGAGAAATAGCCTCACACCAAAATACATTTGCTTCAGGTGCTGTCAGGAGTTCTTGCACACACACTCATAGTTCTGAATCTGCCAAGGTCTTTAAATCTCTTGCAGCCGATGACCCAGAACAATACGTGACATAAATCATCAGTCAGGTGGAAACCTTGTATGTCCAAAACTGTTACATTTCAGTTGAAAAATAACTACATGGGGCCAGATGGTTAGCTCAACTGTCTGGACACCTAGGCTGCTGGGCCGGCCTGGCAGTGTGACACAGGTTCGACTCCTGAGCCCGGCGGATTTTGCCACCTGTCACTCCCCATCTCTTTCCCCATTTCCTGTCTGACTACTGTTCACTACATAAAGACATAAAGCCCCCAAAAACAAATCTTTAAAAAAAAAAAAAAAAGAAATGCATGTGTTCAAATGGATCAAATGTAGTTATTATTATCACACAATGTCTTGCTAAAATGATCCCTGGTTAAGACATATGCCTTAATATAAAATACATTTAAAATATAAACTATTATTGAGTGTCTTATTAGCACACTTTCACTTTCATTTTGACAAAATAGCAGTTCTACGGGGTCACAACTTTTCACATCACTCTTGTAGGACAATGTGGATATACAAGGTTTCTGGCAGATAGTGTCACCGACAATATATAGGCCCTAATAATTTACAGTACATATTCAAAATGTAACATTTGAACAATATTTGGATTTGGTGTGTATCCAAAGACGTATTTCTGGGGGACATGGGGACTTCCAGATATTTTTGAGCAGGTTCCAAGTAAAATGATCGACAATTTTAGAAACCAAATAGTCGTTTCATGGTGTTGTAGGGGCAAAATTTGGCATTAGAAAGAATTTCTATTGAGTATCTTGAAAATGAAACTGAGTTTACAGCTGACATGTTGATTTTAATCGTAATATTAGACCCAAGGGTGTGCGTTTCTCTGATTACTGGCACTTCAGTGGCGCTGGTGGAACACAGAGACAATGATTTTGGCACGAGAAGTGGCGTAATCTCTCTTTGAGTGTGAGAATCCCTGTAAGATACCTGGGGAATTACTTTCTGTACTGACCATAAAGAGAAATCTTGTTCTTCTTGACAGATTGTTCTAAAGTTAAAATCATGACGATATAGTGATGCTCTTTATGGAGTTTTTGCTGTTACCGGCAAATTAGCAGTACTATCTGGCAAACATTATTTTTCTGAATGAGAGGTGATGATAACTATATTTTGACGTAATTCAGAATGTTTTCTGTTTTATTTGATTTTTTTTCACCTTTTCGACTGACCTTTTCTTGACTCACCTCCCAGGCAGTCAGAGGGGGTCTACGGGTACGTCCGCCGTCAGACTCCAACTTCCCCTGTTGTAGCAGCAGCGCCTCCTTTGTAGTGACTCCACGGCGCTCTCCCAGAGCTCCTCCGCTCCGCCGACCCTGGACACAGCGGTGCGTTCTCTCCCCGGCCCCTTGGCGGAGCTTCAGACCCCGGCTTGCGCCGTCTGGAGGCCCTGGGGTCCCCCCGCCGCCCCGCGGCCTTGCGCTCTCCGCCAGGGACCCCTCCTCCTCCACCTTCATGAGGTCTGAGGAGAGAGAGGGAACAGTAAATGAAAAGCAGTTGTTTTCTCTTCAGGCCGAATAGTCCGACCATTCTAAATACTTATTATGGGCTTGTTTTCATTCATGTTAAACGTAAGGTGATACGGAGATTAGCCGAGGCCTTGAGGGAAGCAGAAGCCAAGAATATTTAAATTGCGTGGCCAACAGTGATGTAAAGTAACTAAATACAAGTACTCAAGCACTGCACACGACTACAATTGTGAGGTATGTTCTTTACTTGACATGAGTATTTCCTATTTCTGTACTCTTACTACCCTCTACATCTCGGATACGAATACAGTATTGTACTTTTACTCCACTACATTTACAGTATATGAAAACTTTAGTTACTAGTTACATTCAGGGATTTTGATACAGAACATACAACCCCAATTCCGTTGAAATTGGGACGTTGTGTAAAATGTAAATAAAAACAGAATGCATTGATTTGCAAATCGTTTTCAACCTCTATTCAGTTGAATACACCACAAAGACAATATATTTAATGTTCAAACTGATAAACTTTATTGTTTTTTGAAATTATACAATCTTTTGTAAATTGATCCCTGCAACACGCACCAAAAGAGTTGGGACGGGGGCAACAAAAGACTGGGAAAGGCCATGAATGCACAAATAACGCCTATTTGGAACATTCCACAGGTAAACAGGTTAATCTTAAACAGTTTAATATCGTGATTGGGTATAACAGGACCATCCCAGTCGTTCACAATCAAAGATGGGACGAGGTTCACCACTTTGTGAACAATTCTGTGAGAAAATCATCCAACGGTTTAAAGACAATGTTTCTCAACATTCAATTGCAAGGAATTTGGTGATTTCATCATCTACAGTCCATAATATAATCAAAACGTTCAAAGAATCTGAAGAACTTGCTATACTAAAGCGACAAGGCTGAAAACCAACACCGAACACTTGTGACCTTTGATCCCTCAGGTGGCTCTGCATTAAAAACTGACATCATTGTGTAAAGGATATTACTGTGAGGACTCAGGAACACTCAGAAAACCATTGTCAGTTTACATAATTTGTCGCTACACCTGCGATTGCAAGTTAAAACTCTACCATGCAAAGCAAAGCCATACTTCAGAAAGGTTGGTTTGAAAAAACAACCAGAAAAACAACCAGAAATGCCTTCTCTGGGTACAATATCATTTGAAATGGTTAGACACAAAGTGGAAAAGTGTGCTGTGGTCTGATGAGTCCACATTTCTAATGATAGTGGACCCAGAGAAGGCATTTCTGGTTGTTTTTCTGGTTGTTTTTCAAACCAACCTTTCTGAAGTATGGCTTTGCTTTGCATGGTAGAGTTTTAACTTGCACTTGCAGGTGTAGCGACAAACTATGTAAACTGACAATGGTTTTCTGAGTGTTCCTGAGTCCTCACAGTAATATCCTTTACACAATGACGTCAGTTTTTAATGCAGAGCCACCTGAGGGATCAAAGGTCACAAGTATTCTGTGTTGGTTTTCAACCTTGTCGCTTTAGTATAGCAAGTTCTTCAGATTCTTTGAACGTTTTGATTATATTATGGACTGTAGATGATGAAATCACCAAATTCCTTGCAATTGAATGTTGAGAAACATTGTTTTTATACCGTTGGATGATTTTCTCACAGAATTGTTCACAAAGTGGTGAACCTCGTCCCATCTTTGATTGTGAACGACTGGGATGGTCCTGTTATACCCAATCACGATATTAAACTGTTTAAGATTAACCTGTTTACCTGTGGAATGTTCCAAACAGGCATTGTGCATTCATGGCCTTTCCCAGTCTTTTGTTGCCCCCGTCCCAACTCTTTTGGTACGTGTTGCAGGGATCAATTTACAAAAGATTGTGTAATTTCAAAAAACAATAAAGTTTATCAGTTTGAACATTAAATATATTGTCTTTGTGGTGTATTCAACTGAATAGAGGTTGAAAACGATTTGCAAATCAATGCATTCTGTTTTTATTTACATTTTACACAACGTCCCAATTTCAACGGAATTGGGGTTGTACATTAACTACATTTTGATGCCAATAGTTTTGTACTTCTACTCAAGTACATTTTGAAATCTGGACTTACAGTATTTCTACATTGCAGCACTGATACTTTTACTTAAATGATAATGATAAAAAGGTGAGTACTTTTTCCACTACTGGTCGGCCAATGGTGTGCTTGGGTGAAAATTATTCTGTTTTCAGCCAAATCGCTCAGAAAAATTACCTTTCGTTTCAGTGTTGCACAGGACACGTTTTTATCTCCCTCTGAAGCTAAATGACCAGTCCAAACTAGTTAGAATGAGAAACTACCTTGGGGATATAAAGTACATTGGATGGCTCAAAACCTTCTGCAAATAAATGAGAGCAAGTTGTGTACTATTTCTTTTCCGCTCCTGACTCAGCAACACATGCAAAACACAGCCTTCAGTCCAACCTGTCAGACAGCGGTCAAAGCACATGTCAAAAACCTTGTATATATAACCTTGTGTATTATTTAATTCCACATTTAAATTACCGGTAATTCTATTCCAAATAAAGACATTTCTTTCATGTCCTTGGCAATGTCATCACACACACACACACACACACACACACACACACACACACACACACACACACACACACACACACACACACACACACACACACACACACACACACACACACGGACTAGCCAGCCAGTTCTTGCAACTGCTCCAGATCAGATCACTGTGCCCAGACTCTCCAGACTCATCATGGGCACCAGGATAGGGAGAGAGAGAGTTATTAAGCCTGGGCAGGCCTCTCTCAACTGGCTGCCAGTAGAGTTTAGAGTTGATTAAAGATTCTCTTAATAGGTTGCCCCTCCCCTTCCCCACATTGCTGACCTTTTAACCTTTCCTCCTATCTCCAGGACCCTCAGGTCAGCTGACCTGGAGCATCTAGCTGTCCATGAACTCAACTCAAGCCCACGGGTGGTAGCACCTTTGCTGCCTCAGCCCCTAAGCTATGGAACAGCCCCGCCCCCCCAACACACACACACACACACACACACACACACACACACACACACACACACACACACACACACACACACACACACACACACACACACACACACACACACACACACACACACACACACACATCCTTCTCCACTCCACAAAAAATCCAGGCGATAGACTCTATTTTACACATTAGAAATTCCAAAACATTTGAGCCACCCATCTGATCACGAAGCCAAAAAAGCTACCGTGTTAAGGTGTCAGTTTGTTGGGCTGAGGTTTTCAAGAAGGCCCTAGTCCCAGGAAAAGGTTGGGAACGGCTGACAGAATGTAAGATTCAACACTAATTGATTAAAACACAACGGGTCCAAACAATGGGTCCAATATTCTGAACGTACTTGTGTTGGCTAGACCTCATGCTGAAGTGAATCTCTATTTTGGCTCACACTAAAAAGGAACGATTATGCGTTCCTTTTTAGTGTATGCCAGTAAAGAAATGGAACTGTGAGTGCTTTGTCCGGCATTTATTATATATTTGTATGTGCTATGTTTTCGGAATTTGTAAATTCCTCTTTTCATGTGTGTGTGTGTGTGTGTGTGTGTGTGTGTGTGTGTGTGTGTGTGTGTGTGTGTGTGTGTGTGTGTGTGTGTGTGTGTGTGTGTGTGTGTGTGTGTGTGTGTGAAAGTGCTCTCAGGAACAGCTCCATTAATTTTGTCCTTGTGATGATGTCATCATTCCTTACTTTGTGTAATCTCTCCTCTTCTTCAGTCTTTAGTTCCAAATTTGCATTTCCATTTTGTTTACAATGCCCAATATTGTTGACTTTCCAAGCTGGCATGGGATGGAAACCTTTTTTTAATCTAGCATCAGTTTTATATTGACTCAAATAATAAATAATCTATATCAGCCACCACCAGACATTGTGGTACTTCAGTTAAAACTACTTTACAGAAAGAAATAGAGTGGTGATTGAGGATTGACCACACCATTAGAAATAAGCTTGAGGGACATATACAACATGATATTAAGCATTAAAAAACAATTTTAGAAATGCATGTTATATGCACTTTAAGTATAGGTCTTAAATGTAGGCCTATGTGAAATATAAGTCTTGTGATGGGCTTAGAGAGAGAGAGAGCCTGAAATTGTACATGTGTAGAAATGTACTTAGTACTAAGTTTCCACCACTGTTGCTGTGTGACTCCCTCTAGTGACCTCTGACCCCTGAGGGTCTGTAGGGACTAGAGTTTCATCAATGCCATGTGCCTCAGCACAGAGGCGGCTCCTCTAACGTAAACAAATTAGAGGTGTGAACCAAAGCCTTTGTTTAGCCCAACCCCAAAACAGTCTAGCATAGTTACAGCACACACAGTCACATTCTAAAGTGCAGAGTGGGATTTATACACTGCACTCCTGTTGACTGGAAAACATCTGTTGCTCTTTCACAACCCCTAAAGTTTCAAATCTACTTTTTACTGTTGCTCCAAATTGTTGTGGAATTGAGGGATATAAGTCCTCGTCTATCCCCTCGCACAAATAAAGTCCTTGTGTTCACTTTAGAGTACAACAATGGTACCAAATGGATCTATAATATAGATAGGGTCTCAAAGTTCTACACTCTCTCAGACCTGCAAAAATCCAATTGGAAACCCCCGCAATCCCTTTGCAAGTAAAGGGGAGCTGTGAGGTCCAGAAAGCTAGTTAGTTGCCTGAGGGCAGCTCCATGCCACAGAGGGTCATGGACAACAACATCTGTCAAGTTTATGGGTGGTCTGTCTGCGGGAGAAATTGTGTTCCTCTGTTCTAAAACGATGTGGTGTTATTCCGCCACCTTGTGGATAACATGGTGCAATGCATCTGATTAGTTCTGAAAGGGACTCCTTCAGCACAGCACAGAGGAAAGCAGAATCCAAGTTTGAGATCTCCTGTACAGCTCCATTGGAGACATACCAATCTATTTCACAGGAAAAAAAACAATGAGAAACAGCTTTGAGATACAACAATTGAGCAATATTCAAGCCATAAATGAAACTGATGTGAGGCACTAAGGAGATATAAGCTTATGGCTCTTGTTTCTCTTTGTTTTCTCCTGAGAAATAGACTTGTTATGTCTCAGATGGATCCTCTGATGAGCTATACAGGAGCTTTCAAAAATTGCTTAAATATTGCTCAATTGTTATGTTTCTCATTGTTTTTTCCCGAGAAATAGATTTGGTATGTCTCAGATGGAGCTGTACAGGAGATCTCAAACTTGGATTCTGCTTTCCTCTGGGAGTGGTTCTCAAACGTTTTCACGTCAAGGACCCCTACGTTAATTTGTACTTGGCCACAGAGCCCCATATTTAATTAAGGTTAAGTGCTTATTAACACATTTTGGGATGCTCTGGAATTCCTCCAAGTTGCGAACCACTGCTAAATACATTGATGATGAATGTGAATGCCATCAATTAACCATATACAGTACCTGCACTGGACACGTGTGGGGCTATTTCCACCTGGACACTCTGCAGCTGATCTCCTGTGTGGTCCTTGTCCACTCTGCCCGGTGACTCACCGGGAGTTACGGCCTGAGAACTGTCCCGCGGTTGAGTGGCGCTCCTCCCCCCGTCAGCGTGTGTGGAGCACCGCAGAATTTCTGAGCTCACCATTCTCCCATCCGCAGCGTCAGCGCCGCAGGCGGTCGCCTGTGGGGTGACCTTTTCAGGAATTTTGCAGTTATCGTTGGGAAGCGGAGAAAGGTTCCCATGGAGGCCTTGACCTCGGCAAGCTGCAGCAGACGAGCGTTGGTTGGTCCCGGTCGGCGGAGCCGGTCGGGTCGTCTCTCCGCAGATCTCCAAACCGGGCTGTTCACATCCTGTGGGCTGACATTTCAGCGCAATCATGTGACGTGTGGTTGTTACATCGGGAGGTTTCTCCTGGCTTCCGTGGTGCCGTAATTGGACGACTGTGGTATTCTCTACGAGCTCTTCTTGGTCAGATAGGTTTAAGCACATAAGTCTGTCTTGGCTGACATTTCCCTCTGGCCGGACGTGTTCCTTTACCATTGTCTGTTTTCGTGGCCGCAGCGGTTCGGGGAATGACGCGGGTTTCACTGCTGTCACAGCCTGGCCAACATCACAGCCTTCTGTGACAAGCGCTTCCTCCTGTGTCTTTTGAGCCATTGTCAGAGGCAAAAGGTTTATGCTCACCGTGCTTTTAGAGTTCGATAGCTCTGTTTGGTTCATGTGATGACCTACAGTCCTCTCCTGGCATTTACCGAGGCTGGCATTCTCCATGACAGAGCTCTGCAGATGTTCACACGTGACCTGCGGCTCCATAGCTTCACAGTTCTTATGGGAGAGGCCGGTAGTTCCCGCCAGTTCCCTCTCAATCCGGGGCTCTATGAGAGCCAGCTGCTCATCAGATATGATCTGCAGGCAGATTTGGAGATCGGGCGTGTGCACGTGAAACACATTCTCGGCAGATGGCTGCGCTGGATCCAACTGTACGAGTTGACACGCTACCGCGGGGGTTCCTGTCGCAGTGGGAGTTCTCTGGGCCGACGGTGCCAAGGAATGGGACGCGTGCAACACAGAAGGATGCCGTTGGCCTGCAGAGGAAACGGTGACGGTGACAGCAGCCGGCGGGCGGCTCTGTTCTGTGGTTGTGGCCAGTGGAGAGCAGGCGCCTAGCTCTGTCATCGCAGGAGGTCTGGCACACAGATTTGGCACTAAGCCAACGGCAGATCCCCCGGATGGCGAGCTCTGCACAGACGCGGTGCCTAACTTTGTGTGACGATTCTGCACGGAGGCTGTGGTTGTTGTGATGGTTGGGCTCCGCCTGTGTGCTACGGTGAATGTGTATGCCGTGCTGTGACTGAGTCTGCTCGCAGGAAAGAATGACTCATTATCCTGTCTAGATTCGGATCTATATGTCGTTTCAACACTGTGGCTGTGCGGATCCATATGTTTTGTTCCCTGTGATACTACAGTTGTGAGAGAGAGAGACGTTTGTTCCCTGAGAGAAGATGATAGGTCAGAGGTCAATACATTCATAGTGCGGGGTAAAGGATCGGTGTTCGCCCCTGCAGCATTAGGTAATTTAAGCTGGTACTTGGGCAGGAAGCTGCTCTTGGCGGTGGAATGGATGAGAACGGCTTGTGGGCCGGTGCAAAGATGCTTCGCACTGGCTAAGCAAGGAGCAGAGAGGATTCCTCCTCTGTGAGGAGGAATGGTCTGAGAGTTAACAGGACTGAGATGTGTGTGCTGCTTTGGCACATTGCCAGTGACACTGTGGAAAGCATGTGCTGATGTGTGTGGCGCTGTCTCTGTCGCCACATGAGAAGTCCCCTTAACATCCGTTCTTTGCTTCTTCCTGTCGGAGGGAACGTGAGCGACAGCATGTTGCGATACAGGAGCAGACGCACTGTGGTTGTTCACTGACCTCTCTGCCTCGGTTGGGACCATTCTGTCTGTGCTGTGGGATAAGGGGAGCTGCACTGTGGATGCAGATGGATTCCTTAAGAGGGCAGTCTTGAGAGAGGCACATGTGGAAGGAGGTTGTTTTGTGCCATGATTTAAATTGGCGGGGAGGCTAGATTGATGGCACAAAGCTGCACTGCCGTTTGGAGATTTTAATGTTGAGTCTTTTATTGCTGCTGGCTCTTTATGCACTGTCTGGAAGGATCTTTTCTGAACCACGTCGTGCTCTGGGTTATCCGGCAGTCTTTTGCCTTTCAGAGGGACATTGTCGCTCCCCTTTTCTGTGTTGTAGAGCTTCTTGAACGTCCCGGCGCCGTACATGTACCACTTGTTGTACGCAAACTTTGCAGCCTTCTTCCTGCGGCACTTTCTGTCCCTGTCGCTGTGGCTGGTGGAGACTAGCTCCTCTTCTGCGGCGTGGTGGCAGTCCACAGCGGCCTGGCGGACCAGCGGGTGATGGCCAGACAATTGCTGGTGGTCCACTGACTTTGTGGCCGAACCCACGGCATTGACCAGAGCGAAGCTTTCCCTTCGCGCTACCACGTTGTGGTCCCTCCGGCAGGTGGAGGAGGAGGCGGGGCTGCTCCTCTCGGGCTGCAGCAGGGTCACGTTGTACGGCAGGGAGCTGCTGCGGGTCAGCGGGGCGTGTTCGCCGCTGGCAGAGCGCTGCGTGGGCACAGAGCCACTGTACGAGCCAGGCTTCCTGTCGCTGTCCAACATGACCTTATTATTGTCCTTGCTGTTCCTCATGTCAAAGTGAAAGGAGTCTTTGTACGTGTACGGCATGGGGAGGTCGATGCTGCCCTGCTTCGACAGCAACGTCTTGCGCGGCCGCACGTTCTCCAGGTGTTTGTCCTCGACCACGGCGCTGTTTTCGGAGATGAGCTTGGATATGCGCTCCTCCAGTGTCCTGTGGCCCCGCTCTGACTCCTGTCCACTTTTTGTGGACGCCTGTGAGCCGGTGCCGGGCTGTTCCAGATCCTCCAAGGTGGACTCCGCCAGGGACTCCATGCTGTGGTCATGCAGAACGCTGCCGCCGGGGCTTGGATACTGCTCACTGCTTTCACTGAAGCCTGAGTCTGTGCTGTCGTGGCTCTGTGACTTCCCTCTGGACACAGAGCTCTCCCACAGCTTGGAGAACAGCGTGGCTTCCTGCCTCTGAAGGGGAAGATGTCGATGTGTGGCCGGAGGAGCCTTTGGGGATTCCGTCCCCGTCTGCGTTTCCTTCGCCGAGGTCGTCGCTTGACAGCCGTTCAGAGACACGGAGCTCGACTCTCTGTTATCGCTGACAAGTCCTGTCTGCAGTGCACAGCCTGTTTCCGTGCCTCGCTTCTTCCCAGGGGAGAGTTGCGTGGCGCTGTCACAGCAGGCACCGACCACATCCCGTTCCACACTTCCCGACTCGTCGCTGCAGCCATCCAGGGAGACGCCGCCGGCGGAGCCACAGGCAGAGCTGCACACGCTGTCCTGACTACCCAGGCTGCTGTCCCCCGACTCGGACGACTGGCGGGCGTGGGCCTGCGTGCGCTTGTGCTTGTAGAGGTTGCTCTGGGTCTTGAAGGAGACGCGGCAGGTGGTGCAGGGGTACGGCCGCTCGCCCGTGTGGCAGCGCAGGTGCTTCTCCAGCACGCTGGGCTTCATGCAGTCGCGTCCGCAGTGCGGACACACGTGCTTCCCCGCCGATTTGGGTTTGACCGCGGGGAGGGGGTGAACGGCCGGGTTAAGGCCCTGCGACAGAGCCTGCATCCCGCCGGCGATGTGGAGCGTGACAAGGGGGAGGTTGTCTTTGGGGTTGATGGGAAGCATGGACAGATGGAATGTGGCCGGACCCTGGGGGGCGGCCGGCAGCGGTAGCTGTGGGTACGGCTGTAGGTGCGCCGACTGCACTGCGGGAACGGTGTGGACGTAAAGCGCTGTCAGCGGTGGGGCCTGGATGTCCATCTTGCTGTGTGTCAGTGGGTTCTGCATGTCCATGCTCTTCTGTGTCGGTGCTGTGACTGAGCTGCTGTGCACACTCACACTCTCTGGCTTGCTAGTCGCCATGGTAACAGCAGCCCTGCTGTCGTGATCCACCACACGGAGGTCTCCGATTACCTGTTAGAAAAGCAGAGTTTACATTAGACCCGTCAGTAGTGGGAACTAACTAAATGCTTTTACGCAAGCACTGTACATTTCAGTACAATTTTAGCTAACTTTTAAAAAATATATATTTACTTCTTCACTGCAAGTAATTAGACTGTCCCAGAGCCATGTGGCACATGCAGCTTGATGTACAAGTACAACTAAGGCCTTTGTCCAATTTAACCCTTGACGTGGTCGTCAAGTTGGCAGGCATTATTACTGCATGTCATAGTGTGTGACCCGGCTGGGTATTGAACACCCTGACCTTACAAACTCAGAGTGAAGACATTCTAACAACAAGAACGCTGAGCTCCATTACATCTCAGAGGTAAGTCCCCTATAAACTTTAGTGAATTTGTATAATTAGATTTTTAATGGAAAACGTATCCAATTACCGGTAAGCTATATAATGTATAGAGAAAAGACCTGTCCATAAGCTCTACAACCTCTTCTATTTTCCTCTTAACACATTTTCAGCAAATCAGGACACATTTGAAGTATATTTTGATATAGAGTGCGATGCGATCACGACAAACTTTAATGCTGCTATATGCACAGATTCTGCTAATGCTTTACAATGGGAATCTAGACGTGCTATGTATATATAAAGAACATCCTAAAAAATACGGGACTGCAATGTGTTTCTGCAGTGTAGGTAGTAGGTACACCATCCCACTACTCCAGCCAGTAGCTGATATGCCGGTATAGAATTACTGTATGTTTCATTGTATAAACAAAGGGCAATGGAACAAACTATGCATTATAAAAGACGACAGAGTATAGGTTTTATCCATCGCTGGTGTATGGCATTACACCTCGACCTCCAGTGGAATATCGGGCTCAGTTGGAACATTTCTAGTGCAGCTTTCAGGCAGCAGACTGAACTCTCTTAGGAGCTCTCATTATCACATTGGTAATGATAATGGACAGGGGGAGGAGGGAAAACAAGCAGCATAGGATGATGAAAAAGTACAGTCAATGCAGGTTGCTGGTACTGTAATTCATAGAATGAAGCAGTTATTCTAATTAAGCCGCTTTTAATTACACAACAGCCATTTGATGCCACAGGACCCCCCCACCCTTGTTTGACATGATTTTTCAATCCGAATCAGAATCCGAATCAGAGCAATTTTTCCACTTATTTGGTTTACGACTCGCAAAGATATATGAGACAGACAGACAGACAGACAGACAGACAGACAGACAGACAGACAGACAGACAGACAGACAGACAGACAGACAGACAGACAGACAGTGGGAAGAGAGGGGTAAGATCATACCACTCATTCTTTAATCTGTTGAACTTCAACTCCACTGGGCGTGGAAAGATCTTGTGGTTTTGATACCTCTGTGCGTATGTGAGTTGTGTGTGTGTGTATTCAGTGTATGTGTGTGTGCACTCTTCCTCCCTCATAAAGAGTCAAGACACTTCATACCGTATAGTTCCTGCTATTATGACATGCAAATCTCAATTCCCGTTCAGCGTTGCCATGAGTCACACGTGTGATGTGTTCTTTGCATAAATGGCTATATCACCCACAGACTCAGAGTTGGCAGGCTGGCAGTTTGATATCTGTGAATCTGGCTTACGCCCACACACCACACTTGTTTTTGACAAAAGTTGTTTTCCTCCCTGTTCTCTGAAGGACTAGGTTGTCTTTTGTGATGACAAGCTTTCAGAGAAAATGGAAACTAGATTCAGCATTGTTAAGCTTGACGGAACAATTTAGAGGAGCACACTGTATGTTTGCTGCGTGCGGCACAGATAACTCTAAACTG